>QUSE01000032.1:1654549-1757046 GCA_006508115.1 Apiospora malaysiana
CCCCCCCCCCCCCCCCCCCCCCCCCCCCCCCCCCCCCCCCCCCCCCCCCCCACCCCCCCCCCCCCCCCCCCCCCCCCCCCCCACCACCCCCCCCCCCCCCACACCCCCCCCCCCCCCCCCCCCCCCGCCCCCAACCCCCCCCCCCCCCCCCCCCCAAAGAAGCAACAGGGCCCAGCTGTGAACCGATTTTCCCAATCCCAAATCATCCTGATTTTTTGTCGATGTCACCTCCATCACATAATTTTCTTTTTTAGACAACATCAATCTCTTGAAGTGCAGTGGTGCCCTCTTCCTGCCAACGTTGTTAACTCTCACATCCGACTCTCGACCGTTCACTTTCTCCCTCCTTCCTCATACTGTTCGCAACTTGGTCCTGCACCTTACTATAACATCTACAAAAAAAAAAAAGGTATGTCCGGACCACTCCCTGCCCCGTCCTTAGCGTTTGTCTTGCAGTTGCTATATGCTGCCCCGTGCTGTTTGCTTCGACGGCATCTTGTATGTATCTATCTACAGATGTCAGATGGCCTCTTCCCAACAAGCAGCTCTTGCGTCTGCGTTGGTTGGTCCTCGACTATGGCAAACCTGTATTGTCGGGCCTGCACATACATGGCTCACTTCGATCGGCCTGACAATCGGGACGGTCTGCCATCAGGATTCCCAACCACACGCACTCGCAAACCGCTGGGCCTTCTTAATTTACCCCCCTGCCCAGGGCTGTGTCACCGATGGCCCCGAAATAAACCACAAACACCTTGCCTTTCCTCCCTTGATTGCCCTTGATGTTGTGTTCTTGTTCTTTGCATGGTCCATCTGAGCAAAGCTTCGTCTCGGTCTTTTGGCATTTCGTCTTCTACCAGATTCGCTGACACGTCCTGACCAGGGAACAGATCCAGCGCACAACTAGTAAAACGCCCACGCCCACGCACACTCTCTTGACACCAAACCTACTGCCTACCCTCTCCCTGCGACACGTCACAAATCCTATTCGATCGTGGGCCTATATCAGACCACCGAGACGCGCCAAAACGACAGCCATTGACGCGACATCGAAAGAAGGACACCTCACTCATTCTGGAAATTGAGCCTACGAGGGAACTACCGCGCAATCACGAGCTGTTGATAATAGTCGCGAAAAGTGCTGGGATACTTGAAAAGGACAATCTAATACAAAGAAGGCCGGGAAATATCAACAGAACCAATACGCTTGTAATACCTTCTCGAGCCCTCGCCCAACGGTCTGCTTTCCGACGTTTCCGATCCGCACAACTGGACTTCGAGCGAACACGATTCTCTTTACACCTAACTAGGACAGGTAAGAAACATTGCCATCTCCCTCCACAGGTGCACCGTCAGGTCCTGGTTTCGCATTGGGTCGTGTTCCGCCGATGTTGGTAATAGCCAAATCGGGCATTCACCGCTATGTTGACACCCCTTAAACCACAATGTGGCTTACCACGCACTGAACCTGGTTAAGACGCCGTGATCTTGCGTTTCTCCCACTTGTGTTGAGTTCTGTTTCTGACTGGTTGGCTTCTTAGGTAACGAAATCTGGTCCCGTCCGGCGCAGAGTTCTCGAGTTCCACGGAATCCCCTTTACAGTCAACCGTATCTATTGCGTCATCTGCGGACATTGCTTCTGCGCACACAGATATCCGCATAAAAATGTCGAGGTCGCCCCCGTCAGAAATTATGAACATCACAAACATGTTGGACAAGAGGAATTCGGCTGCGGTAGCAGCTGTGCACGGTCAACCCAATGTGTCGGAGCCGCCTACCCTCGCGTCACATCCCCACCTGTTAGGTGCCGGCATCGATAGGACGAACTCGCCACATGGCTCGGAGAGCTCGCACTACTCCAGAGGTGGCCCTGGTGATCTACACGCCTTGAACATGGCCACCGCACGATCATCATACGGGTCCCCGACTTCCATGCATGCATCTCTTGCAATGTCCGACCACGGCATGCAAGCAACCCTACCCCCAGGCATGATGATTCCCGGTATGCCTACAATGCAGGCCGGAAATGGCATGACTGTAGGGTATCCTCAGCCTGTCAAGATGGAGCATACACAGCAACAGCAGCAGACGCAGCCTCCGGTGAAGGCGTTCCCATGCAGTACATGCGGCAAGGGCTTTGCCCGTCGCTCTGACCTGGCAAGACATGGTGCGTATTCGAAGTAAATCACCTTGACATTGCGATATGCTGACTCTGTCATCCTAGAACGTATTCATAGCGGTATTCGGCCCCACGTCTGTGATTACCCCGGCTGCGGCAAACAGTTCATCCAACGCTCGGCCTTGACTGTACACCAAAGAGTCCATACTGGAGAAAAGCCACACATGTGTGAGCGATGTGGAAAGGTGAGCTCTACTCTTAATCGGAGAAGGCGGCGTTAGTATCATTGAAGTTAACCATCGTGCGCATATAGCCATTCAGTGATTCCAGTTCATTGGCTCGCCATCGACGCATTCATTCGGGTAAGAGGCCATACAAATGCCCCTATGCCGATTGCCAAAAGACCTTCACGCGTCGAACAACCTTGACTCGCCATCAGAATCATCACTCGGGCACTGTTGAGGAAGCAGCAGCCGCTACAGCGGCTGCTTTGGCCCAGCAGGCCAGCAAAACCGCCTCTCGTCACTCGCGCAGCGATGGTGATCCAGGATCCAACCATGGATCTCCGCTTAACACGCCCTCTCCAGCTCACCGCAACATGTCCATGTCCCCGAACGGCGAAATGGCACAAGCGAATGCGATGCGCCAGAACGAGTACTCGTACATGAACAACAACGGAGGACTGCCCGCCCATTTGCGCACGGACATGCACTCGCAAAGCCCTACGTCAGCGCCTACTACCTTTGGCACGGCTATGCGACCCACCTCCCACCCGACGAGCTACCCTCCCCCGCCCACACTGGAGCCCAGTGTTGAGCCGCATCAACCAGGGCCTGGTAGTGCTGGCGGTAGTCCGCACATGGGCAGTGTTGGATGGGCCTCACCCTCGCACATGTCATCGCACATGCCTTCGCCCACGCACAGCAATAACGGCAGTGCTGCCTACGTGTACCCTGATCCTGACCAGTCTTTCACGCCCAATGGCATGGGTCAAATGTACTATGGCAGTGCTGCAGGCATCCGTCGGCCCAACAGTACCGACCCAGGAACGAATACGTTTGATCCCAAACACCGCCCAGGCGAAATGTGGCCGACAGTATCGCAATAGAATGGCGAACACTAGCCCATGTTTTCTAGCTTTCCGCGATATTGTTGGTCGGATTTACTAGGCGGCATTGCCATCATCACCACACAGGCGAGTTTTGGGAGGGGGAATTTCTATGGGGACATCCCCAGACCCTCGCAATACGTTTTCGTTATTCTTAATCGATAGATCTCCTTTGTCAGGCACGAGTCCTTTTGCTTTTCCCGGACACCAGAATACCCAAGGGCGTGGCATGTTTTTGTTCCTCTCTTCGTTTCCAGAGGGAATCACACTGAGCGGCGTTAATGAGAGGCGATTTTGTGCTTTCGGGGCCCCTGTTGCTCAATGTGGGTGGCAAAACGGGTCGTCGAGGCTATAGCACCAAAGCACCAAAGGTTGGGCCCTGGCCTTAATGGCATCCGGCATGATGCAAGCCTCGCCGGAAAAAGTAATACTGGACAGGCTCAACCTAGGGAGGCTTCTTGACGATTGCTACGAGATTGGGCTGGCGATTTGTGCCTGTCTCTTTTTGGTTGGCTTTTCTTTTGCGCAACAACTTCTCGATAATAGACTGGTCTGGCTCGGTAGCCCTGATGAAAGCACACACAACACAGACACACATGAGGTCCGGAGGGAAAATGGGAAGTGCAAAGGAGGAAGCACAGTGGTTATACCACAAAAGAACTGCAGGACAGGAGATAGAAGGGGATCCGGCGTGTTAAGGGTATATTGTAGATTAGCTCGGTCATCTTGACACGGTCGAGTCGGCGTTCTTTTAGGCCTGCAAAATGGGAAAAAAAAATACGAGAAGGCAGATCTTTTTGCTCCATGGTTTATTTGCTGTTGGTTGTGTTCATGTACATGCTTGCGATATCTTTGTTTTCTTTCCCAAAATCACCGCATGTTCAAGTTTCAGGTCTAACCTAGTGGTACTTGGAATAATTTAGTAGCTGAGAGTTTGGGCTTCTGGATTTCGTCATGGTTCTGTAATGCATTGTATTTCAGCCACCCCTTAACGTTACCAGGTGCCTGGATATCGCTTGTCAGAACCGGGCGTGTCTAGTGGGGGATAAGTACTCTATGTTAGTTTTATATTGCATGTGCGTCTCGGCTGTAAGAGTGTAAGTCCATGAGCAATAGGAAATCTGGAGAGACCCTCTCACTTCATTTCCACCTTGGGCATCGACTATTGATATAGTTTATTATTTAGCTAGATGTACCTGTACCGGCAGGGGGGTTCATGATTGTCTATCTGCCTGTCTTGTTTAGCACATGCAACGGCTGCAGACACGGAGGGAAGACAAGTTACGGCTTATTTGTGGTTGGTGCGACATCCACCCCGATTTGATCACAAATCAAAAACATACACCACCTGATGAAGGGAATGAGGGACAGGCAAGCGAACACCACAAAAAGCTTGTTGTCCTCCTACCACCCGCCTCTTGTCATGCTAACCCCAGACCCGTGAGCCGCTTCTTCCCCCTTTTTCTTTTCTTTGCACCTGTCACGCAAGGATTCTCGAATAGCTACGTGTATTAACCTTTGCTATAAGACTAGGTTGACGGCGGCTTCGCTGTAGATCTACTGTCCTACAGTTTCATAGCCATATCTATCCTCTTATTGCTACTCCTCTCGCTTTACTTCATCTCTTGCCTGTCCGGTGTGGCATACCAGAAAGGAAAACATAGACACAGACACACGGGCATGGCCGTTGAGAACTACTACCGTACCACGGCTATCTATATGTCCCCTCCGCCCTCACCACACTGCGGCCGCGCTCTCTAGGTCAACAGCCGTTGACGTTAGTGCTGTCTCCTATCCGACCACTACACCTACACCACACCCTACTTGCAGCTCCCACCTCACTCTCCGAGGTGTACTGCACCTGCGCATATCTATACTTCGACTAACTTATTCGACGACATGGCAAGCATTAAAGACTTATTGTCTCCTACGGATACCCAACCCACACTTGAGATGAGGAGGAAAGGGCAGGAAGAGTATCGTACAGGACTATCAGGCACGCAGCGCGGCTCTGCTGCCGAAACCAATCATTTTACGATAGAGTTCATTCTAGACACGATTTGTCCTCATTGCTATATCGGCCTTAGGAGCCTGAATACGGCCATCGGGATTTACAGGAAACGACATCCGGAAGCGATATTTGAGGTGACCTGCTCACCCATGGTTTTGAATCCCCATGCGACTCGCAGTGGTGAGTTTACAATGATTTCCTGTTATCATCAGCACTAGGAAAACCCAAGAGGAGTACGTCAAGGACGATACTCGTCGTCTGGTCTCTCACAGTGCCGCTGAGGTGTACAGAGGCCATATAACCCTCAGGAACTCAATGTTCTGTATCCTCACGACTAATATTGACACCCCTTTGGCCTCCTAGTTCCTAAACGCCTACCTTATCTACCCAATCATCCATGTCCGTCTACCCATCATGTAGTTATCCATACACTTGACGCTGTGTGATCGAACATACATGCTGATGCAATCTCTAGTCCACAACAAGCAAGAATACTACGTGTTTCAGCGGAAATACCCTCCCTCGAGACTGATAGAATGGAGTCGACTGGGCGACAGAGTCGGCATCGATTTCAGCTGGAGAGGGCTGACGGGAAACACGAGGGACTCACACAAGCTTCTCCGCCTAGCGCTTGAGGGAAGCTCGACATCCACAGCAAAGCGCAGCACTGCCTTTACATCGCCCGGCACATCTTCTGCCGCCGCACCCGGCGCAGCTAGCAGGGCCCCGAACTCGACCGCCGAAGGAGGGGACGGTGGCGCTCCGGGCTACCCTGGTCCCCAGGTGCAGATGCGGCTGCTCGAGATCATGTACCAGGAGTACTTCGAGGAGGACCAGGATCTGTCGTCCCAGGCGTGGCTCGTCGACGTCGGGTCGCGCGTCTTGGGCCTGCCACCGGCCGAGGTACGGGCTTGTCTGGAGAGCGACGAGCGGGACCGCAACATGACGGCCCTGCTCGACGACGTACGCCACCGCGGCTTCCACGCTATCCCCCAGTTCATCCTCCAGGAGCGCTACCTGGCCGGCGGGTGGCAAGAGCCTGGCGTCTTTTTGGACGCCTTTGAGCGGATTCGGGCGGGCGGGGGGAAAGGAGGCGTTCCCCTACCTTCTTCTGCTGCTGATACTGCTGGTGTTTCTGGTGACACAGAATCAGCCGCGAGGGGGTAGGGAGGAAGGGCGGGAGAGGGGTGCAGCTGGAGACGGCAGTTGGTCTGGGTACGGGGGTGCTTTCGGAGAAATGGGAGGTTTTAGACCTACCAGCAGGCGAGAGACGTCAAGCCGATATGGACGAAAGCAAAAGCCCGTCAAGGCTTCGAATACACGACATCCATTTGGGGAGGTATATCCGATGGGACGGGACAGGATACCTTGGCGGATTTCTTTGATCACAAGCCACCTGCAGGTTCTATCACATCAGAGTGCATTGGTTACAGGCATCATGGCGATGAAGGATCGATTACAAACCGGGGGGGGGGGGGGGGGGGGGAGTGCACGNCCCCCCCCCCCCCCCCCCCCCCCCCCCCCCCCCCCCCCCCCCCCCCCCCCCCCCCCCCCCCCCCCCCCCCCCCCCCCCCCGCTTTCACTGAGTCGCGAGTTGGGTTAGCTAGCGAGTTTGTGATGTTTTTCAATATGAACATCATTCCTGTCAGTCAGAAGTTGAATAGTATTTTTCATCTTCAGTCAGAAGTCCCCCCATATTCTGCAGCTTCTTCGCACGCGTCTCGCTGTTCTGTGTTCTGCGAGTGAATGTGCTGCTGCTGTGCACTCACTACCGCACACGATACATCACGATACATCGATACATAGATACTGGCAAACGCATGTATAAATGGAAGCGACTCGGATTTGGCACGGGGAACGAATATTCTGGAACCTTCATGGCACCTCTGAGAATACGCCGATTTTCGCCTTGCACATATCACATGTCGTTTCCTGATCACGCATTTGAACACCGATTTCGTGTGTGCGACCCCTTAATCAAGAAGTTGGGCGAAGCCACCCGTTCGTCCGTCCGGCCAACCACCCTTTAGTTTTGTGTGGATGCGTGGGTGTGTATGTATGTAGGTGTTGACTGAGTGTGAGTACATACGTACGTGTGCGATCAAAACTCTGCAGGCTACGCCTGGTAACACCTAAAGCAGGTCTCTCTTCTCGTGATTTGATGATATTGCGCATAATGCCTCGGCCGCCTCCTAGGGAAGTAACGTGACGGGAAGCCCGGAAAGTAGCACCGCCCCCATTGTACGGGAAGCCCAAGGAAGTCATGTATGCGTTATATGAGGTTGGTTCAGTAATCAGATACACCAGCGGTCACAGGGGCTGGGCTGCCTGCAAGCCGAGGGAGTGGTGAGGTGAGGTGATGATGTAAGTTGAGGTACCACGAGTTTAGTTCTACCCTGGAGATAAGGAGGGCAACCAAAAGAGTTCTTAAGCCCAAACAACGAGATGGCAATGAAGGAAACCAGGTAATCGGATGTTGGGACTTGTTGTCTTTATTTTCTCTCTCTCTGAGATCAATGTATATATACGTGTGGTACGATATGCTGTTACACATCTGCTCCCTCCCTCTAAGCCCACCCGATCTCCATCATATGATGATGCGATGCGGGCGTCCCTCTACCTTCCCCGGGTGACTTGCGGATTCGCTTGCCTGGTGGCGGCGGGCGCTTACATACTACCGGGCTTGTGGCTTGCAGCTCCTTTCCGCCATGCGCACGCAAAGGTATGTGAAAATCGGCAGTTGGCTGGTTGTGACCGGCAATTGTGGCCAACACGGCTCAGTAGCAACAGCAAGGTAGTGTGAACGATGCCCGCCGTTAGGAGTAGTACCACGAGAGACCGAGAGGCCTGATTCGATACTAATCTGGGAGCGTCCTATTTCCATGTAAATATTCAATTTCGAACTTTCCAAATATGATAAAGCTCGATGAAGATACATGATCACGAAGTCACGGATGAAGACCCGATCAACTTGGATGCAGGAGTGATAGGCGAAGTCGCCTCCTAAGTAGAACAGAACGAATCGGGATATGTAATCAAAAGTCAGCCAGTCGGTCCACAAGAGGAGCAGGTGAGCCGAAGCACGATCGGCGAAAAATGTAAGGAGCAAAGCAACCCAATCATCATGATACGGGCCAGGACACACGGTTGTCAGGTTAGGTTCAACATGCCACTGGAGACTGCCAGACTTTCCTTTAGAATATTAGGGGTTCATAGCGAGTCCTTTGGAGTAAGGCAGTCAATTTGTGTTCAACGCATCCCCAAGAGGCGTGAACATACGCCAGGTATACGCATCAGAGCAGGGAAGGACGCCGAAGCACGCCCAGATCAGCGACCTGCATGGGAGATGAGTCTGGGCGACTCGTCAGTATCATCGCAGCAGGCTGGGGTCGGCAGCCCCGGGACAATCATTCAAATTGTACTCAAAGGCGGACCTGAAGCTTAGAAGCCTGGTAGCATAAGGGATTTCAAGGAGACTAGCCATGTCATGTCGTAAGAAGACGAGAAATCAAAGCTTTATTAGTCTAACCGTGATTCTTCACCAAATGCTGCCAGATTTCCGGAAACGCCCTCATAACGCCAATGCCATGCTCGCAGAGTCAGTCAGTCTCTGACTCGTATAAAACCAATAAAAAAACACGAACCCTCGACCGCTTGCCCATCAGCCTCTCTTAAGGTGACTATAATCCTTCAGGAGATGTTGCATGTGGGTGTTGGTAACCTTCTTCGAGGCTCGGTTGGTCTTCCGCTTTTGTTTGCCCGACTTGGTCTCCTTCACCTTCAGTTGGGGATCCTCCGAGGCGGGCTTGATGCCGACCGAGATAAGCTTCTTGTTCATGTCGTCGGCGGCGGGCAGCTTGACACGGTGCCACTGGACCTGAAACTCCGGTTCGACCTTGTTGAACAGCTCCTGCTGGTCGCACCAGATGTACTTTGCGTGCCCGTCCTTCTTGGTGCGAACGACCTGGATCTTGTGAATGTTCTCGAGTTCGCGAATAGCCTGGTCGCAGTCGGGCCACCCATCCTTAAGGTCCTTAACGTCTAACTTGGAGGCATCTTGCTTGTTTTGCAGATATTGCAGCAGGCTTGTCTTGTCGACGACGCCGGGGATCTTGGCGCGGAACTCGTATTTGCCGTAGCGCCAGGCAGGAACCGACTTGGGGATGGGTTCTGTGTGCGGCACGTAGTTGATTTGATGATGGCGGCGCAGATACTTGACGAACTTGGACTGAGCTTCTTCGGGGTGGTGTTGCATAGTCAAATGGTTGAGAATGTCGGCCAGAGTTTTCGGCTCGCCCTTAGCCTTGAGGAATTCGACAGCGTAGGTCAGCTGGGTCATCATCTCCTCGCCGAAGTTGGTGCTTTGGCTCGCGGCGGCGGCGGCAGCGGGTGTTGGGGTAGCATGGTCGCGGATGCGGTTGGCAGCCTCGGCGCGCTTCTGACGCTTCGAGGGGGTGCCGTGAGAGGCATTCGAGGCATTGGATGGTGAAGGTGAAGGCGGTGCCAGGGCGCGCTTCGTGCCGTTGACACCCAGCTTGGAGGACATGGTGAGGGTTGTTTTCGTTGTTGTTATTGTCGTTATTGTTGCCGCCAGCAAACAAAATGAATGTGTAGACCGAAGCGCGTTTGTAGAAGCAAATGATGGAATGGTAGGTAGGCAGGTACGATTAGGTTGTCAATGTGATGTTAGCAACAACACCGACTGGGCTGACTGAATGGACTGGATGGACTGGATGGACTGGAGACAATGAAAGAAGGCTGTAAGGTTAGGTAAGTAAGTAAGTTTTAACCCAAGGTTACTTACTGTTACTGTATTCCAAGCAGTAACCTTAGGTTAGCAGGCAAGTGGAACCGACCCAACATCAATCCAGTGGGGCCGCTACAGAAAACCAGAAGAGCCGCATTCACCTGAACCGGAACTGCCCCAGCCTTTATCATATTGTTCCCCCATTGACCAATCCATTGACGTAGACAGGCTCTAGCAAAGGGGCTCAGCACATACATGCCATTAACCGTGAAAGTCAGATCTGTATAAGAATCACTACACCATTTGCAGCTAACTGGTCACGAACGATACCAGATAGAACATATAGCACGGTACCAAATTACATCTTGCCCAACCTGAAGCGTGCAAGAGGTCTGTCTCATTCAGTGGAATTAGGTCTGAGCAAGAGGGAGGGAAGAGAAGAACGAAAACTATCCACACTATAGGGTTCCTTCACTCCTTGGTACACCAGCCCTATCAACACTCGGAACTGCAAAGCTTAACTCTCTGCTGCTTTTGACAGGTTTTGGGAATAATTGGAATAGCATGAGATATACGTACTATGCACACCACCCACTCGAAAAGCACGAGGGAGGAAACCAGGAACAGTCAGCTCCCCTGGCCGCTGAACCACCCGTCGATTCACGGAGAATTGAATGGAAGACTTACATCGCATCTCGGGCATACTTCAAGACCCAGTCTGTCCAATCACCGAGTAGTTAAGGGGGGACCAGATGCCGGGCAGCAGATATACCATGCGGGGTAGCTTTGCATATCCGACAATAGCAATTGACCGGTGCTGCTTCCCGAGGGTTATCTATGTTACGGGGTTCGGTCTCCGGCGGGTTTACATGCCGGCCATGGTGTAAGCAAATACCATTCCCAATGGGCATATACTGGACTGGTGGCCAGCTCCGTAACAAGGAATATGGTTCAGTTCAGTTCAGCCAAGCGGCTTTCAAGTCTTCAGGGGCGGTATAAAGGACCAAGAGTAATGGTCTGTGGTCTATTAAACGTTGAAGTAATATAGGGGCTATGTTCGTCGTGATTCGTTCCAGAAATATCAACCCCTGTTGCATACGTTCCGAATCCTGAAAGATGTTCATTAAAATAGTGAGGAACCGTTTCTCTATACGCTGTGTTCGCTGTACGGCCATCTTCATCTTTTTGTTCAGATAATGCGTCCCGCTCCCACAACCGGCTCTCATAGATATGTTGGTATTGGTGTGCACTTCCCCAGCGGGAGCAACCCGGCGCTTATGCCTTGGTTTGCTCCTGGTTTTGCATGTACTGGTAGGCGCCGAAGGCGACAAGACCACCGATCAGGATGACGGCGTACAGCATGGAGCCCAGGCCGGCGGAGCTCGTGTTGGCACCGGAGGGGTTGGCCGGAATGGAGGCCTTGGGGGCAGGGTCGCCAGCCTACGTACAAGAAAAACAGGTTAGCTGTGAACACCCCAGCGAAAGAAAGGCGTTTTCGGCTCGGGCCGTTGCTGGGCTGGGTACGAGTTGCTTACTTGACGCTTGAGCTTGCCAATCAGGAGCTGCTCCAGAGTTTCGCGGGCCTCGTCGCTGTGGCCGACATCCTCGAAAGCCTCGGTTGCGTCCTGGCCACCGACATCGAGCATAACCTCCTCACCACCGCTATAAGCAAGAACGACACGTGTCAGTAAAATGCCGTCTGTGTGGGAGAAACGGACCGTACCCGGTGCAGCTTATCGGTGCGCCGACAGTTTCGCCCCAGAGCCCAAGTACAAGGGTTCGGAGTGACAGGAAAGGAACAAAAACTTACGGATGCTCGTCGACGAACTTAGTGCAGTCGTAAATCTTGTCGTGGATCACGACGTACAGATCCTTCTTGTGGTTGTGCTCAGCAACATCCTGGTAAGTCAATTCCACCTGGGCAGCCATTGTGAATTAATTTGTTGGGAGTCTGGGGGGACTTGGCGCAAAAATCGGGGATTGAAGGCTGATTAGAAGGGGAAGATAGAGAGTGCAAACGGCGTGGAGACTGGAAGTTCAAGGCAACGAAGGTCGCGAAGGGGTTGGTCTTCTTTGGGGGGTGGTGAGGAAGTGTCGGAAGGATGGAGGTGGGAGAGAAACAGCCAAGTTGTCGTTTCTTTTACTCGGTCCTTGACAGTAGAAAATCAGATGTCGAATCAATTGGAACTGGATTGAGGACAGGGTATGTACTACTAGGCCGAGTAAGTGAGTAGGTGGTAGACTAGCTGGCGGCCAGGTGCTACCCGTACCAGCGTATCTACTTGGCTTATGTACCACCCACTAACAAGATAATGCAATGCCTGCCGATCGATTGTGGCCAATCAGACCCGACTTATTGAACATCCAGCAGAGCAGCATTGGGTCTTATGCTTGCATAAAAACAGCTGGAATACTCCGAGGCGCCTTGAATCCTGGGATGCGGGGATGGGATATTTTGGATTAAAGGAGAAATTGGTAGCTCGGGGGACAGACAGGCTGACAAGATCCATATCTCAAGATTTGGCCAGGTCCAGGGACGGACACGATTAAGATTAGGGGTCCAAAATAGGCCGATGCATAAGCATAAACATAATCATTTCATAACCATTCAGTATTTAAGGTTTATCATGTCTTATGCACACTTCGCCATAACCGACATCGGGATCTGTTTGCCCATAGCAGTAAAGTTAGCAACTGTACACACCTCCAGATTGGTCAAACAAGGCAACTGAAATGAATGCAATGTATAAATCATCGGAATAATGCTGAAGGCGTACGTGCTTAATACAATGCCTGACTCCCGACTTTTCGTGACTTTCACGCGGAACAGCCGGGAAACACGCCTAGGTAGTGTACAGACCATCGACCGAGTTTCTTCATTGCATAGGGGAGACCTGCCAGGAGCAGGTACCCGGAGTTTGCCATGTCTCAATCGAAACTCTGAAGTAGAACAATAGCCGGATTGCACTACCTGATCTACATGACCCTGCTGCTCGCACCGACCGACGCTCAAAACCACTCAACCAATCCTCTCTTTCCTTTCTCTTAACGCCTTGAGCTTCCGCCTCCGATATCCTGGCCCACCCTGTAGCTGGCCACCTTATCCCACTCAATCTTCTGTCTCGTCACCGGCAGCTGTCTCCTCAGGGCCTTGAAGGCGCCTTCGCTCAGGCTCGTGAAACCCCGGTTCAGCTCTTCTTGATACTTCTTCTCGGCGTTCCCCATCTCCTTCACGATACCCGCGCCAGTTCCGCCTGAGACTGAGGTAGCGATAGGTTTACTGGTCAGCAGTCGAACGTTTCCGTCCTCGTAGTAGTGCACGTCGACCTTGAGGCTGCCTTCGAGCGCACCGGATGCCGGGTCGAAGATGTAAAGCGAACGCCAACGGCCATTCCTGTTCGTGATTGATTAGGACTCGTGCAACTGTCTGCTGTCGTTGGCTGTCATGCGTATCTCACCAGAAGTTGTTGGGGCTGTACTTGTTGGCCACGATGATAATGGCCATCTTAGAGTCGTTCTCGATGGGGTAGACGCCGTATGCCGCATTGGGGAAGTGCTCCTTCACGTAAGGCGACAAGCTCTTGAGCGTCGATTTTCTGCATCCAGCATCAGTGACCTGTCCCGGCGTATTGTATCTTTATCAGGCATCTAATGCCAATCGGGACGAAGGGATGCCCACGTTAATTCCGCCTGTGCGCCTTCCAACACGTAGCTCTGAGCGCTGCTTGCTTTCTGCAGTATGTGTGGTTAATATCTCCCTTGAAGCTCTCGAGTTATAAAAGCTGCAGTTTGTGGGCGGAGGGTTCGCACCTGTGTAGCATGATCATACTGGAAGCTTGTGGAGCTTTCGACGTCGAAGTAGCGGCCGTCACCGAGCGAGCTGTGAGAGCTGACAATGACCGGCTGGGTGCTACCTGGAAGCTTGATGGTCGCGAATTGCTCCTCGTTGTATTTCTCGAACGCGGGTCCAAGCTTAGATACAAGACCCGGGTCGGAGACGGTCAAGGCCTTGATGTCTAGTGATTGAGATGGTCAGGGAGGAGGATTATTTCGCGAGTAGAATCGTGGTCGGTCTATAAAGCATACCAGCAATGACATCTGCCAGCTGTTCTCAAGTGTGCTCGGTTAGCATGAAGCTCGAACAAACAGTAACGGGGAGAGGGGTCGGTGGGAGGATGTGGTAGTTACCTCTCCAGGAGGGGCGCCTTCTACGAAGGACTCGATAGTCTCTAAAGCAGCCATATTCCAAGTGTCCAGTCGGTGGTTATGGGCTCTGGTTCAACAGCCTTGTCAAGAACGTCGTGATTGTTTGGTGTTGGTTTGGTTTCAATGATGCGACGTCCGAATTATTGCTGGGAGCGAGTCGGTGTTGGCTTGGGACGAAGCGGAGCGCGGGGCAGAGTGGGTTTAGTTAGGTACACTTCCAAAACAGGGGGTGACAGCTAACCTAGCACCTAGAGCTCAAGCAGTGGCTGACTGCACAACGAGACAGCCGCACCCAGGCACCCTTGATACGGCGTGCTCACGATATCTACAACTAACTTTACGATATGACTTGGGCACAGGGGTACTCAATTGACTACAAATGCCATGGTTTGCCTGCGATTGAAAAGGTATACTTGGATTGTTCCAAATACAGGCGCTCCTGTATACCTCATTCCTCCAGTAAAGGGGCGTGTGCTGAGTAGACTGGTTTCTATAAATTAATTCGTGATATGTGTGCAATGTTCGCCGAGGTTAAGTCCTTTCTCAGTCAGTCGTCTGCAGAGACTCCAGAAATGGCCAGGCGCTCGATGCAGCTTCGCAGGGAACTCGTGATGGGAATGGTCTTCTCCGCCTGCCCGTCTCTACATTTACGGCTTCAATAAGTACTCCGGTTTTCCGGTTCAACGGGGTGCGATACTATGTCACGCGGGTGTACAGTTGCCCTGCTTCTCAACCAGTCACCGATGGCCTCTTGTGCGAGGCCGGGCATTTCAAAGGGAGACTGTTCGAATCCAACATCTCGCAAGCCCACTCGCCAGTCCTTTCTCTCTTCCAAGTCTCCAAAGCCGGGGTCCCATTTCATACGTTCCTTGAACTCGACCTTCTCGAGGCTTCGGCGCATGAGCCCAGCCAGCCCGTGCGCCTGGGTCCGGAAGTGGTTGCCAGGGGATAGCATGGTCGGCCTCCTGGAGCCCCTCCGGTGGGCAACTGCCGGCATTGGTTGTTCACTGTGCAGAAACAGGCATTCGGGAAGCTTCAAGGCTGACTTCCTTGGAGGGAACACCAGATGCGACCGCCGTGGTGTCTGCTCCGGTGCTACCATCAAGGCCGCCAGCAACTCATCGATGTCATCCCCGGGTTTTCCGGAAGGTTCTGGAGAGTACGATGCGGTCAGTGCAGTAGAGGGAAAGTATCTTGGCACAAAAAGCCCCGGCGTGTGGAAGAAGAGGCAAGGACTAGCAAAGGGGTCGAAAAGACCGTCGGGGCTCCTAAACAGAGTCTCGGACTGGTGCTTCATCTCTTGGAAGCCGGGGTCCGTCGGGTGCCCAAGAATCTCCTCCAGGATATTGACAGATTTGTTTTCGGGCACCTTATGGATTGGGTGATCGGGTAGAAACATGGTCCAGTCATAAATGCCGTTATAAGCCGCAAAGCCACGGACGCCTGTCCTCTTGTGGGGATAAGTCTCGGTCAAAGCCAGTGACACGGCCAGGGTGGCACCCAGATAGGAGCCAAAGACGTAGATGTCGCGTCTATAGGAAGTCGGCGACACAAGGTTGTCAAGGATCCAACTGTAGCCGCGCAGTGTGTCATGGATCGGCATGGGCCAGTTGAGGTCCGACAGCACATGGCTATCCTCATCAGACTCAGTCGCCGAATTCGGTTTGAAGCCATGCCAGCCAGCCCAGCGGTAGTTGATGACGGCGGTAGGGTAGTTCCTGCAGAAAGCGGGCAGCTGAGTCAAGCGTTCCGAGGGGCCGTCCCAGAAGGGTGGTAGGTATACCAGAAGTGGGTCTGACGAAGTCACCTTGGCCAGATTGTGCAGGCTTCCCCGAAAAGCCATATCAGTATCAATCTCGAACGCGTTTCTGCTTCTCTGGGACGTCTGGCAACTTACTCGACATGTATGCTGCCCGACAGGCCGCATTTGACTTTGACTCGCTCAATGTTATTTGGGGCTGGGGTTACGGTACTAAGACTCCGGCGCGTTTGGCAACCGGCTCGGCCGAGTTTCCCCTGAACCTGAAGGAGCCTTCTTTGCATGCTCGTCTAAAGAGAAGACTGCTGCTGGCCTACAGCAGTCATGGCTGGTGATGGTTTGCAGCAGTCAGATACTGTAAGGTTGCCCGGAGATTCAGGCAATGCCCTGGTGGAGAGCCACGGCGTGCAGTGTCGGTTTGTAATTTATGTATTTCACGCGTTGCGTATTTGCCTTTGCATGATACTGTAATAGTCGTAGGTGCTTTAGGTGCTTTAGGTGAATCCAAGCGCTGTAAATGACTTTCATAAGCTTATCGCCTAATCTATTGGCCACCAGAATCCGTTAATTAGTGGGTTTGCTGTCCACTCAGAGCTCAGCTCCCCACGGCATGAGGATGGATGGGGGGGTCAAGGGGGGTCATGGCTTGCCCCAATTGACACTCAAATGACCACATGGGACACCTCAACCAATCGGCCGTCTCATGGCAAAGTCCAGACCTTGTCTGGTGGTACTGTACGTCACTCCATCTGCCTTGGCCACCTCACTGACATAGGTATGTATATATTAAGGAGATATCCTTCCGCCAAGGCTTGCGTCTCTTGGCAGTAAGTAGTAGTATACTCCTTCTAGATGCTCAATTAATACTTCTAGAATAACTACTCCGCTTGTCCAAGACAAGCCTGCACCCAAAAGTATAGTCGCACATCTCCCCTAACGTGATAGACTGTTGAGCCACCGTTGCGAACCTCGGGACAACCAAGGACGGCGATCCATTGTTTCTTGTTATAGAATACAGGAAACTGAGGGAATGTATACCAATCGGGCTTTCTGCCGGCTGCCACTTTACATCACTGCATCTGCAGGCCAACAACTCCCAACATGAACGATGCCGCCGAACTCAACGAGAATATCGATACCCGGGCTCAGGCCGTCGATGGTTCGAATCAGAAGGACAAAGATGATATCGTCGACAGAGACCCGAACTATCTAGATCCAAGTTAAGTGACCAAGTAAACATACGCCCTTGTACTAAGTTCTGGCTAACAACACGAATAGTCGCTGGTGGTTTGCTTCTTCCGCCTTTCCCATGATAGCCGGAACACTCGGCCCTGTAGCATCCGCCTTCAGTATATGCGCCCTGGTTCAATACTGGAGAAAGCATATCCCACCTGGTTCGGATGTGACCAAAGCTGTCTTTGATCACAGGGACCCCCCGTGGCTCACTATCATCAACGCCATCCAGCTGGTCATTGCCATCATATCCAACTTATTCCTCCTACTAAACATGGCAAAGCGGGTACGCTTCTCCGTGGCGCAACCCATTACTATTGTGGGCTGGTACATCTCCGCCATCCTTCTTGTCGCTCTCACATCCACTGCCAGCGGATCTCTGGTCGTCCAACCCGAGATCGAATATGTTTGGTCTCAGGCCTTCTACTACGGCATATTTGCGGCCATACTGTATTTCATAGTGGCGTCTTTGATGGTTGTCACGGTCTGGGGTGCACAGTCGGGCCACTATCGCAAGGATTTTGAGCTCTCGGTGAGCCAGCGGACGCTGATGCTTCAGACAATATTGTTCTTGATGTATCTGCTGATTGGCGCCCTTGTCTTCTCCAAGATCGAAAATAACTGGGATTATCTCGACGCCGTCTATTGGGCCGACGTGACCCTCTTTACAGTTGGTTATGGTGACTTCTCGCCTTTAAGCACGCTAGGCCGTGCTCTTCTCATACCCTATGCGCTGGTGGGCGTCATCAGCCTTGGTTTGGTGATCGGTTCGATCCGGAGCTTGATGCTGGACCGCGGGAAGCGTCGGCTGGATGCACGGATGCTGGAAAAGGAGAGGCGGCAGCTACTTAGACGCATGCGCCGCAGAGGCAAAGACGGCGTGCTCGAGCCTATTGATGATTCTCGCTCAGGGACTACAATGGGGTCGCGAGATGCAGACAGGTCTATGCGAACCGAACTCGAACGGAGGCAGAAAGAGTTCGAGTTGATGAGGAGGATCCAGGACAAAGCGTCCAACAGGAGACGCTGGACCGCCATGGGCGTATCCCTCTCCACCTGGCTGGTCCTCTGGCTGGTAGGCGCCAAGATCTTCCAGGAATGCGAAAGACCGTATCAGGGGTGGAGCTACTTCGACGCTTTCTACTTCTGCTTCACCGGGTTGACTACAATCGGATACGGTGATCTGACGCCCGTCTCGAACTCGGGCAAGTCCTTTTTCGTTTTCTGGTCTCTGTTGGCCTTGCCTACAATGACTGTGCTCATTTCCAATGCCGGAGATACTGTCATCAAGTGGGTTCGAGACGGAACCCTCAAGCTAGGAAACATCACCATCCTTCCGGGTGAGCGCGGTTTCAGAGTGGAGTTCGAATCGCTGTTAAAGAGGATGTCGTTGGGTGGAGTCTTCAAGAACGAGAAAATAGAGGAAAGACCGCCTGGTTTCCTGGGTGCCGCCCAACGTACCGATTCCAATGAAGAAGATGATGGTGATGACGAGGACGAGGATGTAAACGAAACCAGCGAGAGCTTCGGGCGAGATACAACGGGTGCCACTGGGAAAGATACTCCGGCAACCAAGGCTGCTGGGCCGGGATCACCGAGCATGTTGACCTTCGCAGAGCCTCCTCGCCGTGATGGACAAAATCTCAATAAAGCGCTCAGGCCCAAAGGCTCTCGGTTCCGATCAGATAGAAGCAATTCAGGAAATGATGACGGTTTGTCTCTGGCCAGTCGCGTTGAATCCATCGCGCGCGAGGACTTCCCGTCTGAACTGCCTCGGACTCGGCCTGAATACCATCTCGTTCTCATCGACGAGATCGGGCGGGTGACGAAGCACTTGCAGCACAGTCCGCCCCGCAAGTACACGTTCAAGGAATGGGCGTGGTTTCTGCGGCTCATGGGCGAGGATGAGAGCAGCGCTGAGACGCACAAAAGGGCCAGCCGGAAATCCAGAAAGAAGAGGCGTCACAATAAAGACAGCAACAACGACAAGGACGACACCTCTCAGCTTCAACAGCCCACCACCAACGCCACCGGGTCCTCTTCAGTGAGCCCGACAGATCTTGATCTGCCAAGTTCCTCTTCTAGTGAACATCGTCTCGCCGAATCAGCAGTAGCAGCAGAGACGTCATCGCCTATCCACAACGAGGAAGATGGCAACAAGTGGAGTTGGGTCGGCCACAGGAGCCCGCTAATGGATACGCGGGAGGAGGCTGAATGGATTCTCGACCGACTCGAGCAGAAGCTCCGGGCCGAGCTACTCGCGGTAGTCGAGGAGAATAGAGGCCAAAGGGGTGTGCGAGAGACTGCTGTCTACGAGCGCAAGCACGAGTATCACCCCAAGAAAAGGGACAGTGTGGTCATAGGGGGTGGTTGAATTGTCAATGGAAGGCCTAGGAAAAACCATGACGACAAGGGAACTTGCTTTGTATGTTCTCTATTTAATTGATGCTTAACTAGTTTCACCAATTGATACCCTCAAATAGCAGCTGTATAGTCCACCCAGAACCAATATTTGGCTTGGGGGTCAGAGAATGTGACTCAGATAGGAGAGGGCTTTGAGGTTCTACGAGAGCTGCACGTCTGAACATTCCCTAATCACATACAGTACACATTCTAGCCAAGGACAATTCCGATTGAGTCTGATATATACTGATCGCCGTTACTCCGATGCCAGAGCTTACGAAGTTTGAATGAAATCGGAGTTTATCATACCACCCATATGTAGAAGCCATAACAAGCTAATGATTCGTTTCAAAAAGAAGAAGAAAAAAACCCCCGAGAAATACGCCTACTCATCATCGTTCTCTCCAAGAACCATCCTCGCATGCCGTATCCGCTCCCAGTCTACCTCAATGATATCGAGGATGTCAAGTACCCAACCAGTCGCGTTCTTCCAGTCCCTCTTTGCTTTACACATGCACCTACACATCTTACACGGGTTGGTACCAAGAAATGCCTGGCCTTGTCGATCTTTCAAGTCTTCAGCTTCCCATCCGGAGAGTGAACCTAACAGGTAAGACTCTTTGTTCTCCTCGAATAAGTCCACAAGCAAGAAGTACTGCTTTCTCGCAAGACCTTCGCGCTTGGAGTATTTCACTTTTGCATACAGCTCGAAAATAACTTCCTGGTTGTGGTTATAGCAGCTTGCGGCCTGTTAAAGGGTCTCATCGATGCGGAAACAGGTTCGTAGCACCACTTCCGAAGAAAGTCCCCGCAAGACCGATCTATCGTAAACTTTTTCGGGATATTTGGGCCGCGAAAAAGGGGCCAGTGGTTGAGATTGAACCTCGCCCCTATCACACAACAATTGCTGTTCATGGGTTGTAGATATATCCTCAAGGCAATCATGTAGCTCTTCCCTCTCCTTTGTTCCAGCTAGAGATACGACTTGGGGAATTGAGGACGAGATAGCATACACAGTATCCCAATCGACGTCTTCATCCAAGAAGCTGTCCTCTTCTTCGTAATCTTGATCAGTCTCATTGTTGAAGCCGACGGACGGTTGAAGTGGTGAATGTTGCAGGTTTTGATCGTATACATCTGCAGATCTTGAGTCTCTGTCCCACCTGTTCAGGATACTTGATGGAGGTATGTGGGTTTCGATACACGCCTCGGCGCTATTCAGTAGTTGGAGCATGACATTCTCATTCTCTGAGTCGATTGGATAATCATCATCAGCGTCATATAGCGGTGATCCATGTCTGTCGCCTCCATCGTTATCTTCATGGCTAGGACTTTGATGTCGAGCAAAAGGACTTATGCGTTGGCTTGCATACTCATGATGTAGGGTCGAAGTATGGATGACAAGACCGATGTCTGTAGCATTGAATTGAAATTCATGGCTGTGAAGGCCATCATAATCCTGGAAAACATTCCGAAGGCGCATACCTGGGGACTGTTGCTCCTGGGTCCTAGAATTACCACTGGGGTTTTGCAAAGTTTGCCGCAGCGTCTCTCTTGAGGTAGCTGGAGAGCAACGCGGTCTCTTGTTCGGGACATAGTCTTGAGGCTGGGGTAACGAACGCTTTCCCCAGGCGTCATAGGGTGGCTCTTTGACCTGAGCAGACATAAAGTAGTTCTCGTCATCGCATGCAGGTACAGTATCTCCAGCGGATTCATTGAGTCGAACACCACTCTGCACAGTCAGAAGTGCATCGGATTGCGGTGGTCGCTGATTCAGACGAGTGGAATTGCTTGCTGCAGAACCCGCGTGCCATTCGTCGTTGCTGCAAATATATGTCAAACGATATCGGAAAACAGCCCATGAAAAACAGGGGGTATACCTGAGGCCAGACGGATGTATGCCAGGATGCCCTGGATCGCCTCCAGTGCAAGAGCCATCTTGGCTCTGACAGGACATATTGGTGACTTGTCCCTAGGGAATATTAGTTCTGAAACATTGTGCTGAGTACCTCAGGTGAATTATTGCACGTGTGCAACGATGAGAGGTCACAAACATGCAAAGCAGGGAGCATGCTCTACGGCTTGTTTGCAGGGACGTGTTTGTATTATGGAAGTAGATGAGGCTCTGGCTCCCGATGTGTCCTTAGGTCTGGTCCATGTATTTGACTGCCAGCTGTCTTTTCACACACACACACACACACACACACACACTTGTCCCTTCCAAGATTGCAAACCCAGTCACCATTCATTCTAGTTAATGTAGGCAGGGCTGGGTTGGAGCAGACTCCAGGTAAGAAGCGAGTAAGGGAAGTGCGACCTTGGGCTGATATGAACTAACACGTACCTCACGAAGACATATGCAACTAAGCCGGCTACATATATAGCTAAGAGGAGAATATATTAATCTGTCCCCACTTGTGCCTTCCCCGCAAACAGGTGGCACGGCGCGATATCAACAAGCCACAAACAGGTCTCTTGCAGGTCGCTAACAATAGAAATCAAGCTATGTTTCAAGTAGGCAGGTAGATCACGCTATCTAATTGACCCTCCCGCGCTTATCTTGCTTCCTACATACCAAGGCATCTTTTCTTAACTATATTCATCACGCGCCTTGGTTTTTGCCCACTGCGAGCTCGACACAGCCCCAGCCCCCTCCCAGCACTTTCGTTGCTTTCATTTACTTACCCCGCCATCTATCTTATCAGTACGTCACCCCCCTCTGCCCTCAGTTGCGGCCATAGAGACCGCAAGTCTGACGCAAGGCACAGACATCAGGTGGCACTAGATCAGGAGAGCTCAACAGGGCTTCCGTCATCCGAAGAGCCCAATTTGTGCTGTCCCGAATCCCGGCAGGACACTCTTGGTTTAGTCTGACTGCGGGCAGGCAGAGCTGGGTGAGCGCTTCGAGAGTCGTTTGCAATCATGTTTTCGCAGGTGAGTTTTGGATACTCCCTTTTCCAGTCCCCTGTGGCGGCCTGAGTATTCTGTTTGGCCTCGTGATGGAATCGTCGGAATGTGCTGCAATGTGTTGGACGTGGCGGCCTGGGCACCCCATTCTACCCTCTGAATACATAAGCGAGCACTCATCTCTTTGACGCGACTTGTGCCATGTGCAGAGATCATGGTCCTTCGAAGAGTCATACCAGCTAACTGTATTTGCCTTGCAGAAGAAGCCTTATTCTGCCATCACTGTGACCATTGACCGGCTCACAAGTGAGCAGTTTGAGGAAGATGATCTTAGTGGTATCCCGGACCTAGTAGAGGTCATCAAGCTGCAAGCTGCTGGGCCCACCGAGGCTGCTCGCGCACTCCGGAAGAAGTTGAAGTATGGAAATGTGCACCGACAGATCAGAGCCTTGACACTATTGGATGGCCTGATTCAGAACGCGGGTCCTCGCTTTCAAAAGACCTTTGCTGATGAGCCGTTGCTTGAACGTCTTCGTGTGTGCGGTACTTCCGACTTATCAGACCCCGAGGTCAAGAAGAAGTGTTCGGAGCTTTACAGGGGCTGGGCTGCCGAGTACAAAGGCACGCCTGGCCTGGAACGCATTGCGGCACTATACAAGGTATGAACTCTACTAATTGGGAATATACCAGATGCTCAACGTCGATAGGAGCTGCCGCGTCGCAAACAAGTCGTTACGCAAGAGAAATCTAAAGTCATCCGCGAGACCGAACAAGACCCGTTCCGTGACTCGGAAGATGAACAGGAGCAACGATCCAAAATCCCATCCACCCCTCAGGCTTCGTCTTCGCAAACCCCTGTTTCTTACCCACAGCCAGCTGGAACCGTCCAGTCCTTCAGCCATGTCAAGTCCAACTCGAAGTCGGGTTCATTTTTTTCCAGCTCTTCGTCCAAGGATAAGAAAAAGGACAAGGGAAAGAAGAAACCCTTTAATCTCGAGGCAGAGAAGGCTTCGATGAAAGTGGCAATTGCCGACTCGTCTATTGCTGCAACGAACCTGAACAATGCTATGCAGAGCATTAATAGAGAGAAGGAGCGGATTTCAGACAATGCACTTGCCCTTGAACGATTTGAGGCTTGTAAGAAACTGCGTAGGAAGATCTTGCGATACGTATGTTATGATTTGGTTCGATGTTTTTCTGAGAACTGGAAGGTTTGCTGACGAATACAGATTCATCACGTGAACGACGAGGAATATCTCGGCGGTCTCCTTCATGCCAACGATGAGCTCGTTACTGCATTGATGACCTTCGAGCAGCTTGATCGCTCTATCGATGCGGACAGTGACTCTGAGGATGACTTGGCTGAACAGGCGCATCTCTACCGTAGTAAGTACAGGCTGTACGCAATAGCGCCTAGAAATACTGATGATGTTAGTGGCCACTGAGAAGGGCAAGTCGCCCATGTCGCCTACGAGCCCCACGAGCCCTACCTCAGAAATGGCTGGACTGAGTCTGAGCCCCAAACAGCCAGCTCGTCCCGTGCCCCCTCCTCGGCCGTCGGCCTTGTCGAAACCAGCGGCGCCTCCGCGACCTACACCTCCACCGGTCGAGGATGACCACTCAGAGGCGGAGGATGAGGATGAGAACGACCCCTTTGCTGACCGAAATGAGGTGGAATGAGATTTTTACACCAAACTCGAAGATAGGCAGGGTGGCCAAAGTCGCTGGCTTCTATATCAATCACGTCTTCACCAAGCGTCAAACTTGTTCTTACACATTCAATCTGAGTCATTTTGTGTTTTTTTTGTTGTATTGTCAGCATTGCCGTTCAGAGCAGCGTGCTTAGTTTAATGAACCGATAGCGCATTTAAGGTGTATTGATGATCGCAGCTAAGTTGCGGGGTGCTGTGGCAATTGATGGTCCGAAGTCCGGATCGGTTACTCCGTCAGATAGGGTCACACAATTCCGGGGGAAAGATGTGAATGTAGCATGAAGATTGTCCCTTCTTTTCTCGGAGCTAGTAACTGTTATCTGCTATGTATTCAATGTTGGCTGGTCTGCGTACTACAAAAACACAAATTATATCCTTACGGAGCCCTTGATGCCTACTTTACTCAACGACCTCACCACGTTGATACTTCGTCATCAGTTGTCGTATTCTCCCATCATGGTCTTGCTACAATTCCTCCTCACCTTGGCTATCAGCCTTTTCCTATCGCATACGGTTGTGGCCGTCTCCAATCTCGATTCATTCGACGTGCGCGAGGCCACCATTGATGGCGTGCACCATGCTCTGTTCACTGGCATGACGACATGCCGTGCCGTGGTCTCTGGCTTCCTATCCCGCATCGAGGCCTTCAACCCCACCATCAATGCGATCATCAGCCTCAACCCCGAAGCCCTTTCACTAGCTGACGACCTAGACCGAGATCTAGCCGCAGGAAACGCTACGGGTAGGCAATTGTTTTGTATTCCGATCTTACTCAAGGACAACTATGACGCTGTACCCATGAATACAACGGGAGGCAACTTGGCTCTCGCCGGCAACCGGCCGACTGCCGACGCCCCGACAGTCCAGGCCTTCAAAAACGCGGGTGCCATCGTGCTCGGCAAGGCCAATCTGCACGAGCTCGCTCTCGAGGGGCTTTCAGTCTCGTCATTAGGCGGGCAGACCATCAACCCCTACGACCAAACCCGGACGCCGGGCGGTTCCAGCGGCGGGACTGGCGCCGCCCTCGCAGCCAGTTTCGCCGTTCTGGGAACAGGGACCGATACCGTCAACAGCCTCCGTAGCCCTGCCAGTGCCAATGGCCTCGTCAGCGTACGACCCACATGGGGGCTCATCTCGCGCGCTGGTGTCATCCCTGTCAGTTACACACAGGACACCGTAGGACCGATGGCCCGCAGCGTTAAGGACCTGGCCGTTGCCCTGACGGTCATGGCCAGCGTCGGCTACGACGAAGCCGATAATGCAACGGCGTTGTCGCGTACTTCTTCCCTTTCTGGTGGTACTACAACGACAAATGACTGCACAGATTACTCGGCCAGCCTCTATGGTGGAAGCCTTACAGGATTGCGTCTGGGCGTACTCGACGGCTTCTTCAACCATACCGACTCCGCCGAGACTACACCCGTGAATAACGCCATGTCGTCCATGATGGACTTCTTGAGGTCTGCAGGGGTGGAAATCATCAACATCACCGAAACTGTCTACAACGCAACCGCTTTTGCGAAGTTCGACGTCCAAACCGCCGAATTCCGTGATATGCTGGATACCTACCTCGCCGGCCCGAGTGTACAATCTGATAATAGCTCGGGTGTACCCTCTTCGTTCGACGAGTTGTACAACTCGAGCAGGGGCGAGTTCCTCGTGATCCCAAGCCAATATGGTTACATCAACACGGCCCTCGTCTCGTCCACCAGTAACGCTTCCCACGCCACCAATATTGCGGGCATCCAGAACCTTACCCTAGCCCTACGCGGATCTTTCGCCCGAAATGACCTAGACGCCATCATCTACCCCGAACAGAAGAATCTCGTGGTCAAGCTCGGCGTGCCGTCGCAAAGCGGCCGAAACGGCATCCTTGCGGCGCTGACGGGCTCACCCGTCGTGACCGTCCCTATTGGCTTCTCGCCCGCGAGCGAGAACGGTACTGCTCCCATCGGCGTCCCCATCGGCATGGAGATCCTGGGCCAGCCGTTCGCTGAGGGCAAGCTCCTGAACATCGCGGCGCACATTACCAGAGAGTACCCGGTGCGCAAGATGCCCCCTTTCGCCAACCAGTCCGTCGAGACGACGAGCTACACCGAAGTCCCTACTATTATACCCAACAACAAAAATATTCCGACCGAGTACCCTGTCGGTTGTCTGTGATAGTGGTCTCGCTTTGCGATTGATGAAGGGTTCAAGGTGGAGCTGACTGGTGCAACCAATATAGATATATAATGATAGAACCTATTGAGCACAATTAGCTATCCCCTCGAACATAGATCCTACCCGAGGGGTTTCAAAATTGAGAAAATGAATAACTTGTTGGCCCAATAAGACAAAGTGGTGATTCCTCAAGAGCCGCACGTTTGACTTAGACCAGACCCCGTGTCGATATGGGAGTATTTCTAGACCAACCGTCCCGCCGCCAGCTACCCATGCCATCAAGCTTCAATACCTGTAATTGCTGGTAGTATATGCCATGCTAGAGTTCGGGCATATGCGAACGTCGTTGTTTGGACAGAGCATCTGCGATTGGTAAAAGCGAACCATAGGTGTAATGTAGTGAATACGCCTACTTGCCCAAAGAGCTCTCCAGTATAGGTCGCAATCCAGTAATGGATAATATTCTGCAAGCCTCGTGATATTACATGGCATCACTTGAGTGGTTGGTTTCTAGTATGCCCGTATTGATTATCGCATCAAGGTGTAGGTAGAGAAGAGATAAAGGGCTGGGCAAGATCTTCTTTACCGAAGTTGGAACAGGCGATGCACCCTTGATTGCTTGATAGACGCGCCAGCTATGACGGACATAGAGGTCGTGTCTCATGTGGCGCACTCTCCCTTCCCAGAGCTCTGCCGACCGATCAGCGTCGTAGCGAGCTCGCCGGCGCGCTTATCTGACGCGGATCTTGGCCGGAGGTTTGTTTACGGGCCGAGCTGGCAGATCGCCACCATGACGTCGACATTTCCCGGATGACTGAATGCGCTGACCGCTGAGAGTAACGAGGAAACCCCCCACATTAGGGAATGCTATTGCATGTTTCATTCTGGTCTATCCGTGTTTGGCAGCTGGTGATTGAAGCAGCTTTCCTGCTTAATATAACTGTTACATGGTACTCTATACTGTCTACACACATTCGAGATATACCATATTAACCAAAGCACCTTGATGAAGGTATTTACAAAGATCATCTATGGGTTTCGAAAAGTTGCGGTACTCACGCAATTGACGCTGTTGTAGAATTTAGCTGATCAGCCCAAGGTGCCCAGCCCATCTTACGTCAATGAAGTCATTGATCGATGAAAGATCTACGGTTGCGTGGATAATGAAAGAGAAATCATTATGTCCATTCATTACCAGTTTCAAAGATTGCGGAGGACTCATCGACAAAGTTGACATAGACATGGGGTTCTGGATAGCCGTTACAGCCACATCGTGACGTAATGACGTGTTGACGTCAAAGGAGGTGACATGGCTTTCGAGATCGAAACATGAACAAATGTCGATTGCTGGCCAGATCATCAGGGTCCTGGGTCAGCTTACTTAGCAACCGCGTGAATTAGTGAATTAGCATGAAGCGTAGTGGGTAGATAATATGTCACGATAAGGCTCAAGAGCCAGACATATTTGGCAGCAGAAGCGGACAGTCGTGTAGTAACGGGCGTTTGTTGTCATAAATGTGGAGCAGAAGGTGAAGAGTGAAGATGGTTCCGATCAGGCACAGAAAATTGGGCCGGCACGTCACGCCCGGGGCGAAAGCCCCGGAGGAGGAAGAGGCTGAAGGGCAGAAACATTTCAAGACGAACCGACCGAGAGTACGGCCGCGAACTGGGGAAAGTCAGTCCCGTTACCCGTGCCGTTCTCACATTAGGGTCCCGCCATAAAACTGACGTTTGGCAAAACGGAGTGAGTAGGTAGCGAAAAGGTTAAACTGAGGGATGCAGGTCCAAAACGGTGGCCGAGTAGAGGGATTCCTGCACAGTACCTACTGTATTGGGCAGAAAGAGGCGAGAAGAAAAAAGGAAGCATTGATAGATAGGGCCAGAAATAGGGTGCTCCCCGAAGTGGAAAACTTCCAATGGACTCGTCCAATAGTGTCTGGGGAATTTTGGCTTTTTTTCGGCTTCCCCTGTATCTCCTGTATCCCCTGTTTTCTTTCGACTCACATGAACAATACTGCAAGATGAAAACCCCGCAAATAAACCCATCAATGATATCAAAAGTGGACAGGTCCTCTCCATTGAAACCAGCGAGGTGTCTCGTGGCCCGGGCCTGGCCTGGGTTTTCTCTGGGCGTTTCTTTTCCATCAGGGGGTCCCTGTCGCTGCCCTGTCGCTGCACTGTCCCTCTCCGCAATGTTCTCCAGGAGCCCAGAACGGCGGGAAAGCGCCTTGATTGGCTGATTGGCAGGAGATCGGCACAATTGCCCAACTGGATCGCATGTACTCCAGGGGAGGTGCGAGGAAAATAGATCAATTGGTTTTTTTTTGGGCGTGTCCTGCAGTGGCGCACACCGAGATCCCGTGCTGCCCGTAACTGCCCATACTGTCCGCGACCACCAAATCCTCTTTCTTGCATCCATCACCCTTGAGGTTTTAGTCGAGTTACATCCCAGCATCGAACCCACGCAAACAAAACTAACTACCCCGCCTCTGTCTGCTTGTCTGCTTGTCTCCAGTACAGTATGCCGCTGTCGCAGCAGCAGCAATCTGGCAGTCTGGCAGTCTAGATTTGATGTACGTACTACATTCCTTAGATACAGCCTAACCTACAGTAGTACTCCGAGCTACACATCTGCCACGGCTCAATTTTGTGGGCTGCATTCAACCAAGGTTCGCTTGGCTTTCTGCTTTACTCGGCCTTTGCCAGGCGCACTTCGCAATCCGTTCGTAGCCCGTCGCAGTCTGCTCTGCAGTCTATTGGGACGAGTACATGCTGCAGACGGGTTTGCTGGATGATACGGCTTCGGTAGCAGAATAGATCTGGACTGAGTCACGGGCAGCTTCACTTGACAAATATAGAAGAGAAAAAAAAAGAAGAAGACTCCAAAATTCGGTTTGGTATGCGCATGCGCCAGACGGAAACAGCACCATGATTTCCGCACCTTACCTGCCTCTGATATTCATGCCAGCTATCGGCGGTAGTAGTACTCGGCCCCTCCTATTATTATTCTCACGTTCTCATAGCCCTCGTCTGCTTTGCTGGGGAACCACATTATTGCGCAACCAACCCGCCTGCGCTTACGCGCGCCCATCCCACGCTTGTTCAACTTCCGGATCGCGATCCCCTATGCTGCCACCTCCACCCTCCACACTCACAGCCACCTCGTCTGGTTCTGGTCGCCAATACCGCACCCTCCACGGGACTCGAAACCCCAAGCTGCCCAGTCACTCCAGTTCATTATTGCCCACCGACAGTCGGATCTCGGCCCACTTCTCTGGCTCCTCCCTACGCCCGCGGGGACACCACCCTAATTGCTGACTACAGGCCGGCATCCCACGACTACTTCAAGAGCCAAATCCTCCCCCAGAGTTCTCCGGACAATTCTCCGCCCATACTTCACCTTCCTCACACATTACCAACACTTTCTCACACCATCCAACTTCCTTCTCCAAAGAAGCTGCTCCTAAACACCACCCCAATTCTATGTTAGATTCTGAGTCACCTCATCCAAAGCGCACAAGAACGAACGACCATATGCCTGGACTCATCACCGAAGACGGCGCCAACGGTGCCAACGGCGTCCAACACGAAGCCTCTGCCCCTGCCCCTTACACCAATGGCTACGAAAGCGGCGTCAACACCAATGGCGCTGATGCCAGCGGCCATTCCAATGGACACTCGAACGGAAACAGAGGCGTCCACCGCCACGGCGTAATGCCAGAAGTGAACCACGATGACTGGTTCATTGGCAGTGTCGACCAAGGCACAACCTCGTCCCGCTTCATCATCTTCAACAGCTGGGCGGACCCTGTTGCCATGCACCAGATCGAGTTTGAGAACTTGTATCCCCAGTCAGGGTATGCTATTCTTGTGCCGCGACGTCTTTCTCGAACCATAGCTAATCATTTCTTTGCAGATGGCACGACCAGAGCCCCTATGAACTCCTTGACACGGTTGAGGAGTGTATCGAGAAGGCGACAGAGAAGTTCGTCGCTTTGGGCTACCTGAAGTCCCAAATCAAGGCCATCGGCATCACGAACCAGCGTGAAACAACCATCTGCTGGGACAAGAACACCGGCGAGCCCCTTTGCCAAGCTGTGGTGTGGCCCGATACTCGCACCAAGGACTTGGTACGCGAGCTGAAAGCTCGCCCCGGCGCCGACAAACTCACCGACCTCTGCGGCCTTCCTCTCAGCACATACCCATCTAGCGTGAAGCTGATGTGGATGATCAAGCACCATGGAGAGGTCGGCAAGGCCTACGATGAGAGCCGCCTGGCTTTTGGCACTGTCGACTCATGGCTGATTTACAAGCTCAATGGCGGTGTCGAGAGAAACATCCATGTTACAGACACCACCAACGCCAGCCGCACCATGTTCATGAACTTGCACACTCGGGAGTACGACGATCAATTGTTGAACTTCTTCGAGATCGATCCTTCCAAGGTCACTCTGCCCAAGATCGTACCCTCTTCCTCTTCTGACGCGTACGGAAGCATTGCTAAGGGTGCCCTCAAGGGGGTTAAGATTGGTGGCTGCCTGGGTGACCAGTCGAGTGCGCTGGTCGGCCAATGTGGATTCAACGCCGGCCAGGCGAAGAACACATACGGTACTGGATGCTTCCTGCTGTACAACGTTGGCAACAAGCCCGTCATCTCCAAGTATGGCCTACTTGCGACTGTCGCATATGATTTTGGCGAGGGCAGTGAGCCCGTTTACGCTTTAGAAGGAAGTGTTGCTGTGGCTGGGTCCGGAGTGAAATTCCTGCTCAACAACCTGGGATTCGAGCGTGACTCGCACCGTATCAGTGCCCTCGCGGAGAGTGTAGAGGACAATGGCGGTTTGGTATTCGTCACAGCCTTCAGTGGTCTGTTCGCGCCATACTGGATCGACGATGCCAAGGGAACTATCTGTAAGCACCTCCAACCCCCCTAAACCTTCGAGCTATATATACATGATTTGGTTGACTAACACACACATTCAGTCGGCATCACTCAACACACACAACGTGGCCACATTGCCCGCGCAACATTAGAAGCGACCTGTTTCCAAACGCGAGCCATTCTGGACGCCATGGAACGTGACTCTGGCCACAAGCTCCATTCGTTGGCCGTCGACGGTGGCATGTCCAACAGCGACCTGACGATGCAGACGCAAGCCGATGTGTCGGACATCCAGGTGGCCCGGCCACCCATGCGCGAAACCACGGCGCTGGGTGCGGCTATCGCTGCCGGCATGGCGGCGGAAGGCTGTGGCTGGGACAGCCTCGAGGATGTGGCCGAGATGATGCGCATCAAGGACCATGTCAAGATCTTCAAGCCGGTGAACGACAGGAAGAAAGTGGCGCGCATGTACGCCAACTGGGAGCGCGCCGTGCAGATGAGCCGTGGGTGGGTTGTCCAGGAAGACGATGATGGCCCTGAGCACGCCTCCAACATCAAGCAATCTCAGTCCTGAGTTTCTTGTGGCCATGCGTTGGCCGCGTGATTGTCTACGATTTCGGGTACATTCTTTTATTTTTCCTTTTGCATTGAAGCGGGCGCTCGGAGGGAGTTGATTGGCTGCATTGCCGGGGAGTCTGGAAAGGGGAAAACCGCCTATAATTTTGAGCGGTACGGAAGATATCCACGACTACTAACTATAGTCTTAATGATTGTGTATTATTATCAATCAAAATCTAATGATCATACATACTTAACAACAACGCGCTTCATGAAGTCTGGTGATTTGATAATTTGTGTTCCTTTACTGTTTCTTTTTTTTTTTCTTTTTTTTTTCTTTTTTTTCCGTCTTTACTTCCTTGGTCAGACTAGACTGCCTTTCGCTTTTTTTTTTTTTTTTTCCCATAAGCGCGCAAGTGATATTCCCTGCTGAGGTGGACCATGAACAAAGTCGACTGTTACCTACTCTAGTAATACTGTGCATGTGTGTAGAACAAATCGATCTTACCCCGCTACAAGGGCACATTGTTTTCCATGCAGTTGCAATGAGTGCAACAACATGGCGAATCTAGAATGAAGAAACCCAAGAAACCCAAGAAACCCATGGCAGGATCCAGGGTAGGATCCATGGTGCCAAGCTAGGAACCCCAGGGGGCATCTCTCTGGTTTCTCCATAAATACCCAACACAAAGGGTATGTGGCTAATCCATGTGACAACGTTGGGGATGGAGCCTTGGTCTCTCCACCGCCTTGCAGTTGCTGTTGCTGGTTGCAGCAGCTCATGGTACAATTATAGGATGTAGTAGACAAATCTCAGGAGCACGCACGTTTGGTAACATACATACATGTAATTAATGCAAGCAACAAGGGCGGCGGTTAAAGACTTAGCCTCCCGGAATCCCTACCTGGGTAATATTCCATTGCCAGTTCGGGACGGCTGGAATGGACAAGAGCCAATCAACAGCTAAGCCAACAGTATCGTCCCATGGCCGAACATACATATCATGCGCTACTACATACCTACTGCACTGCATGCACTTACGCACCACTCTTTCTTTCTTTTTTTTCTTTTTTTTCCTTCTTTATCTTCCCAGCACGGAGCTGCAGCGAGAGAGCGAGCGGAGTTACGAAGCCTGCCTCGGATGTAGGTACGTGGCTATTAGTCGTCGCGTAGGTAGCGAGGCGGTAGTTAGGCGGGCACAGGATCTAACAGTCCGGGACCCGTAGTCGTAGGCCGGATGAGACGAGCCGCAAAAGCTAGTGTTTTCGCGAAGAGTCTATTTAAGTCATGGCTATCGTTAGGAGGTGTTTGTTTTGGATTGGATCGTCGTCCGAAATCGCAGTCCACTGAGGCCAGAGGCCGAGCTTCAATAGGCGTGAGCGTGAGATAAGGGCTGAAGCTACACATGTGCATATGCTTAGTTTAGACTTTAGGTAGTCGGTAGTGGCAGTGGTAGTGGTTGGCAAGTACTCGGTAGCTAGCCCGACTGCGCTTGCTAGAACTTAGAACTTAGGCCAGTGCCAGTGCCAGGCACCCGGCATTGCTAGTAGCTACAGTACTTTCCCTCTCACTTTCACCTCTCGCTTCGACTCGGCCGAGGAGGGGGGGGAGGAGAAGAAGAACAAGGACAGAGGAAGGAAGGGGGGAAGCGAGGGAATCCAATCCTCCTCGTAACACCGAGGCCAGTCGGTGCCGGTGCTGCTTCTTCCCCTCGTCCCCTCGTTCCCTCGCAAAAGACCCAAGTATAAAACAAACGAGCTTACGACGATGCAATCAAAACGACCCTCCACAGCCACACGACAAATGCCTGACACCAACAGAAACACCAAGCACCGACATCGTGAAGTGATCGGCCTATCCACCTTCTCTATTGGACGGGGGCGAGAATAGTCGATTGCGCGTTTTTCAATATCACCTGGTCCTCCCAAACCCCCCCGCCAAGCCAGAGTGGAATCCCCAGATACGATTTGCCTGCGAGGTGCTAGTCCAGAACTCTGCCGCATGCACATCTGGTCTGGACAGAAACTCTGGTTCCCCCTTTCCCCATCACGCCTGTGCCTCTCCACCCCAATTTGCTTGACTAGCACAGTATATTCTCTCGGATCTCTCCAGACTTTCCCGCCCGCCGCCCAGGGCCCCGCTCTGGAATCGCCCGCACCTTTCGCTTTTTACCTTGACTGTACCGTAACAGACGGTCTCCCCAGTTTGAACTCACGATACCTACCACTCGTTCATTTTCGACCGACACACTAGTCTCTCCGTCTGAGGGGGAGGGGGGGTTTCTGTCGGCACACGGCGCCGCAACGGGCATCCGGCCTGGCCGACCTGTGCTGCGCCGCTGAGTCAAGCTGTGCCGTGTGCTGTGGTCGCATAAACACAAGTTTGCAGTCTGCAGTCTGCAGTCAACAGTCTATACTATATCCTCCAACCTGCAGTCTACACTCTACGGTAGCGTTTTCGAAAAGGCCGGGTATACTATTTCCCTCATCTGCGACCCCACTTCCCGATCGGAATTCCGAGAAACAAGGGAAGACAGGGGCAGCTCGGTCGGCTCCGGAAGCCCACTCGGCGTTAGGCTATAATTTGCATAGCGCATCCTGCATACTACTTACTACGTACGCACTACACACTACTGCTACGGGATCGAGCAATCGGAAGTGTGGAGGGGCAGACGGGCCACCATCTGATAAGATTACCTACAGAAGTACCCAGTTAGGTACATACATCATAACCATACATACCTATATACCTTAGCTCCGAGATTCGAATTTCCTTCATCATGGCCACCAAAAGTCCTCAACACCCCTCGTCTATTCCTACCCATAATTCGCCGTCTCCCCCCTCCAAAGCCCCGCCGCCCACACCACCACCGCGACAACCACCGCTGAAACAGAAAATGGCCCTGGGCTTCCGATCCCTCGTCGAGGGCGCTCGCAAGGCCCTGACGCCACTCTCGGGCGGCACCCCGGCCTCCCAACAGGAAGCCGCCTCGGCCCGGTCCCTGTTCCCCGCCACCGACCCGACCGTCGACGGCGACGCCTGCCTGCACGACTGCGACTCGTGCCACATCGCCTACCCGCGCGGCTTCAAGATCGACGAGGCCGACCTGCTGTACGGGCACATCAAGGGCTGGAGCACGCACATGCTAGTGGCGACGGGCAAGGCCGACTGGGTGCGCAACGTCGAGGACGAAAAGGGCTCCGTCATGCAGGCCCTCGGCAGCGCCGACAAGAAGCCCGCCAACGGCCGCCTCATGCTAAGCGCGAGCAACATACCGGTCCCCAACAGTCACGCCCACAACGACGCCGAGCGTTACGCCGCCCCCACGACAGTGCTGCTGCTGCCCGCCTTCCGGCTTGTCGAGAACGTGACGCCGGCCGCCGTGCCCACGCTGGTCGAGCGCTTCATTGATGTGTCTCCGACCAACGCGAGCCCGCTGGCGCCCGTGACGCTGCCGGAACGCATCCCCCTGTCTCTTACCCCCTCCGACCCTACCACCAAAGAGGAAGATAGCGCTGGTCTGCCTTCGGCGTCAGATCTGCTGTCGCGCCCCTGCCCGCACGCGGCACTGATCTTGCTCTGCTCGCAAAAGACGCGCGACGCGCGGTGTGGGCAGTCGGCCCCCCTGCTGCGCAAGGAACTCGAGCGCCACCTGCGGCCCCTCGGTCTCTTCCGCGACCTCGACGACGAGCGGCCCGGCGGTGTTGGCATCTACTTCATCTCCCACGTCGGCGGGCACAAATACTCGGCCAACATGATGGTGTATCGGCGGCCCGACGCGTTCGGCGTCGACAACGTACAGCGCACCCAGCACGACAAGGAGAGCGGCGGGGCGGACCTCAAGCCCGCCCAGAGGAAAAAGGTTGTCGAGGTTCAACCTGTTGACGCTAATGAGGAGGAAGACCGCGCGGCCACGAAGGGGGAGACCAAGGAAAGTGCAGGAGAGGAAGATGTCGGCGCGGGGCAGTGCATATGGCTGGCCCGCGTCAAGCCCGAGGACTGCGAGAACATCGTCAAGTACACGGTACTGCAAGGCAAGGTGGTCAAGCCGGACACGCAGCTGCGCGGCGGCTTTGATCGGAGCAAGGGCTTGATGAGTTGGTAAGAGGCAGGCATTGCAAGGCCCCTCGGCCACCCAAACTCGAGGCACATCACGGGAGGTAGACTGGCAGAGCATCAATGTACGCATAGCCATGGCTTGTTTTGAATGCATTTCAACTTCGAGACATCGATATGCTCGCTAGCATACAAGGGATAGCGGCAGTCAGTCTCAGCGGGAGCTGTATACTGCTCGTGCTTTGCCATCAGAAGCACTCTGACCCGGGCTTGCAGAGAACGAGATAACAGAGTTGCCCCTCATATTTTGCTTGCAGGTGATAGAATTGGTACAGACCACTGCCAGAGCTAGGATCGGGAAAAAGGAGGCGCTTTAGACAGGACGGGTTACAAATGGTACACACAGAGGGCTCGCCTACCGGGGAAAGACTGGCGCATCGAGCCCTCAGAAGCGAGTAGAATCCTGGCGGCTACGGATCACTAGAGTTTGAACGCACAGCCAGTGTCTTGCATACTGTCGGTGCACGGGTGGTACTACAGATAGAAATAGACCTTCAGATCGCCCGCCCGCCTGCCTTACCTTGCCTCATCTTCCAGATAAAGTATATGCGTGAAGTTAATCCCTTCCCGGGATCCTGCTGCCGTAGATAGACTTCCTCTGGCCGCAGCGCCACTTTCGGTCCTTGCATGGGATGAAGAGTATCAGATGACCAGGAGGCTGTCCAATGTCCAACCGCGCATATGTGGCAGTATAGCGCAACCGGTAACATGCCCACAGGTCGGCTTCGGCGATGGAAAGCAAAACAAACGATACGAACAACTAGACTCTACCCAGTACGGCTATAGATAGCTTTCACGTAAACAGGTCGTGGATGTACATAGGTCCATGGGTATCTATCGAGTATCGTCTTTGCCTATATATCTCATATCTCCTTTTTCTTCTCTATATCCTACTCTCTTTCACATGCCAGGGGGTTCACACTCCTGACTTCAATAATGCGTTTCTGATGAAGATTTTCTTATTGTTTGGTCCAAGCGAGAGATAATGAGTATCGATCGCGGGGCTCGTCTCGTTTAGTCTCGTAAGATAAAAATATATACAAATGCCACATGTATATACACGCGCTCTTCAAATGCTGTGTCCAGAAACCCAACCTGCCTTCTCATTCGCTAGAGCGAAGAACTGATGGCAAGTAGGCGCCGGAAGGCCGAGTAAAACAAACGATGTGTGTATGTCGCAGTCGAAACAAAAAGACGCCTCTGGTATATGGAACTCCGTTTTCCCTTAGCATGGTACTAGGATGATGAATGACAAGAACCCGAAGCGTGGAAAAAACATAAGCTGCGAATGCTAAGCGTATGGTATGGATAGATCGATAAATGTTTGGTGGTTTGATATTTGTTGTGATTTTTTGTGTTTTCGCTAGGTCTCGGCCGTGTCAACCTCGATATAGAGGCAAGAGACGGTAGACAAGAAGCTATCCGGAGGATGAGCTCTTCAGTATAGTCGGACACCTTGCGTGTGATCGCCGACCTTGTCGGCAACGCCCGTCTCCCTGGCCCACCGCACATCCCATTCCTTCTCCTCTGTGTTGAACACGATCTCGCCTCGGCTACCGACCGAGAGTGGCCGAGACCGCTGGATGAAGGAACCCCGCGACTTACGACCCCATTCCTTCTGGCTCCTGTGCTTCCTCCATTTGGCTGCCAAGCAACGGGCCAAGATCCAGAGAAGGACCAACCCTATGGCGCTACCTACGGCGCATGCGCCGGCATGACGCGCAGCAATGCGCGAGTAGGACTCGCCGGAATCGATCGCCTTGGCAGACTGGTAAACAAACTCGTGAAAGCCCGGTTCCAGATGCTTTATCGTCGACGACGTGGCCGTGGTTATCTTGCGCGGTATGGCATGGCGTGACATATACGAGAGATCGGACAAGGAAGGCGCAAATGCACGGAAGTCGGTACAGCGCTGTTAGAGTAGATGATGCTGGTTAGCAAGCGGGCATGGGAGAGCAAGAAGCTGGGTTTGCAAGCCAAACTTAAGTTGACAAGTTTGGTGGAGACACGAGCGGTCTCAGTTTCGCGTCATGGCGTGCGGAAAGAAGGGATGGCAGATGGTTAAAGAATGGGGTAATCATGCCATGAGGAGCCCGGGGAAAACCGAAGGAATGATGTGAAACTTACGCCATCGACGGGTGCGGCGCTGATCAACGGGAGCGTGTAAGCGCTCAGAAAGAGCAGCGCGGGCAAGAATTGCATGGCGAGCGATGGTCCTGCAACGGCGGCTATGTTTGGCGGTTCGGGATACTAGCACGACGGACGATTGGGGACGGCGCGTGGGATGGCAAGCTCGCTATGGCGTATATATCGACGGGTAGATGGAGACGGACTCTTGTTCGAGCCCAGCTTGTCGCAATTGGGACAGATTGAAGCCGGTGGTAAGGGTATCTATCGGGTACCGGGTATCAAATATCAGAGCTTCAACCTGGCAGCCTCTAGACCATAACAAGTCGGTTCGGTATGGTATGGTGTGATATGGTATAGTGGCAGCCGGGATTTCCAATTCAAGCAGTAGAGAGTCGCCGGATGAGATGGGATGGTATGGCGGGCAATGGTGGTTCATGGGGCCCCTTCGGCGTTTATCCTCTTGTTTATTTCCTTGTGGCCTTTCTTTTGTCGGAACGTTCCAGTTCAGTAAAGAACTCTAACTTTGGGGTCAGGAAGAGAGGAATGGATATCAAATGGGAGGAGAGGGGAATCGGTCACCAGAAAAAGGAACAAGTTGACAGGCAGGAGAACATGGGATACAGTAATAAGCCTGCCTTGCCTCTTTCTTGGGTTGGCTTGGGGGTGGATGGGATGATGATGATGCTGGGGGGAAGGGGGGGGCCAGAAATAAAAAAGAACGGGAAAAGGAAGCCGAGTCAAGAAATCGGGATCATAGTAGTACAGTAGATGGATGGATACTCGGTACAAGCAAGATCAACGTAACGAGCGAATAGAGATGGGCTAACGAGGCCCAAAAGAGCGAACGAGTGACAGTCTCGCAGTCTCGCGCTCTTTCTTTGTGTCTGCCTGGCCTGTTTCCTCGAGCCTTGCTTGGGCAAATAGAAGAAGGAGGGAGGATCCAGATCCTTGCCCGGCCTGGCTAGCCTGGCTGGCCTGGCTGGCCTTCCCCCCCGTCCTTCGTCCTTGCCCGTGTGTTGGTCCTGGTAGTCCCCGTTCGTGGTGCGCCTTGGACTGGGCCTTTAAGCAGTCAAGACCCGCCAAAGCCTTGTCAAGACCAAATTAAGAAAGAGACAGCAGAAGGCTGGGACCGGACGCAGCCAATCATGCAGATGCTGACTGTGTAAAGAGTGGGCGAGGTCGACGAGGTTGACGAGGTTCGACCCGAAATGACGACCGGCTTGCATGAGCCAAGGCCGCCCAAGCCCACCCCGACCTGCTAGCTCTGCCCATTTTCTGCCCATTTTCCCTCAGCTCCTCTCCAATCTCGTTTTTGGTTTGTTTTCCTGCTTTTCCAGTCTGCCTGCTCCCTCTGTTCTACCGCCAATACTTGTGCACGTTAAGCACTAATCACCGACCGCCCCGGCTCGGCTGTATCTGCTGGTGTATAAGTGCATATTTTCAACAAGCTTATCTATCATCGTTCTGGGCCCGCCATTGCTAGGCTGCCGAATTCCCCCAGCTTTTGTCGCCTAGGGCTAGCCATAGCCAGCCTGACTGACTCAAGATCATAAATAAAGAAAGTGTTGCCCCGTCTGCGCCACCCAAGTAGGTAAAATGTAGCATGTAAATCACCATGGGATACATGCACGATGCAACTTACATACAGTAACTGGCGATCTGGATGTGCTATTAATAAACTCAATGGCTGTGGCGCAGGGCCCGTACAGTAGAGGCAACAACCGTCAACGTCGCGTGGCTCGGGCAGTTTCGCCTTTGCTTCCTTCACACTCCTACCTTCTGTTCTGCCGGCCTGCCTGCTGCTGCTGCTGCTCGCCCTCCCTCGTGCTTTTCTGCCTCGTGGGGTGTAGCTTGCTTGTAGGCATGCTAGGTGTTGACCACCCCCTCTTCTCTCCCGCTGTGCCGACGAGCCGAGCCCAGGCGTGCCCTTCTCCGATTTCGATTGTGAACACCCACCCGCAGAGAGCCTGCAGATCATGACACAATGCAGCAGCAGAGAAGGCCTGCATCTTGCTCGAGGGTGCCCCTTGGAGAAATCGAAGAATTTTCCCCCCACCATCCAACCGACTGCTGACTGCAGTCATCGCGATTTCCTCAATGACGTATCCAGACACTGCTCGCGGCTCCATCTGCTACTGCAAAGCTGACATGATGTGACAAGCGGTATGTATAAAAAAAACATGCTATACCTTTCTGCCTACCATATACGGCTGCCACCACGTCAGAGGTCTGTCCTTTACTCGTTGCAGAAGCCTGGGCATTCATTCGTTACCTCGTGACCAGCCCGCCTTGCATTATGGCTGCATGTCCCCCAGTCAATCGCCAATAGTCAACACCATATCAACATGTTATCCGATGCACATAAACACATGTTCTCTTGCTATTTTCGGTACCACTACTGCCATGCACACATGCGGCTGTATGCAAAGCCCGTCGTGGCAGTGTCCGCAGTTGAAAACCAAGTGCTAACCTGGTCCTTCTTGATAACTACGCTAAAACATATAGGATTGTATTCGAGGTAGGCTATGTGAATGTATGCTAAGTCGGATAACGCCACCATCCTATGTCTGGGGTCGGGGGTCACTATCTTCCATCCTCCTCTACATCTACTGTACAAGTGATGAGATAATCAACCTCCAAATTTAAGAATCGTTTAACCAACGCCTCAACGCTGTAGCAGGTGTGTAAGTGTAGGCGGTGACAAAAAAGTCATCAAACCTACCCAAGATTAGTCCCCAAGCAGTACTGCTGCAACATGGACAACCGGGGGTATCCCCCTTCTTTTCTTCGTTCGTAGTCCCCCCGACTTTAGCTTGGCTAATTGGGCCAGGCGCATCGAACCAAGACCACTCTTAGGTATGCTTCTTAATCTCCTCCCACGAGCCGTCCTGGCTGCTGTCTGGTTCAGTTCCGTCATCGCTGCCCACGTGACTCTTGCGTCGTCGCATCTGCCCACGCTCCGCCATTGCTTCGCGAATCTTGCTGGTCGCCTTCTCGAAGCCCTCCTTAGAGTCGAGTGTGGTGAAGCCCGTAATAGGGAAGGCACCAGACCCGAAACCTCCACCGCTGCTGCTGCTCCGGCTGCGGTCCCGCGACGGGGGTCGGGTAGGGAACATGGCGACGCGACCAATGTTCGAGAAGGACTCGTTGCGAGGCAGCGCCCGGCTGGACGCCGTGGTGTTCTGGCGCGACACCATGGGCGGAGTGCCCACGCTGACGGGAGAGCTTGGTTCGCTGGAGATTGTGGGGTCCGGTAAGCTGGTGTTGCCCCCGGGGAAGGCCGGATCCTTGATGAGGCGGTTCTTCTCAAAGTCATCGTACATGTCAGGTCCAAGCTCGTTAATCGTCGCAACTACCTGATCGGCAAGTTGAGCACGTTGTTGGCGGATCTGGTGGAAGCTGTAGCTGGACGAAGGGTTGAGGCACAGGATAAGAGGTCGCAGGGATTTGGCAATGTCCATGCCAACCTCCCCGAACCGGAGCGCCGCAAACGTGATGGCAGGGCAAACAGCCCAGCTGGCGAAGAAAATAACCCACCAAGGAAGCCAGTCTGGAGCGTATCCAAAGCACCTAGTGTAGGCCAGTAAAATGCTATAGAAATGGTAAACCACCGGTGCTAGAGCCATAGCAACGAGGATTTTCCAGGTCGCCATGACATCCCGGCCGGCAATCTTGACCGTGGATCCGGCCAGGGCAGTTGCGGCCTTCTGGATACTGATCACTTTAGAGACAACGAAGATGGGCGCGAAGAGGACCAGGCCGGGAACCACTCCAATCGCCAGGACACAGAGTTTCAAAACTCTCCAGAGAAGTAACAGGACTACCTTGGGAATGAACCGCCGCGCGTGCTCAACTTGGTGGTCCTTGACATTCAGGTAGCGGAGCTCGTCGTTGTACTTCTTGATTCTGGTCAGAACGTCAATGATGCGGGGATCATCCTTGAATTTGGAGAAGCCCTTGGCCAACTTGCGGTTGAGCTCGACGATGTGAGACAGGGGCAACTTCTTGCCCGTCATATAGAGCCTCCTGGCTGCCTGGATTGACATAAGAGTATCGTAATCCGGCGTAGAAACTGTCACCGACTTCAAAGACATGGTGCACATGTCCAGAAGTTGGGCAATGGCTTCTCGTCGCTCGTTGTTCTGGTAGAGCGTGACCAAGTCCGATGGCACCGAGAACGGCTGACCGAATTCAACGACAGCTCGTGATCGGAATTTGTGAGGGTGGAAATAGTTCATGCCAACCGGCACGATGGTCAGACCACAGTCGGGATCCTGAGCAAGAGTACCCAGAGCCATGATAGCAACGCCTGCCTTCAGGGGCAAGAGCTCGGTTCGGTCATGACTACCGCCTTCGGGGAAGATACCCACGCAGCCGCCAGATCGGAGTCGATCAAATACAGCTTGGTAGACCTTGCTCTGATCAATGCGAGGGGCGAGCTTGTATTTGGTGCCCTCGAACCCTGGCTTGGGACCGTTGATTTGCGAGTTGGTGAACCTGCCTTCTTCGGTGATATCGTCGCGGCCCGTGAGCTGAGACAGCGAGACCTTTCCCTTGAAGGCTCGCTTGGTGCGTATCTCCTCAGGGCCCACGATCTCGAGAATGTCCACATTCGTCCCTGATTGACCCTTGACCGAGGGCAAGAAGATCATACCGCCAACCTCGGCATCCCTCTCGAAGTTTGTGCCTACGCCGCGGATAATGGTCGGGTTGTTGATAGGATCGGGCATGTAGACGAGGCCTGGCTTGGGCTTTGCCGAGTCTTGAGCGCGGCCAACCGGGACCGAACCGACCTGGCGCGAGCCCCAGCCGATGAAGCCATGAACCGATTTCTGGGCGATAAGCAGCGAGACGCGCCTGTGGGCTTCGTTGCGCAGAGTACGTTGTAGGATGATGGCATCGACGAATTGGTTCGCATGTGGCGCGGCGATGAAGAGGACCGGGCCCGATCTAGGCACGTACCAAGAACCTCTGTGATGAACCTCTCGGAAAAACAAGTCAATAACGATTGAAATTCCCCAGAGAAAAGCATCGTATTTCCAATTGCTCATGGGATATAGTTCCTTGCCAGGGTTGGTGTCGCCATCGGCTGGCTTCGCAGGAGCTTGCTGCTCCTTGGAAGTATTGTCGGACATGGCGTCGTTTGTCGGCAGTCTCGTGGGCGCGGGCGGGATCTACTGGGTCGGATGACGGGTTTGTGGTGAGGTCGAACCCGAAGATTGTGTCGCCAAACGTCCAGGGTGAGCGAGCACTGGTTGGGCGAGAAGCCTGTCGGGATGTAGCAAGCACACAGAGCTATGATCTCGCAGCCAGACTGAGTCGATTGCGCTCGTCTGAAAATGGCAAGGTGTGTGGATGGCGTTGGCAAAGAGGTCTCAAGCCGAGTCGGTATGAGGCAAAGCAGCGAGGGCTGAGGTATATAAGTACGTTATCGTGCTGCCTTGGGTCTGTCAAATATCGCACTGCCGCACATGCAAGCATAGCACGATACAGGCGTGGTGTGCAAATCACCTGCAGATGCGCATAACCGGAAGACCGGGGTGCCCAAATCAAAGCAATGTCGATAAGGCCAAATCGACCAGATAGCCAACAAAAAAACCCCCCGGTGTAGGTAGGTAGATAGATGGGCAACTTCGTTTGGAAAGGCGAAAGAGGGCAGATGTTGTTGAATCTGGTTTTCCGCAAGAAGATGGATGGGTTAGATGTTATACCTAACAACTGTGTATCGTCATGGGCATCATTATGGCATGCAGATTTTGTTGCTCGGTTCCTTGGCTTGAACTGGGCGTCAACAAGGTCAATGGAGGGAGGTACATGAAATCGCATGTCACCTTAGATTGGAAGGAAGCATTGTTGGTTTATTCGCTGCCCCCATACGATTGGCCCGTCCCTTTCTTTCATTCTTTCTCTCTTTCTCTCTCTCTCTCTCTGTGTGTGTGTGTGTGTCTTATCTATAGTGTAGTACAGCAAAAGAGCTAGAATCAGGGTTATTTTTTATTTTATTTTTTGCTCTCTCTTTCTACCTTACGATTCAATAGCTACTTATTAACAAGGTTTCCTGCTGGCGTCTTTACGAACGCTGATGTTATACATGATAGTTCTTTTTTTTCTTTGTTCTTCCTTCTTTCCGCTCTGGTGGGGTTGGGCGCTGGGGCGGGGCGCGGTGGCGCCCATCTAGCCATATGCCCTCCTTAACTTACCCTTCGTTCCTCTGAACCACTCCTAAAATACCTAAGCAAAGGTTACGAGATGGTTTTCAAGCATCAGATGTACATTGCAGCAATGCGAGACAATGATTCAACCGCCAGCACGTAGAAGGTGCCTGCCATGTTCAATCTGATAGGTCAGTACCTTGAGGCGTCATATGCAGCCCCAGGTCTTTTGCATCCCCAACAAAACCGCTCGTTTTTGGAGATACGAGCAGCATGGTGCCGCCGTGACTTCATAGGCTGGAAATAGACACAACCAAACGTTTATAATCGCTCATTAAACTTGATCTAGGCCAGGAACTGGCTGCTGCTAATTGAAAAGGTCGGGCGGACGGCTGAACCGATGAGAACTCTAAGTCAGCCAGTATACAACTCCTCTCGTTCGCTATCTTTGCTATCTTCGCTATCCTTGAGCTCGTTAATCGCCATGGGGGTTGTACTCCGAAGATTCCGCTCAAATCCATAGGAAAATATGGCCACGTAGTTGTGGCGAATCCTACAAGGCGCCTCAAAAGGCCTCACCAGACCCAATACCGCGGGTTGTGTAAAACGAGAATGTTCGCAGTGCGCTTTGCACTAAACACCGTCCCTATCAACCCTTGGCTCTGCCTTTGCCTTTCTTCCGTTTGCTCTCGGGTACACTGGCGCTGCCGGCCTCCAGTTCCTCTTGTTCGATGGCACCTTCGGCCTCCATCTCCTTGAGCTTCTCTTGCCCGCTAATGAACATGCTCAGGTCATGATTTTGGTCCTTCAGGTCCGCATTCTCCACCTGGAGAACTTTGACCTGCTCCCCCAAATTTTGAATCTCCTTGTTGACGTGCTCGAGACGCTTCATGAGCCCCTCGTTGACCAGCTTCTCCTCTTGCAGGTTTTTACTCAAGTTGCGAGCCAGGTCTGTAGACTTCGTAGCGCGTGCACGTTCGCGAGCGATGTCCTTTTCCAAATTGGGCACTGTGTCAGATATGAAGACATGGTGTTCCACTTTCAGTGATCGTAGTTCCTTGAGTGCTTCCGTTGCTTGCGCTGTCGCTGCCTCAGCATCTGCCGAAGCTTTAGCAGCTTTATCAGCCGCTTTCGAGAGCATTTCCTCAAAGTAGACACGTTGGCTCTCGAGCTGGCTCGTTAGCAGATGCGTGTATTCTATCCCAATGTTGTCAAGCTTAGAACGAGGCACCACGTCTTGTTGCTCCCGGGGTTGATCATGGTGGCCTGGCAACTCGACAACTTTGCCCTCCCCCTTCTCTCTGATGAGGCGATGCACCCAGATATCCCCTGCGTAATCCCAAACATGTTGGGTGTCGAGCTCTAGGGCAAAAGTGTGCGCGGTATCCTTCCAGTGCTCCTTTGCATGGCCACCTTTGTATCTTCCACAGCCTACATTACCGCAGATAAGACAGATCCATAGGTCATCGGGAGAGTCGCATACGGCGCACAGGTTAGAAATGTGAGAGCCGAATGGCTGTGCGTACGGGTTTCCCATATCATTGTGTGCCATAGTAGAGGATGAGGAACCATCGTCGGTGCCGTCAGAGGTAGCCAGCGACGGATTGGTGTGCCGGCAAACCGGGCACCCTGACCCTCTCCATTTCTGCAAGCAAGAGCAATGAAACACGTGTTGACAAGGTATCGTCAATAGGCCAGTCGTATCGTCCATCCGCTCAAGACACACGGGACAAGTCGGCAGCTCGATTAGGCTCGGTGTCGGAGGAGGGAATGGCTTGAGAGACCCAGTCGCTGCGCCCGAGGCGGACGGCGTGAAGGGATCCTGACTTAGATCAGGGAAGCTCTCGTTGGACCGCGTCGGCGTCTCGAATGTGATGGACCGGATGAATGCGATGGTACAGGTCTCTGGCTCGATGTCGTTGAACACCTTGCCATCAAACTCCTTCTTGAACATATAGGCGCGTTTGCTATCACGAAACTTCAGCAGGACCAGATAGCGATTCAAGCGGCCCGTCATGACCATCCTGTAGTGGCTGACCTGGTCCCTCCATTTGTCCCCGACAAAACCAAGAAAGTCACTTGGCGACAGGTAACTGGGAACTGCTGGTATGCATAGCGTGGTGCAATCCACCCCCTCGAACCGTTCTGGGTCTTCCACCTCTTCGGCATCCGCAAGCGCCGCCAATTCGGGCGTGTCCTCGACCTCTCGATATAGATGAACGATGCCCCAGCCGATATTGGTGTTCTTGGTTTTCAAGGGCAAGAATCTTGCCTTTGTAGCTTTCCCCGCACTTCCCATCGAGGGACCTACTGCTGACACCGCCGCGGATGATGTTGAGCTGGACTGGGCTGCAGCCATGACGTTGCTCGAGCTCTCGGTCGGAGTAGCCATTTCTAGACTATGTATATTGAGTCGATTGAAGCGCCAGTCTCTTGTGGCCGTTTGAGGCTTGATGGCAGCATAAGACGGAGGGGGAGGGAAGCTCGCGGTTCGCTGGTGACGCTGTCGATACTGTCTCTCGCTCAAGATAAGACGACTCGGCTTCGTTTCGTTGGCAACCGGTCGCAGTTTTCCGCAACTAGGTTCCGACTTGGATCCGTGGCCGTGGTTCGCAGAGGGCTGGACTCGGTATTCTGAGGGCGGGTGCTTGTTGTTGCGGCTGCGAGGGTTGGTTTCTTCTGCATGAGTCGGAAGCTCGCCGAAGATATCGCAATGTTTAGGCGGCAGCCAGATGGGAACGCCGGATTTGCCCCTAGCGCTAGATTCAGATTGCGGTGTTGATGTAGAATACAGCTCGAATCGTAGATGGTAATAATAGGACGGCATGTCTGGGTCGCAACGCTGTTGTTGGTTACTGCCAGTCTTGAAATCAAATCAAGGTCCCGCCTTGCGTCCAGAACAGGAGAAGACAATCACCACCACGTTGCGAATGCAAGGGCACTTCTCATGGAGGCAGCAGGATCTCGGCTATCCGCGAGCAGTTGAACGTAAGCAGGCGACTCATACTTGAGCCTTAGGTTGAGAGTGGCTATGGTTGTAGCGAAGGAAAGATTCAATTACCTGATAGCCTGTGCAACAAAGATTTGGTAGGTAACGAGAGCGGGAGCGGGAACGAAGTGGGGGAGGCACCCGCTACATCGCGACGTCACATTCTAAGGTACTTAGGTAGCATAAGAAGCGTTCTAGTCTTCAGCAATCACCCCGTTGTCTTTGCTTAAAGTCACATACTTTCACTCGGTTCAACTCTCTTATTGATTTTGTTGTTTTGTTTGATCGTGCTGTACTGCTTGAGGAGCTTGCAACCAGTGCCAAAGTGACTTGCGTAACCAAATACGACGGCATCAGCCATGTCAGGTTAAAAACAAGCCAGCCAGATTTACGGGTAAAGGAAGTAAACTAAGTAGCTCTAGCGTGAGGCACTCCTTCGCACTACATCTTACATCGCCATTTACGCGTCATTCACGAGTTGTTTCAGTGGTATCTATACCAGTGAAGGGTGATGAATGTACCCATCGGATTATATTACATTGGAAGCCCGCGTTCGGGTGATTGTGTAGATGAAACTTATATTCATCGAGCATCGTTTTGATGCTGCTTTACTGAGTAATGAGTTTGATTCCAGAGAATCCTATGAACGCAATGCAATGCCCATTTCGGGCCACAAATCAGAACGCCAGAGTCATTAAGGGTATTATTCCATCGTAGCCGAATCACTGGCCTCCGCGAAGACGGAGCACCAGATGAAGAGTGGATTCCTTCTGGATGTTGTAATCGCTCAGAGTGCGACCATCCTCAAGCTGCTTGCCGGCGAAAATAAGACGTTGTTGATCCGGGGGGATGCCCTCCTTGTCCTGAATCTTGCTCTTTACGTTGTCAATCGTGTCGGAGCTCTCTACCTCCAGAGTGATGGTCTTGCCGGTCAGTGTCTTGACAAAGATCTGCATACCACCACGCAGGCGAAGGACAAGGTGAAGGGTTGACTCCTTCTGGATATTGTAGTCGGAGAGGGTGCGTCCATCCTCGAGTTGCTTGCCGGCGAAGATCAGACGTTGTTGGTCAGGGGGGATGCCCTCCTTGTCCTGAATCTTGGACTTGACGTTGTCGATAGTATCGCTGGACTCAACCTCGAGGGTAATGGTCTTGCCAGTGAGGGTCTTGACAAAGATCTGCATACCACCACGCAGGCGGAGGACAAGGTGAAGGGTGGACTCCTTCTGGATGTTATAATCCGAGAGGGTACGGCCGTCTTCGAGCTGCTTGCCTGCAAAAATCAATCGCTGCTGATCCGGAGGAATGCCCTCCTTGTCCTGGATCTTGGACTTGACATTGTCAATAGTGTCGCTGGACTCGACCTCGAGGGTGATGGTCTTGCCGGTGAGGGTCTTGACGAAGATCTGCATCGTGAAGACGGTTGATGGGAGTTGATGAATGAAGTGAAGGAAGTAAAGATGACTGGCGGTTGGGTACGATGGTTAGTGTGTGGCACTCCAGCGAAGGTTTGATGGTTTGTTGAGAAGATGAGAATGGGGGGAGATGGTCAAAAAGAGGATGGATGGGTTGGAGTAATAAATAGGTGAAGGATGAGCGGATGAGCGGTGGCCAATGGTCTGAGGCAGGTTGGCAGGTATGCACGTTGCAAGGGTGTTTCGAGAGGAGGCGCAGGGTGTGCCCAACTCAGCCTAGAAGGTGGCAGAACGGATTGGAGAGGCAGCGGGGTCTAGGACCAATTACGTAGCACGTAGCAGAGCAAGCCCATCCATAAAGCATTCCAAGCACCAAGAGCAAGTGCCGCGGATGATTCATCAGCGTTCTGGCCCGTGGTCACCACTGGCTGGTTGCCTGAGCAGATTAAGGCCGATGGCCGAACTTGGTCCAGGCAACAAGCGGCGGGCAGGGAAGGGGAGGGAGGGTGCAGCCACCCTGCGCGAAGCCACTGGAAGGGGCGAGTAGGTGTAGGAACGAACGACACAAATGATTACTCACCTTATTCTGTGGTCTTGTTTTTCTTGTCGCAATTATGTTGTATGTTATGCAAACGCAAGTGCTGAGTGCTGGTGGTGGTAGATGCTGGTGTGAACAAATCAAATAACCTTAGGTCCTGTTTGGTAGGAGGAAGGCAGGAGGTTGGTCTTTGAGTTGAATGGAGGGATGGTGGAAAGATTAAGGCCAAGGTCCAGGTCCAGTTCAAGGTCGTCCCTTATCAGTCATCAGCCGATGAGGATGAGGATGAGGCCTGGATGGTTCGGGTTCAGTCAAGAGTCCAGAGTCAATAGCTGTCGCGAAGTGGCACTACGGAGTGGGGCAATGCAATGGCACGTCATGCGGTCAAGGCAAGAACTCAAGCCTTGGTGGGGAATCGGGGAAGATAAGGGGGGGGACCCTAGTTGGCAGGCTGGCAGCGTTCAATGTTCTTCTTTATTCAATCAGTGGAAGTGTCATAACTTCAACTGTTGCCCTCAAGGTGTTTCATTCTTATTGCGAAACCTGCCCCCCCCCCGCCTCGAGCCGCATGCATTGCCAGAGCTAGAGCTGGATCTGGATCATGGCCTGTACGGTATTGTAACTCTTTGTTTGTGCCATTTCAGCTGGCCTATCAAGTTGACAGTTCCAAGAATCCTTCTCTCGACATGATATCCATAACCTGACTGTGTTTGGCTCAACAACACTGTCGATGATAGACTGGTCAGTCACTAGAGGTAGCCCTGACTGGTAGTCGCAAAAATCCGATCGTACTAGCCACCCCGGATTTTCCTCGACGCTTATCATCCCCTGTCCTGTTGGGTCAGCCCGGATCTGAGTGGCGAAATGGAAGTCGCAACTACATATGTATTGACAATTGCGTTTCTGTTCCTCGAAACAAGAATCGGTTTCTGATCAATCTGGTAGCAACTCCGTGCATAAGAGCCTCGTCCTTACATACCGCTCATTCGTAGCCCAAGTAGTGGCATACTTGCACATACATACATACATGTCAACTTGTCTCAGCCCTTCTGTTTCCTCTCCATCCCGCTGCCATAAGGCTGTATGTCTCCCCGTGTGGGGTTGCAGCTTATCCATCGGTATATGTCAACGAGGACCCTGAAGGTCGACGTCATATCAACACGGCCTGGGTCCCAGCAGCTTTGCCAGCCAGAGCAGCTTGGTCGTCGCCGAACATACCGATAGGTAACGGCCATCGTATTTTCAACTTGTCCATGTCTGGCTTTGCCCAAGATCGTCCGCATGATTTGCGCCTTACAAATTGCTTTACGTAACTCGGGTCGTATGAAAGACCAAGACTAAGACCAGCCGGTTCTTGGAAGCTCCCGCATCCTTGTATGCATTTGGCTATGATATAGATAGAATGTGGTACTAGGTACTGTTCACGATTAGGACATAAAGCAACACTCCAAGATCATACAACTTATACACTTGGACCCCGAATATGCTGCTTTCACGTAATCAAAGTACACGCATAGACTTCTATAGCACTCGAAGATCCAGTAGTGCAACCCCTTACCTTCCTCCCGAACCAATAACCCAACTTCCCTATCGAAGACAGTGTTGCCAAGACGTACATACGATCATCGACACTCGGCAACTGGCAACTGGCAACTGGCAACTGCAGACAAGAGGGAAGCCAGTTAGTAGTCTTGGACCACCGGGTTATGTATGGCTAGTACAAACACAGTATCCATGTATAGTGACAAGAACTGTGTTCAACCCAAGGCGATGGTTATCCCCCCTTGCCACACACACATGTCATGCAGTGTATATTGCACAATTCGACCAAGTCGGGTCCGACACATCTCTCAATGGAGCAACCTACGAACCTGTCAGCAGCAACTTGGAAACTAGGGACTAACCGCCCGTGTGGTCTCAAACTGAACATGGTGGCTTACTTGCATATGGGTAATAGCAGGCCAGGCGGATTAAAAAAAAAAGGGGAGGGGATGTCGCTTACACACACGCACCCGTTTACACACCTTGCACATACACTAACTAGGTAACATAGGGTATACTTACATGCATGTGTGTATGTCTCATCACAATCTAATGAGCGAACATAAGGCATAAGCAAGATAAGGCATACAATCTTCGGTGCTGGTACACAATGTGGTGCCCCAAGCTTATACATTTCACATCAATATCACACAAGTGGAACATGTCAGCAGACGGATGATAAAAGTTGGTGGGAAGATGACGGAACAGATTTTCTTCGTAGTTCTATTCATTCGTCTCGCTTTTTGCACCTCTCCTTCTACACCATGGCAATCAAAACCAGCCAGCCCGATGAAAAACGGAGCAGCCAGAGAAAAGTACACGCCCCACTGGGATAATCATGTACAGACTGACTGCTAGGGTTCCAATTTCCTCCCAGTGTATTATAGCCCCTCCTTCTTTCTTTGAGCGAATATGAATTGCTGCTATCACGCCAGCCATCGGACCATCGTCGATGAGGTGGGGGACTTTCATAACGCCGGCAAAAGAATCATATGCATATGTAGTCTATGCTCTCTGTGCGTCCCCGTGTTCATGATGGGCCACTCCTTTAATAAAAAACATGCTCATTTTCAACACATAAGACGTAACGTAACGCAAACATCTCATAATCACATTGAGCTGAAAATAATCCAATCCCACGAGATCGCTTTTGGTGCTTGCGCGGCCACCAAAGTAATATGGTAGAAAGTGTGTGTTCCAAAGTCATACATTTCGTTGAAGTAATCGTAAAAAAAATTCTGAGGTCATAAATTCCTGTCATCGTCGCAGAGACATCTGTCATAACGTGAAGTATTTCGAGTTTTGGCGGTGACCAGCCGTGAAGTGAGGGAATGTAGGAGAAATAGATCGATCAGGTGGAAAGTAGCAGTTGTTGTAGTAGATCATGATGTAAAGATCAGATCCATGGATGAACGCCGTCGCTGGATGAATCGAGCAAATTTTGCAACAAATGAAAAAACCCAAAGTTCGACAAAATAGAAGAGAACCGCTGTCGCCTCTAAGGGTTGAAAGCGACGGGCCTCAAGAATGATGCAAAACGCGCAATATCATGTAACGTCATACTCGTGCAAGTCTCAGTTGGACTTGATGACCAGCTTGGACAAGAACTTGTTCGATAGTGAATCGAAGTCGTATCTGTCAAACTTGGACTGGTTGCGAGTTCGCAGGTATGCCTCTGTAGAGTTGTCAGCATTGTCCGGGACATTGTGCAGCTGGGAAAGGGGTCAGGATTGCTCACCATGCTTCAAAACATGCTGTCGCACTTCGGTCAAAGCTTCACAGACGGCGCCCTTGTTGCCGAGGATCTGGCCGTGGCGCTCAGTATCCCAGTCGGCAAGTGCAGGCAGTTTCTGCGAGATGGCGTGGAAAAGGCCAGTGATGACACCGACGGGTGTGGTTTCCATGTCGTTGCAGAACTTCTCTACTGCAACGGGGTCGGGTACGCGGTAATGGCAGTCAAACTGCATCTCTTCCCAAACGGCGAGGAGAATCGACGCAAGCATGAAGATAGTAGGCCAGTTCTTAAGTCGGTCACCGCTGTACACACTCGAGTAGAGGGCGGAAAGCTCTTCCAGGATGTCCTTCTGCAGTTCGCGCCACATGTCTGCCATGGCGCACTTGATCTGGAAATTGACCATGACGGGAGCGACGTACTTTCCATAGTACTTTGAGTCCTCGTCATCGATCTGGCCATCCAAAGCGGCGTCAGATCCCTGCTGCTCCACCAACGTGATATGTTGCGTGAGGTTGTAGGCCAAAACAAGCTTGAGTGCCTTGCGGATTACGGGCAGCTTCTCCTTCTGGTAGTAGCGGTGAGCCGTCTTGAAAATCTCAGTGATGAACGGAGTGCCCTCAAAGTGGTCATCGACGAAGGACTCGAAAGCGCTATCGATGTGCTTGTCCAGGTACTCGGCCAGGGCATCAGTGCTGATGCCCTTCTCGCCGACATCAAGTCTTTCCGTCTTGATGTCGAACTCGATAGGCTCCTGATCTTGTTGGTAGGACTCAACCCAGTCGACCTGGAAGCAGTTGTCATCGGCGACAAACACCTCACGGACCATGACGGGCAGGCAGAACCCGTAGCCGTGGGTGATCCACATCAAGGTCTCTTTTTGAGCGAAACCCTTAACATTGAAAACGGATACACCTCGGCTGAGATGGCGCTCGTAGTCCGCCTTCCAGTCCTTCATGAAGTAGCCAATATCCTTGATATCGATTCTGGTGCAGGGAACCTGCCACAGACGAGCGTGAGAAGGCTGGCAACCTCCACAAGGCTCACCAGTGTCGCAAGTCTTCTTGAGGAACTTGCATCGCAGACAGGCACGAAGCTTCCGTATCTCGCTTGCTTGCTTACGCTGTTCAGGCAGAAGAGGACCCTTTCTCCGTCCGACCTTCTTCTCAACGGCGCCATCCTTCTTGCCGTTGGATATCCGCCGAGTGACCGATTTCGTGGGCTTGGCGATGGGGCTCTTTCTCGGTCCCGAGTTTCTACGGATGGTGGGGTTGGTAGGTGAAGACGCAACTCCAGATCCACTGGCAGGGCTGCTTCTGGTCGTTGACGCGGCCTTGATTTGCAGAGGGGAAACAGCGGCCGACGGGCTGACCGTGTCATGTGAGTGATGATGGTCACCATGGAAGCATTCACGGTGGCCGGCTGCAGGATCCGAGTAAGAATCCGAGGAAGAGCTCGGGGAAAATGGTGAGTAGTTGAACGGGACCTCTTCCCAGCTGCCGCTGCTGAAGTTCAAGGAATCGGAATGCGCTGCGTCTGATGGGGTTCGGATATGGAGCGTCTGGCTAGGGTTGAAGATGGCCGCGTTTTGTCCGGGAGCTTGGGCAGGATATGATTCAAAGTTGGATGTGTGGTACATATCGACTGTTGTCCAGCCCTGGTCACTGCCGGTGCTTGGCAGCGACAGAACCTCCAAATAGGTTCCCGTGGGGGATTGGCTACCCATGTTTCCATAGCGGGGAAGCCCGTCATACTGCGGCAATGGCGCACCGAAATCCTGCCAGTTCGCCATGCCCATGCCCTCCCACTGTTGTTGCATCGTCTGAGGGCCTTCTATCGGAGACATGCCGTTGAATGTGCGCAAGCCCGCGTCCATGACGGACTGGGTGGTTGCCGGGAGATATCCGAGAGCATTGGTTTGGAATCCTGCCGGGAAGGGGTTGAACGGGATCAAGGTGTTGTTCTGGATAAACTGGGCCAGGTCCTGGGAAGGCTGGTGTTGCTGCTGGTGCTGAAGAAGAGTCCAATCTGTGAGCAGCGGAGGCGAGTGCAGATGCGCGGCGCCCTGGAAGGTCGGCGAGTGTTGCAGAGGGCTCGCGCTGTGTTGACTCGGCGATGGCGAGTGCGAGTGCGACTGCTGGTTCTGGGAGTCGTCCGGCGAAGATACAGCTGTCGGGTTCGAGGCCGCGGCGACGGCTGCGGCGGTTGCCATGTCCATGGGCATGCTGTGTGGCCAGGCGCCGGGTGTGCGGTTTGAGGCCATTGACTGAAGGGCGGGATTCTGGTTGGCGGCCGTGGTGGTGTAAGGATATCGGTCCCGCTGGTGGTCGAAAGAGGTCAAGTCTAACAGCCCATCTCCCCCGCTGGTATTGAATTCAAAGCTCATGGTTGTCGAAAAGTCAGGAAAAGGAGGAGAAGAGTGCCTTGGAAGGGACGAGGACGGCCGCTAGTATTGTATGTGTTGAAGGATCGTCACCGCTCTTTCGAGAGATGACGGTGCGATGCCCTGGGGTGTCGAGGGCCAGCGTTATGGGGGATGGAAGTGAGAAGAGAAGCTGGAGAGGGTGAGATTTGGTGTAAGTCGAGCGCCCGATCGAGAATATCGAGGGGACATGGCCGACAGAAGTGGGTGAGATTGTGCGAGGAGAAGAGCGGTGTAGACGAACGTTGGCTGTTCCGGTCTGGGGCTGGGAGATGCAGCTGGCCGACCAATGAATGTCGCGGTGGTGGAGACCCGGACACCACCTCAGTCAAGGGTACATGATCACTTCGGCCAATCAAGGCCGGCATCGTGACCAGCCTATCGGCATTGTGCTTCGACCCAAGTCGCAGTGGGCTCTCCTAATGCACCCATGCCTCTGCTACTGCTGCTACTGCTGCTACTGCTGCTACTGCTGCTACTGCTGCTACTGCTACTAAGGCCCTTCCACAGTATAGTAGCAATAGCGGGGAACCTGCAAGAAGGGGGACCAGAAGGACGCTACTATCGAGAGCGCCGGCGCCTCCATTGGTCCACGGTGCAAGATCGGTCGTCGCGGGAGTCGCCAGTTGGACTGGACCTGGACTGGGACTGGGAACGGCGGGGGGGATTGTACAGTCGACGCGATACGGTGCAAATGGCTGCACACCTGGAGTGGTGTGCTTTGCAGTTTGCAGTTTGCAGTTTGCAGTTTGCGTCTGTCTGGCCTGTCTGGTCTAGCTGCCGGCCCAGCTTGTAGGCCGCAAGGTCGCAAGTCGGTCCCTTCCATAGTTCACTGGGTGGGCGTACCATACCTCAACCTAGCGCATGTAAGTGGGTGATAGTGGTGTCCAGTGCAGTGTCCAGTGTCCAGTGTCCAGTGTCTAAGAGTGAGTGTCCAGTCGGCACCGTGAGTCTCTTGGTCCGTCCCACGGTCCCTCTCTTCTCTGCAGTCTCGTGGCCCGTTCTGAGACTCAATTGAGGGAGATCGACAGACAGGGGTGTCCAGTTTTGCCGTTATATTTGTAGCAACTATACCCGCTATTTCGTGTTAAAGGTGAGTCGTCTTGACCGAAAACCGAAAACATGCCTGAGTCTGGTCTTCTATACGCCGTTTGCATAGATATAAAAGCTCAAGCTACGCAATCCCGAGAGTGAGATCGTTCGCAACATCTCTTAGCCGCCCGGCTTTGCGAGCATGGAAAATTCAAGGCTGTCGTTGCGAACCACCTGCCGACTGCATCTTCATCGCGCTTGCTTTGCTTGGCTGGCTACAGTGTGCAATAAGTGTCATCGGGTGTTGAGTTTCCTTCGCCCCTCCAAAGCTCATGTTTCGCACCAATCCAACCCCCAGCACAGCCCGGTTTCTACATGAGACCCTGAAGAGCCTGAGGATCTGGATCATCCCGATCGTGTTTTTCCTTCTCATTCCAGAATGAGTTCAGTCCCACTTAGCTAAGTCGCTTTGAGATCCGTTGCCCTGACGCGTCCGGAGAACCTGAACTGTATATGTACTCCCCTCTCCGTACAGCTAGACGGTTCCCGGCGCCACCGCCCCCTGTGTACTGGATACTAGATACTGGATACATACGACGCGAGAAGGTGCAGAAAGCCCCACCATCACGATATCCAGACCTGAAGAGAGATGGGTTGATGGACAGCCGGCCACGAATCCAAGTACAGGTTGATAAAGACTATCGATACCACTACAACAATAGAGCCCCAGGCAAGCCATGGTGGAGTTCGGCTTTCTGACCGGCGGTTTTCCTTCCACGCAAGCTCGCATACTGCAAGTACTGTCCTCGGACTATCGCGCAAACGGCGCAGACCCGGCGACTTACTATGGCGCGACATGCTGAGCCGTTCCAGACAAAGCGCCTCTTTAGTGGCCTATGCATACTCCTTACTATGCTCACCGCAACGTGAGGGCTTTGCTAATACCATGTACTTTTCCCACTGGCAGACAGGGATCCCGCAACTACCTTATTAGCTTCTCCGTACAAGTAGAGATCTCCCGAGAACGCCCCTGCGTCGCTTGTAGAAATAGAAATGCAACCATGGCCTGACCTGTCAACAGCCAGGAGGCGAGCGAATATGTCACCTCAGGATGTGGCATGTCCATCATTTGGCACCACCTAGTTTCAAGCGATGATGGCACACCTTGGGTATTCATATTCATTAGGCTACGATTCCATTTTCCATATGTGCGGGAGACTCAGTTATCAGCTTGGCTGTCGCAGCCCTGCAGTCGTTTGCTGGATCATGTCAAACGCCAGGGGCGGGGTGGTTGGTAACACGAGAGAATATCGTGTTACCTGGCACCTGGAGACTCAACACTTGAGGGGCATGGCTCATGGTTCTTGGTCACTGACAAACAAAACATCACGGTACCACCATGGTCGGTAGCCTGTCTGACTCGCTGTATCAGGCTACTAATTGACGTCGTAAAGAGTATGGTGTATTATGCGCCCTCACTTGGAGTATCCGATCAACACGTAGCAATTCAACTCCACCTTCGCCTCTATATGCAGCCGTAAGTAAGGGAAAAACGACCGGCTTCGCGCCACCAGTCCTGATTGGCAGATAGCCTCTATTTATTCCTTGGCTGGCCGATGACTTGCAGCGCGCTTGGCTTGAATGGCTTACCTATCTGGCTTGCCGCAACAGGAAGGGTGAAGCGGCTATACCATGGCGAGATCGTGTGGAAGTTCGTCAAAGGGACTTCCTTCATTGGCATTCGGTTCTGTCTTTTGCCTCTGGACAAGGGCAGTAACAGTGTGCAACTCAGCCCACCTACCTGCGTTTCTGGCGCACCACCGAAATGCCTACCTAGGTAGCGCTGGGGCTGGCTATTCCCGTGCGCTTGCGGCGACGACCCTCATGGCTAGAGGCGAAGTGGGGTGGTAGTCAAGACTGTCAAGTGGTCCATTGGTCAAAGTTGGCCGACGCCACACCAAGGAATAAGTCTCCTTTCCTTCTGCCATTGCCTTGATTTTTTGGACGACCAGTCCATGTTTGCTGCTACTGCTGTTGTTTGTTGTCGTCGGGTCTGATCAGGCCTGATGATGAAAGCCTGTTCCTTGTGCAGCCAGTCAGCCTGTCAGTCTACTGTATTGTACACTGACTGACTGGCTGGGTGACACCTGAGACCTTGCTGTCATCTGGCTTCCAATCTGTGTAATCGCTCATTGCAACGCAGATTCTCAACTGGTCGTACCATTTTGGCCCATGATTTTTGAGTTGCGGGAACCGTTTGATGGATGGACGAACGAGTCCGTGGTTTTCCCGCTTTTTGGTCGGAAACAGAGTGTCACCAAGCGCCGCGCACGTCTCTCATGCTGATCTCGCCACTGACCTTAAGACAAGAAAATCCTGACTCTCGCTTGGAGCCTTTCTGCAGCTCTGCAGCTCTGCAGACCAGACAACAGTAGGCGACTTGTTGCCCGTGCGTGCTTTGAGAGATCTGCTTGGGGTATCCACTAGCCAAATTGAACTTTCCAACGTCGATAGCAGCAGCGTGGATGATTGTTTAATCGAGTCTTGACGATGCCGTCGGCCAATCCGTGCCTGCAGGAAGACGGCGGCAACTGATGAAAAAGGCCTGAGACCAGCTGCCCTACCTCCGACCAAGAAACAGGGCGATTTAGCCTTGGGCTATACGCGCGGTACTCAGTAGTTGCCGGTCCCCCCTCCTCCTCTCATCACCAACCAGACTTATGATATTTTGTGTATGCCAGGCCAGGTAGCAGGTAGCAGTAACTGAACATTGGGGCGCTGGCAAACTAGAGTATGACCAAGGGACGATCGAGGAGATGGAAATGGGGCCGCTGCGGGTGGCAGTTCCATCAATGCTTTGCCAATATCAGGCGCACGTTGATGAAACCTCACTAAGGGAAAAAGGAAGTCAATGTCATTGAGCGGTCAACTGCATGCCCGTTGAGCTATCGACGCCGCCCATGTAACACTTGCTACATGTAATCGGCTGAGAAAAGCAATCGGAAACTAAGGTTAACGTCTACGTTTCCTGTAATTTACAGAGCGCGATTGATAAGGAATATCGAAGCCCGTAAGCTGAGATCTCATCAACCACGTATTGATTCAGATGTCTATAGATTGGGAGGTAAATGTAGTACGAGGCTTCCTTACAGCTATCCTCGCAGCTATCAACGCAACCTGATGTTTGGTGAGGCTCGCACACCAACTAACGATGGTGCCTAAATCCACGCCTGGAACCACTCTTGTATAAATCTTATTGCATGATCAGGTTAGCATTGTGAGTTGAGCCTTGATTCGAAAGTCGTCTAATTCGAACCGTCGCATCCCGCACGACATCATGATCCATATCGGCTGTTCCGCCTCTGCAGTACGCGTAGTCTTCCTGCTAATCCGTATCCACCAAGTGACACTCGGCACTGCTCACGATGCTTTTGATGCCTCGATATGAGCCGGCCTACAATTCCAATACGAGCAGATCTATCCGAGTTGGATAAGAAAAGTCATGCCGCCTTTTCAGCCACCGCGTAGAACCTAAGAATCTGAGTGACCGCAAAATCAACTCTGCGGTCGTTGATTAAGACGGAGGCCTACTCATCGCTCTCGACCAAAGTTACCACTCAGTAACGACTCTTTAATGCTGAATCAATTATGAGGGCATGGTGCCAGTGTCCCATGCCAATTCAACTCAGAGGTGCGGAGGATGCAAGCACATGAGCAACTTGCCTGCGTCAGGTCAAAGCTGCGCTTGACTCTCGTATATTGTGAGCCAGTATCTTCTCGTGATGGTCTGAAAATATAGTGTCATCAGTACGTGGTTTTTGATGGCACACGTATTGGAGGACACATATCTTCTTGTTGTACATGGTAGCAAAGTAGGTTATCATAGCAAGTGGACAGTCCTGCTTCGATGTACTCACCCTATATTCAGACGAGTCTCATCATCCTCGCTTTTCTCTCTCTCTCTCTCTCTCTCTCTCTCTATATATATATATATATATGTATATAGCCAAAGCCCAATCTACATCAGTGACTTTAATAACAAAAGGGTAGGAAATGTGGTATTTGACGAAGGCTCTGTATCACTTGAGACTTCTCCCATACGACGACGATGCCAGTTAATAACACCTCGCAACAATATGTGAAGAGCAACGGCTGTTTGATGGCCACCTCGGTCAACGCAGACAAACACATCAAGATGGCACTTACATGAATCTCGTTTGCTGTTACTTGTTATGGTGAAGCTAATTACGGTCGTTCAGGTACTGCCTTGGCTTCGTGAAGTCGGTGCATGTCGATATATGTCTATTCACTTCGATTACCCTAGTATTCGTTAATCAACACGGGTCATATAAGAGAACGTATACGTCTGATGCATCGATACCAAGTCAACTTCGAGCTTTCTGTAGTGACAACGATAAAGTTGACCTCGTTGCCGTGGTGTGCAGGAGCATTGCCCATAGCAGGAAGGAGGGCCCAGTGCACATCCATTGCGTATTTCCCCCCCAGCTCACCAAGGTTGAAGTTAGTTCAGGATGAGGAGCGTCCCCAATTACTTCACAAGAAGAATATGGACCTGACCCTTGGAGATTCCATACGATATATTCAGAATCAAGTGCAACTGGGTTGGTACTTTGTGCACTTCATCATCGTGTGAAAACACCCGTATCCACCTTTCAAGTGTTGCTGTCTACCGTCGTTGGTTAAAAGGTACATATAAAGTCATCCAGTCCTCATGCAACGCGGCCAAATCGACCGCATTAAAAAAAATGCGGTCTTGGTGAAGTCAATATCACGAAAATATCGATCTGACGGCACTCTGGCGATTGACAAATGTGCAAAAGGACAAGCGTTATCATAATATTTCTGGTACCCAATCAGTTGGAGTGGTGTAGCCGTTACTCAGTAAACTCAGTACTAGGCCGAATTATTACCGGGGCAATCTGGAGCCTCATCTTCGAAAAGTCGAATACTTCATCACAAAGCCTCCAATGCGACGTGAGTGACTTAGCAACATCAATATCGTCTTGTCAACTCGGAAGATCACATTTACGGTACTCAGTTTCGAGGTTGTCACCGCGCAGCCCTTGCTCTCCTAATCATACCCTGTGGCGACTCTGCAATCCCCCCCCTCCCCCACCATCAGTCTCAAACCCAACCAGGGGGGCTGACTGGCCTTAGGATTGGTATACCACGTGCTTCAGTTGGCCACAACTAGTCCCATGCCAGTGACGACCAATCTCGCTCGTGTACGTCGGAAAGTCCTCTTTAAGAGAAAGCCCACGGCTTCGAGCTCAGCTCATATGGCTACCATGGATAACCGTACTGCTGATATTGCCGTTGACGAAGAGGTCGTCTCTCAAATGGCCGACTACTCGACCCGCGGATCACGTCTTCCGATAGACGTCCTTTACACGTCAGAGCCACCAATAGTTGATCCTCTGGTCACTGCTACATCCAAAGCACAGGATCGGACTATCGACCAATGCCTACCTTTGCTGAAGGCAGCGGATAGCAACTTGGAGTACAATGCCAATGGCGTGCCCCGTCTTCACCGCGACAGACACATCAAGTACCTGGAGACTACCCTGGGAAATCTTCCTGCAGCCTTTGTCGGTGCCGATGCAAGCAGGCCGTGGTGCATGTACTGGGCACTCAATGGCCTGTCTTTACTGGGAGCCGATGTTTCCAAATTCAGAGAAAACCTCATTGCCACGGCAGCTCACATGCAGAACAAGACTGGTGGCTTCGGTGGAGGGTTTGGCCAGACTTCCCATCTGGCAACCACTTATGCAATGGTGCTCTCGTTGGTTATTGTGGGTGGGGAGTCTGCATATGAGGTCATCGACAGACGCGCCATGTGGAAATGGCTGTCGTCGTTGAAGCAGCCCAATGGAGGCTTCCAAATGTCTCTAGGGGGCGAGGTTGATGTCAGGTGAGTAGCGTCCCTGGGAAACCCAACACGCCCGAATCTCATGATATTCTCCTTAGGGGTGCTTACTGCGCCGCCGTTGTCATCTCTCTGCTCAACATCCCACTGAATTTGTCACCCGATTCTCCTGCGAGCGCCGCTGGACTGGCCGATCTGTACACCGGCCTGGCGAATTATGTACAACGATGTGAGCAGGAACCGAACAGGTACACCCTTGCCGCCGACGCAGACTAACATATGCAGGCCAAACATTCGAGGGTGGCATCTCCGCAAAGCCGGATGCTGAGGCACATGGTGCATATGCCTTCTGCGCGTTGGGCTGTCTATCCATACTGAACGCTCCGCATCGGGTCATTCCTAGGTATGCAGCATCTTAGATTCTGTCCACTGAGGTCGTGACAACGTAGACGACGCTCACTGACCCCTACGTAACCAGGACACTCAATGTGCCACGCCTTATCTCTTGGCTCTCCTCTCGCCAATATGCCCCAGAAGGCGGGTTCTCTGGTCGTACCAACAAGCTTGTCGATGGTTGTTACAGCCACTGGGTGGGTGCATGCTGGCCGCTAATCCAAGCCAGCCTGGGGGCGCCGCCGCTGGCGGCCCATGACTCTGGGACCCAGAGCGAGCCCACTCATGAATTCTTCAGTTTCTATGACCGCGAGGGTCTAATTAGGTACATCATGTCCTGCGGACAGGATCATTCGTCCAGAGGTGGGATGAGGGACAAGCCCAGCCAGTAAGTCCAACAATCTTTGCGTTGACATTCATCCGTTGGAGGGGCTAAATTGATTTTTCTCCATAGCCGATCTGACGCATACCATACATGTTATGTACTGAGCGGTCTCACTTCTGCACAACATGTTGTGAGCGCTGTCCTGGCCGAGGAGGAGTATGTGGCAAACATGGCGTGGAAGGTATCACCGTACTCCGACCCTCAGCTGTTTGACGAACAGGACCGTCTTAACCCCACAGATCCTGTCTACGCTATTCCTCAAAAGAAGCGGGAGGAGGTCATGGCATATTTCTTATCGAAGGCAGGGTTCTGAGTCCTGGCCCGCCTGGCGGTCGCATGGAGGCCGCATTACTCAGAGGCGAGCCAATACGCCGCAAGCAATATCTGCAACCCCCGAGTAGGCCTCTGGGCCGTTCTCGTGAACGCATTCAAACTCTACGCGTGAGAGAGTACGTATGTGTTCTGGCTTGGCTATAAAATGGAAAGGGTTCTCTTACAGCGGGAAGACCCGGACCGTGTCCCAGACGGGTAGGCCGGATATTAGGACATGGCGTCAAGTCTGTTATGCATGGAGAAGGATCATGTCATAGTAACACACATAAGACAACAGTTATTGAAGCTTGGATTCATGACAGTACAACCTAGTCTATGCCGTGGGCCGGCTCAGCCTCCGACCATGCCGCTTTGGCTTGTCTATACAGCCATATTCATGCAGGCCGCAAACGGCAGGTGAATTGCGCGTGGTAATACGAAGGGGGGTGGTAGATGTCTCGCCCGACTGCAATGGGGAGACAGAGCCAGAACTTTGTGCACTTCCACTTTCATGCATTCGCCAATCTAGAATCCACGACGAGGATGGTCCCTATTGGGCCATATCCAACTTCGGAATTGATGAGACTCTTTCTGAAGACAGCAGAAGGATATACACCTCCTTCAACCACCGCTCCCCCCCTCGTCCCAAGCAATTGGTAACAGCCTGACTGAGCTTCATAAATCGCAGGCTATGTCCCTGCCCACGGTTGTCGATACTGGAATGAAAGTGCCACCGGAGGCACCCTCCCTCGCATCGAGAGAACAAACGCTTTAGAAGTTTCCATGTGACGACGCCCGAGGTATTGTCAGACTGAGTCGGACCTCTGAATGGCTAGGCATGACCCCTTCGCAACTCTCACACACACGAGTCTGGACAAATCCGCTCTCTAGGCTTTCAAGCATATAAGCCTGACCATGAGAGCCGGATCGTCTTTCTGTTTTGCCCTCTTAAATCTCCCACACACCACGCCATGCCCCCCTTTTCGACAGTTTTTACGGACTCTTGGTGCCATCCTTGAAGTAGCTGCAGTCAGCTCTTAGATCCAGACGGATGGTCAGAGTCAGATGTCCATGGCTTCCACTGCAGCACACTTCAGCCGTAAGATCCAAGATGTATGTGAGCGGGCAACCGATACATGTGAGGAGAGGGAATACCGGACTCAGGCTTTGATGGCTGAAGACCACGGCCTTGTCTTCGCCGACTGAACACTCCATAGGCGTGACATGGCTCCAGTGCCTCTAGAAGTAACTACCGATGAAGCCGACTTGCTTTCCGGTTATAGTCCGATTACCATGTAATACACGCATTCCTTGCTACATGACACTACATACAATGCATCTCGACAGTATGTAGGCTATGGGATGAAAAGGAGGGGGCGGGGCATGTACCGCTGCATAATGCGCTGCTAACTTCTAGACCTACCCAAGGAAGGTTGTAGTAGACGCATAACCCAGCTTGAGTATATGGCTTCCGAAATAGCATCAATGACGACTTAGGCGGACGGGCTCGGCTCGGCCAGCTCACCATCCACCACCTTGTGCCTGTCCTTGATAATAACAAGATCGACGAAGCTACGAGAATAGAAGGGTAGCTATGTAGACTCAGTGACTATATCAATCAATCAATCGATCAATCACCAGTGAAACGGCGTATGCGGAGAGTGCCTGGCGCTGTACTACTAGAATGACCCTGGCTGCTGATGCACGACACTTGCATCGTAGCGGAAATGGACAGCCCAGCCAGCCAGGTAAGTGGGTTTGCGTTCTAGGACAAATGACCACCACCCCCCCCCCCCCGGGGGGGCCGGGGCGGGGGGGGGGGGGGGGGGGGGGGGGGGGGGNGGGGGTGCAGTGCACATCACTTTGATTGATTGAAGGATCTTCGGTCATGGATGGGACTGCAAAGTGCAAAGAGGGCCGACATGATGGAGGAGCCGGAGCAGGAAAAGGAAAAGGAAAAGGAAAGGAAAGGGAAAGGGAGGGTGATAACGACGCCCGCACAAAAAAGAAGGTTTCCCGAAGTGCTGGACTAATAAGCTCTACAGATCTTGGAGCACATCTCGGTATAGAGCTAGGATGCCATTGGTCGTGTGTAACTTGAGCGTGGATTGGCTGCGGAAAGCTTATGTGCCCGAATCCATCGACTTCCTACTTTCTTACTTACCTGTATGTATTCCCAGTGGGCTGTGGGTTGTGGGTTGACACACCACACACCACACACCACACACCACCCACCACCGCTACCACCCCTCGTCAATCAAACCGACGACCCTTCCAGCATCAGGGTGTCCACCACCAGCCCGACAGCGCAACGCAGCCAGTCGTCAATCTATTGTCGGCATAGCATAGCATAGCATAGCATACCAGAGTATAGCATATTTTTTTTTGTCTTAGGTAACTTGCATTGGAACCTGTCTATAGGGTCCTCTTCCCCCGCCCATGTGTCTTCCAGAATAAATCCGTGTGCTAGTTAAGTTGGTTACCAAGCGATTGGCTGCTGCTGCTGTAAGACATCGTGAACTGAACCGACGAAACTCTGTCTCTGTCTGTCTCCCTCTCCCTTCCCTCCCCCGCGAGTATCTGCGGCCTTCGTTAGTTGCCCCTTTCTGTATGTAGCCCGAACAATTGCCTGCCCCTCGTCGCGCCACCGGGCCGCATGTTTCGGCTGCCATCTTCTGCGATTTCTACCTACCACCGGCTCGATGGACCCATTTCATCATGACCTGCTGTACGGGGTTCCTACTCCATACCTGTGTGGGTTGTGCATCGAATCGGCCTCTCTGCCTCGACGTACTACTAGTGACAGCGCGACAGGTTGCCCGGGAGGTTCGAGACCGGCAGGTACTGTACTGGAGTCTGGCACACTGTAGGTACTCCAGTCGGTTGATATGATGGCGTTATTCTGCTGGGTTAGTACTTACTCATGGATGGGAGTCTTTGGCAGAGGAAAGTATCAATTGGACGGTTCATAATTTTAATATCAAGCGGCACTGACAACTCATCATTGCATGAGGTGTTAAGCGGTTTGGACTTTGCCTGCTTAGTTGCCTCGCCAGATCTCGTCCATTCACGCTCGCCTCTGGCCAGGGTAGCAGGGTAGCAGGGTCTCGAGGGGCAGAGGCCCAAAAAGAGGCCAGGCCGAGCCGGGGGGCAAGCAGGTCGCCAAGCTGATGCTGATTCGGACCAAGGGTACTTACCTACTTACTCCCTGCCTGTACGGAGTAACCTACTAGGTCACTACTGTGTGTCTGGTATTTGATGGGTGGGTGGATGGTGGAATGTATGTACGTATGTATGTATGTATGTATGTATGTATGTGTGGTCGAGCCAGTTCATGCAACTCATATTCTAACCTAATATTTGATCCTATTAACCTGACATGTAACTATATGTTGTTCACCGACTTCGTTTATCCATCCGCTCGCTTTCTGCCAGCGAGGACCAGCCGAGCACCAGCCAATCACAGGCCGCCCGTCTCCCTTTTCTTGCACCCTGGAACTTATTTCCGACTCTGACGGGTGAAGGAAAAGAAACATTTACCTCTTTCCTACTACAACTGCAACCTATCATACCATGGACCACAAAAGCGCCGGCGCCATTCAATCTTCTATATACTCCGAAACCCCCCAGTCTAGCTAGCCTATGTCCAGCCTGATCAATCAGTGAGTGAAAGTACTTGGTAGCTGGCTGGCTGGCCGGCTCGTCTATTTAATTCTGGGGGGTTTTTTGTCTGTTTCTGAAAAGAACCGAGCGGCTGGAGGCCACCTGATTCGTCCAATTGACTTCTTCCCCCATCCCATTTACCTATTTTCATATCATGCCCATGATCAAACTGCTACTTATATTTCTCTTTGTCGCCCTTGTGCGAATCGCTGACTCTCGTGGCCCACTAAGGCCCTCAGGTGCTCTTGACCAGTAGTTTGGCTTCCATGGACCTTTCTACCTGTTCGTCTAGCCCCGTCAATACCTCATACCTCATACCTCATCGAGCCGGCTGCCAACCAATCCCCCCTCTGCCCCTCTCTCTTCGGTTTGTTCTTTGCATCGCAAGTCCTGGTCGTGTACATGGGTCTATACGTCGACCTACATGATACCTACAAGCTTATTACATGGGCAAGACAGGCATCCTGGTAGCATGGCAGGTGGATGGCATGCACGTTACGTGGGGAGCGAAACTGTTGTACCTTTTTGGTTTCTTCTCGGTTTCTGGCTGTCGTCGTCGTCGCTCCTCGCTCCTCGTCGCCCCTCGTCCTCGCGCCGCTTCTTGCAGAGAGGAGCCACCCTCCGTTTCCCCCTCCCCTTTCGTCAGATATTGTTACCACTTCGTTTTGGCTACTGCTGCATTAGTGGCCAAGGGAGATGTAGTCTATCTCTCCAGCAGGACCAGTTCGGCCTCTTCTTGTCTACCGGGTGAGAACTAGGCACATCCCTTCCTAGTCCGTTCTTCTCTATCGACTTATTATATGGCCGTGACTTGAGTGGTCGGCCGGCCCAGTCAGTGGCCACACACTGTCCGACCCTATGCGACAGAGAAAAAAAAAGTTTTGTTTCTTTTCCGTTGTTCATCAGTCTCCGTCAACGCTGCAGATTAGTCGCAGACCATATTTACCAGGTCCCATTTTGCCACTTCGTCATGTCCGGTCTCTGCATCTAGGTTACTGTGCTGCTATCTTGTTCACCTTTGCCCCCTCCCTGTGGGACAGGGCCGAGGAGAGAGGTCAAGGAGGATACAGCAAGACTAGGCAGGACCCGGTACTATAGGTGAAGTATGTACACACATACACCCACACCCACAAACGCATACCAACTAGTGAGTAGGTAAAGTAGGTAAGAATAAGTCTTGGTGAGGAATAGACATGCATACCTACATAGTTTGGGCAGATGTATGTACCTACCTACTGCGAGACTTATCGACAGGCAGGAGATCGTCTACAGGCTGCATACCTACCCCATGTGTTGCGGTGGAGTTGCCTAGTCTCTGCGGTATTATCAACTGGCGACGAGACGCGCCAACACATCACGGATGGGTCACACTTTGAGAGCCGCATCTCGACATGCATCTCTCTGTCGAACTTGTCCTATTTCCCCTACCCGCCGTACATTCGGTCCAGTGTGTTTTGATTCCGTCTCTTTAGATATCCCTGCCCCGCACTAAACAACACACATTTCTGCAATAAAGCACACATGTCTCGCCGTCGATGGATCGTCTCTGTGCACCGCAGCCCCGAATACGTAGCCTAACCTCACCACTACCTCATCACACCTCTCAGTCTTGTGCCACAGAATCTTTCAGCACCGCAGCCCTACCTGCCCGTCGACTGCTTTCCTCTACAAGTTCTTTACCATTCCCCCACGGTTGGGCTCGAGTGCATATCCCCAAGGCGTTTCGGTTCTTTCGCCCCGTGTGCTGCTTGCTCTTGTTTTTCCCAAGTGCGAACAAAGGAAGAAGTGTCACCCCTGGTGTTGTTGTCCGCTGTTCGTAACCATCCTTGCCCTTTCCCCCCCAAGGAGAGAGAGAGGGGAAAAAAGCGAGGAAGCCATCCTCAGCCATTGGAAAAAACCAGCAACATGGGCGGATTCTACATGCAATACCTAGAGAGTAAGTCTTCTTATTATTCCGTTTTTGTGACTTGGTCGTCGCCAATTGCAATTTTCGCACCTCCCAGGAAATCGCTTGGTGACGATGCGAGTGTGGGGCTGTAATGGTGGCAGTTCGTCTTACATGTGCCAACCCCTGCATCACGAAGACGTGCAGGCGACCATCAGAGATCCCGCCGTCTAGGAGCGCGAGCCTCTCGATCGACTGCCCCACGTTCCTGACAGCCTATCCACCGTTGGAGGTGTCCGATCAGGGTGTTGCGATCGTTGGGCTGTCATGCAGCAACATGCTGTTCCTCTCATCTCGCCTCGTCGAGGCTGCAGATATATGCAACAGCATCGCCAATTTGCATCGAATCGGGACCCTCCAAGAAACCAAGCAAGAGCTGACGTTACTCCCCCTGCAGGCTTGTGCCGGCGAAGAGGTTGGCAAGACCCTTCCTACGAGTGCTACCGGGACGCCAGTGGCTATACCTGCCTCGTTCTTGTCAATGGCCGCGAATACCAGACAGACCTGGCCTACGAGTCGGACAACCTGGCCCAGGAGAACGCTGCTATGAGAGCCTTCATGGTGTGCCGGAACTTCTCTGTCAATGGGGGCATGCTGGCCCGGAATGGAATCGTCCAGGGTCTCCCAGCCAATGACACTGGCAGGCGTCACAAGAAGTCGCGTGGGAGCGCATCTGCCGGGCACAGGGAGAGTCGCCACCACCAACGTTCTGGCCATCACTCGAGCAGCAGCTCGACGGCCTCTTTCGACTGAGGATCCAGGCTACGCACATACTTACACATGCGTACACAACCTTGCCCAATGGAGCCCAGGAGGTATCATTCCTGTGTAACCTGAGATCTTGGAGCCAATGATATTTTTCTTATTCTTCCCCTGCGAGACTAAAAAGCCCGTTGGTCCCGTATGCGCCATAAGATGGGGGCGAACAGTGGGGTGCAAGAGCGAAGAGAGCGAACGAGACCCAGAGATCGAGAGAGATTGAGAGAGAAAGAGAAACGAATCACCGGGAACGTTGAAACTATAAAAGTGGCGAAGCTTCACAGCTGATCTTCAAGGCATATTCCGCAGAGATTCCACTGAGGACATACCAACTTAAGAGAGCGCGCGGAAGACCAAAAATTGCATAAATCGACGACTAACGACTTAACGACAACAACCATGAACGAATGACGAAACGACTGCCTTCCTATTTCCTCTTGATTTATTTTCCTTTCTTCGGTCATATTGACACACGACCCCCACGGAGTGGGATATCTTTACGTTTCCGTACACGCCCTTTTGGATTGGACATCATTTTGCTCCCACCGTCCTCCGCGGATATATCTGGAACGTTTCCCCTTGATTAGGGGGTCTAGGACCGGCCAATCCTTTTACTTGGATTACCTATTGAGAAGACAACTTTTGTCATTTGATCAGCCTAATCCACGCCAGAATGCTCTGTGGGAAGGCCATTGGTTGCTGTGCCGCTTACACCCGGAGGCCTGTTTTCGCTAAGCGCAGCTAATAGGCATCCCTTTCGGAAGGGGGCCCCCCCCCCACGCCCCTGGGTTGGAACTTTGGATGGATATCATGGCCCTTACTGGTGGTTCTCCAGACTTTGCTTTCTGGGATCTTTTTAATCGATCCCATATTCTCTGGGGAGGTGCCCCCTTTATTGATTTTTTTTTCTCTTTCATGGGCTACTTTCTGGGCGGCAAATACGAGCGGGCGCCGACCCCTTTACGACATCTTAGACTACTTATTTTGATGGACTCGGCAATGATTCACGACAAGACTTTATGAGAGACAGACCTGGTCGGATTTCTGCTATTTCTATTTTGCTTATGAAAGGCCAATGAAAACTTGTGACGGAAAGAGGCAAGACGACCTGGGGCGGGCGGGATGATCTCTGGCCCTTTTCATCTCTCCTGGCTTGGTTCATGACGTGTTGCAAACTATTATCGGTAGCAATATGGTCAACACGAATCCTAAGGGATGAAGGCATTGACAGATACGAACTATACTATATTATCACGATGAATGAGAGAGCATCGTCAATTCGCATCCGCACCTACCAGAGCCCGAATCTCCCTGAACGACACGACAACCCCTGCCAATGCCCTATTGCATCGGGCGATGACGATGACTTATACCTGTCACATGAGAGATGATTGTACTCAGCCTATCGCAGGCAATCGATTTAGAGTTGAGACTACACGTGTGCCCAGAAAGGGAAACAAGGTCAGAGTTGATTGGATGCATGCATCAGTGTCAACTTACTCTGATCTGAGGCTATTGCCCTCTCATAGTAGGTAGGTAGTGGTGCCGCCCGGTGGCATGGTACGTAACCTGCGTCCTGGTACGATAAGGGGCGAGCGGGGTGGAGGTTGAAGTTCATCCATCTCATCCATACGTTTGTTTGTTCACCGAGAAGCTGAGCCGTCACACTAACCTCTCACCTCTTCACCTTGATCTACCTTGGAATCTTCCCTCCAAGTCGAGCACGCAACGCCCGACAGGGGTCAATAAGCGATGGATGCATTCCTATAGGCTAGGTCCCAAGCCGGTACACGCATACAGAGGTGACAGCTGGCGGGTAAACGACCGTGGACGAGGTAGCCCTATCAGATCGTAATGCAGGGAAGTCGAATTCCCCAAAGGGTGGTGGTGGTATGGACCGATCCAATAAAATAGCCGCCTGGGGGGTGGTACGAGCACACCCAAAAGGAGATCCCTGTTGGCATCAATCTGACCAGCCCTTGTTACCGAGTGAGTAGTAGCAGGTAGGTAATCGGTAATCAATCTTCTTGTCACAGCGGCTCCTCCCATCCATGATCCATCTGCCACCCATCGCCAACCTACGCCGTAGTGCGGTGCACAGTTCGGGGTAACGAGATACTACTACTTTGAAGGTACATACTGTAGTGGTAGGTAATATATAACAGGGACCCTCCCTATCTATCAAGTATCGGCGGCTAGATGGGTGGATTTGATTGACGTTAAGCGAAGAGGTAGCCTACTAGTACTGTAAGTAAGTAAGTACCTCTCACTCTTACACTTGTTTGGCTACTGCTAGTGATTCACGAACCCCCACGTGACACGACACGTCGATTCGGGGAATGCTTGTCTGGTGTGGGTGGCATTGCAGCATTTTGTCATCTCGCATCTGCCGCCAGAACAAGGAAAAGACATTAGGTTGCAGTTGCAACTTTATTTTCGTATTTCGTTCACGGACCCGAGTATCAACGGAGGAAGAGAGGGGAAGGGGGGGCTGAGAAAGACATACTCTGTATGTAAGTGCCCAAGCACCCGTGGACGTACAGCACCGAGTACGGCGGAGTACCTACAGTCACAGTTGGCTGTCTTCATCACGAGCGCTGTTGCAGAATGGGAAAACTGAAAACTCGGATAGTCTTTGCTCAGCTTGCTTAGGTAAGATTAAGCAAGACCGGAAGGGGGGCTCTTTGTTCTTTGTTGATGAAGCCGGCCCGAAATGTGGGACTCTCCCGCTCTACAGATTGTCAGCTAACGGGCTTGTTTGCTGCGGTGTTGTCCGCCTACTTCCAAATTACGGTAGAAATACGAGGGTGTACTGTAATCGCCGCCTGCCTTCGTCTGCGCTGCACTTGTATTGTTCTCAATGGATTGGACATTTGCAAATGCCACCCTATACTCTGTGCCTAGAGACGATATACTCTGTATATATCTCTATATAGATAGATGGATGGATAGACTCTTAGGAAGTACGTAAAAAGGATAATGGGATATTCCCGTTCATTTTCTTCTTGCTCGTTCGTCTCCTCTAACTTGAGGGGCAGGATCGCAGAGCGAGAGAGAAAAGAAGCCTTTGTGGAAGGAGTATGTGCATTGCAATTGAATGGAACCTTAGGTCAAATTGGCCATGCAAGAACTTAGCAACTTACCTACGCCTTACGAGGCGAGCATGTCATCTGATCAGGTTTACGGAGTATGTAGTAATGGTGCATGTGCATGCGTTTTTTAGTCGTAGAAACTGGTGACTGACAACCTCTTGGTGGACGGGGCAGACGAGGAAGCATTGACTGACGAAGTCTGTTGAAGAGACAGATTTCCTCTTCGACGCTGCCATGACCAACCAGCATGGCTAGCATGGCTAGCATGGGAGGTGGCTAATCGAGGCTCGTGTTGACGGAGTGGAGTTGATTGGTTCGTCCAGTAGAGATGCGCTACGATTGCTACCCCTTTTTTTTCTTCTTCTTCGTCTTCTTCGGTCCCCGCTCTACTGCCCGCTCCCAGGACTGCTCCCAGGACTGCTTCCAGGACTGCTCCCAGCTCCCCTTGTTTCCGTCGTGTGTCTGATCAGCTGAGCCCTGCCTGGCTCTGCCACTTGCCACCGTCGTTCTCCCCGAGCTTTGAGCTTTGGGGTAAAAAGGAGACAGGCATTGTCCAATGGCAAGACAGAAAGTGGACGGGCAAAGCAAGGAAGGTCAAAGGGCCTTTTGACCCTTTTCTTGTCTCTTTCTCTTGCCGTGAGGCGCAGCTGACCCAGGTCGCTCATGCTTGCTCATTCATGCTTTCCCATCTTTGCATGCTGGGCTGTGGACTGCTAAACTCGACCCCTCGGGTGGGGCGTCGCGTGTGCATCACGGGAAGCAAAGTTGGATTCTAATAGATTGGACACCTACTTTACCAAAGGACAGACCAGGGCTGCAGGGTTTATGCTTTGGTAATTTCAAAGGAGAAGGACAAGACGATATCAGACCATCATTCAATGTTCTATTGCGTGCATGTACAGGTATGCATACCTACTCTACCTTCTTTCTACCTGCACAGCAACACAGGCACCCATTGAAAGTTCAGGTATCGATGTACAAAGTATAGCAGGCAGAGACGGGCCTGATTGGGTTCGATCCTGCCTCCATGGTTTGAACTGGATGGTGAATGAATACTGTACTCCGTACATAAAGGGAAGGAACTGAGTATGATTACAAGTAGTATACCTCATCTCGTTCCAGCTTGCCTATTGAAATCCCAGCTCCCAAGATCCCTAGTTTTTTTCTTGTTCCCTCTCTCTCCCTCTCTCTCTAAAACTAATTTGATCAACCCGAGCGGCCCCCCCTGCACGCCTGCACGCCTGCATCCCAGGAACGCGCCATTTGGTAGCACCACCCCCGAAGTCCAAGTCCAAGCAAGCAGCCTAAGCCTTTCTTTCCCCACCTCGTCCAATCCAGGAGCTGGGAAAGCCACCGTGTGATTCTCGACAAGTCCTGCCTGGCCATCTTTCATTAAAAGATTCCAGTCCAACGACACAACCTCTTCCCCTACCACACTTACTCTGTTGCCAACAATCCAGCCCGCCATTTTCTGTTCTGTTCTTTGATCTTGACAGCTTCATAGAACATTTCCACCTTTTCGTACACTCACTTCACCCACTCGTTTAATCAACTTTCACTTTCTCCCACCAACTCATCATGAAGGGTAAGCTTGATCTCCTAAATCCATGCCCACTATGCCGCCATGTCCCTTGCCTTGCCGGCGCACTCCGCCTGCAGCCTTACCAACGCCTACCTACACCCCCCCAAAAGTCAAGAGTAAATGGACTGACCATGACTTCTCGTGAATAGCTCTCATTCTCGTCGGCGGCTTTGGCACGCGCCTTCGACCTCTTGTACGTTCGCATATTGCCTGCTAGACAGGTCAATGGCGGCGTCGCGCATGCATGCACGCACATGCCCGATGCTCCAGCTACCTTTCAACCTGACTAACAATACTTCCCCCTTTCAGACCCTGACTCTGCCCAAGCCCTTGGTCGAGTTCGCCAACAAGCCCATGATCATGCACCAGATTGAGGCTCTGGCCGCTGTTGGTGTCAAGGATGTTGTGCTGGCCGTCAACTACCGACCTGAGATTATGGAGAACCGCCTGAAGGAGGTTAGTATACCTGTTTTCTGCTTTGTGTTAGCTCCCCTTCCATCAGACAGAACGTCCCCAACTAAACTGGCCCCTATTCTAGGTCGCCGAGACTTGCGGAATCAACATCCACTTCTCTCTCGAGTCCGAACCCCTCGGCACTGCTGGTCCTTTGAAGCTGGCCGAAGAGATCCTCGGTAAGGACGATGAGCCTTTCTTCGTGCTCAACTCCGACGTCACTTGCGAGTTCCCCTTCCAGAAGCTCGTCGACTTCCACAATGCCCACGGAGACGAGGGCACCATCTGCGTCACCAAGGTCGAGGAGCCCTCCAAATATGGTGTCATTGTCCACAAGCCCAACCACCCCTCGCGTATCGACCGTTTCGTCGAGAAGCCCGTCGAGTTTGTCGGCAACCGAATCAATGCCGGTATCTACATCCTGAACACATCAGTCTTGGACCGCATTGAGAAGAACCGCCCCACCTCGATCGAGCAGGAAACCTTCCCGGCCATTGTCCGTGAAGGCCAGCTGCACTCATTCGACCTCGAGGGCTTCTGGATGGATGTTGGTCAGCCCAAGGATTTCTTGACCGGCACCTGCCTGTACCTCTCATCTCTAGCCAAGAAGCAGCCCAAGCTGCTGGTCTCGCCCTCTGAGAGCTACGTCTATGGCGGTAACGTCATGGTCGACTCCAGCGCCAAGATCGGCAAGAACTGCCGCATCGGCCCCAACGTTGTCATCGGCAAGGACTGCGTTATTGGTGATGGTGTCCGCCTGCAGCGGTGTACCCTCCTTCCCGGCTCCAAGGTCAAGGACCACGCCTGGGTGAAGAGCACCATTGTTGGCTGGAACAGCACCGTCGGAAAGTGGGCCCGCCTGGAGAACGTCACCGTTCTCGGAGACGATGTTACCATTGGCGACGAGATCTACGTCAACGGTGGCAGCGTCTTGCCCCACAAGAGCATCAAGGCCAACGTCGATGTGCCTGCTATTATCATGTAAACGGCACTCACCCTTTGCGACTTTCGACCTCTACTATTTCCCGACTCTTCGATTGTACATTCTGCCATAATGGCTTCACTTTACGAACTCGTAATACCCTTTGCGCGGCCTATATTGCGCCAGGACGAAAACCTCTCTTCTCCAATTTCTCCCTTTCCTTTTCGACTATGATTGGTGCAGCAAGGCGTTCTGATGGCCTCGGTTTACGGTTGGCGAGACACGACAAAGTGCGATATGTCCCGCAACATGAGGCAAGAGATCTAGAAGCGTTTTTCGGGCGCGGTTTGCGCAGGCTGGTCTCCACATGATAGAGAGGAACTTTATAATGACGCCCCAAAATGATGCATATGTGCTTGTGGCATATAGCGAATGGTTCAGTTGGTTGCATAGCTTGGCATGGTTATGGCATGGCATGATGAACTGGAAAATCTTATAGACCCAAGGGGGTAGAGGCCAGGGGTCCTCGAGATCTGGGATACTCCCTGGGAGGGGCAATGGCGATCAAACGAGGACGTTTGTGTGGTTAATTGCGAAAGCGCCTCTCATACCGAGACGGTGCGATGGAAGGGATTCTAGCGGCAGACAGTCTACTATAGTGAATTTGACGCTTGCCCACCATTGGACGCGCTCCTCGGCTCCTCAGCTCCTCAGCTCGTGTGTGGTAGCCCGGGTGTCATGGGATTATCACCAGGTGCGACTCGTAATAACGGGTCAGGATGTTACGTAGACTCGGCTCTTAGAGCAACAAGCGACCAGCAACCAATATTTTGGATTTGCTAATCAAGAGCCTAAGCAAATAAAGTAGTATTGAACCTACATAAGATAGGTGCCTAACAGATCTGCGGAAATACATACGTCAATGGTTGTTTGGTCGAATCATTCATGGATGATGGTTGCGGTGGTGTGGGACCAACAAGAGGACACCAGAGGACTGATGAGGCCGTTGCTCGGACAACGCAGAGGCGCGTGTTTACCACCCCCATCCCCGGACCTTTTAGCGGCCAGAATTTGGACAGAAAGCGCGTGAAGCTGCCTCTACAGTCTACTAGCCCGCCCGCCATTGAATTTGAATTGGGAAAGTCGCAGTCCAGTCCAGTTCATTTTCGAGTCCCTGCCTGACCTGGACCTCCCTTACCTCCATGTGTTCTTGAACAGAACGTCGAACACCCAACAGCCGTATCGTTCTTTGGTTTTCATTGCCAGCATCTTGTAGCTAACGACGTCGCCCAACGAACGAACGACCTTTTTCTTCTTCTTTTTCTTCTTGTTTCGTTCAAAATACATGGTTTTGGAGGTGTAGCAAGCAAGCAAGCAAGCAAGCAAGCAAAAAGCATTACGACATCTTTTCCCACCGCTCTGGTATTCCAAGTACTTACTTCTCACTACCGTATTGTTTGGCTTTCTTGTAATTCGATTCCGTCCTCCTCTCTCTCCTCTCTTTGCCGGCCCATCTCGATTCGACCCCGAGCTTAGGTATCGACTCGAACCCGACGCAGCCCTCATTCCTATGCAACATTCTTGGGACCTATCTCATGAAGAGGCCATCTAGCTACTGAATCAGGCACCTTGGCTCGACAGGCCACCGTTACTGGAGCAGTGAAACATCATGGCGTCCCTAGGGAACCCTCAACACCCCAATAGACAGCATCACCAGGACCAATATCAACTTGAAAACCAACCTCCTCCCCCGCCCAAACATGGCGGCCACCAACGATCCAAATCCAGCGTTCTCAGGGCCTTCATTGGCCGCCGCAATCATACGAATGACACCGCTATTGTTCCGTCCGCCCAGAACAACTCGACCTCTGCCCTGCCATACGTCATTCCCCAGCCTCAGGTCATGAGCGACATGCAGCTCCCCAACTTCTCACGCCGACCGCCTGCCTTGGGCGAAATTCAGAACAACCGCGTCGACGGTGCTGGCGCGCCGGGTTCTCGGTCTCCTAGCAAGCAGGCCGAGCAATCCCGCCCTGCATCGAGACATGTGTCGCCTCTCAAGACGTACGGCAATCCCATTGCTGCGAGATCGACGACCAGGATTGACTCCGCTTCTAGCTCGGAGAGCATGAGTCAATATGCCTTGAGCAACAAGAAGGAAAACGAGTCGCCTACCAAACCGAAAAAGACCAAATCGGCCACCAACCTGACTTCGTTCCTGAGCAGGCCCAAGAGCCTGAAGAATATGCACAAGCTGCAGAGCGAAGATGATGTGGTACGCACTCGCAAAGACAAAGAAAACCGAACACCTCCGAGCTCAGTGACGACACCGTCCCAGGAAGGACGGCCGCCCATCTACGCCCAATTCTCTAGCGGGGCATTGGAGCAACCGGGCAACGGCGGTGTGTTTGGGCCCGGGCAGGCAGGCTCGCAGAATAGTTCCACTAGCGACGTCACGAACCCAGCCTTTATGAAGAAGCCGCGGCCGCAGTCGTACCACGTTCAATACACTGCGAAACAGTTGGAGAATAAGAACTCTTCGGAATCCGCGGACAGCACGAGACCTGGTTACAGCAGCGCGAAGGTCCCTTCGCCGTCTAAGACACAGAGAGGACTTAAAATGTTCACCAGTGGCTTCGGCGGAGGCTCCAAGCCCAAACCATCCTCAACTTCAGCACAACCGGAGCCATCAGAGTTCTCTCTGGACCCCAAGGACATCGATAAGCATTTGGAGGCCATGCTCGATCGGCGAAATATCCCCGAGCACCAGAGGTACAAGATGCGGAACTTGGCAAGCACCATCAAGATGGAATTCATCCGACAAGACTGGGCAGAAACCAAAGCGTCCACCGCCCGGCCTGGTACGACTGACAGCGACTCGAGTATCAACGAGGGCCAGGAGGAAGAGGTGAAACCCAAAAAGCCCCGCCCTAGAAGCTTCACCTTCTCGAGGAACAGCGGAAAGAAATCTGAGCCCAATTCACCTACCAAGAAGAAGAGTGACGGTACTATAGGCCGGCATTTCCGGACCAAATCGTCGGAGAGTGTCACATGCGACAGGCCGTCTTCTTCAAGCTCGGGATTCGGTGGCGGCATTCTGTCCAAAATCAAGTCTCAGCAAGCCCAGCAAGGGCCCGTGGACTTTGTGAGCTACCTGCGTAAGGTGCAGAAGCCGCAACAGGTCGAAGTCGGTAAGCTGCATAAGCTACGGCTATTGTTGCGGAACGAGACAGTGTCGTGGACCGACGAATTCGTACGCCAAGGCGGCATGGAAGAGATTGTCAGTCTGCTCCATCGAACCATGGAAGTTGAGTGGAGGTAAGTCACGATTGGAAGCACCTTGTCTATACTCCTGGACGTCCCTCGTTACTAATATGTATTGCAGAGAGGAGCACGAGGATGCACTTCTCCACGAGAACCTCCTTTGTCTAAAGGCCCTTTGCACGACAGCACTTGCACTGCAGTACTTGCATTCGAAGCAATCGACCCTGTTCCCTGCTCTGCTGCACCTCATTTTTGACCCGGAGAAGAAGGGACCCAGCGAGTTTACCACTCGCGGTATCATTACATCCGTCCTCTTTACCTACATACAGTCGGCGCCTCCGCAAGACCGCATGGTTCGCGCCCGAACGGTGCTGGGTCACCTGCATGATCCCAAGCCCAAGGATGACGAGGCACCCGTCGATTTTGTCTTGGAGATGCGCCGCGAACGACCATACCGGGTGTGGTGCAAAGAGGCTATTGGTGTCACAAAGGAGGTGTTCTGGATCTTCCTGCATCACCTGAACGTCGTCTACCTGCCTAGGGATAAGGAGCGCGACGCGGCGGCTTCGGCGAAGATCGCAGGGGATAGCATGCTCTACATGCAAACACATTTCCCACAGGAAAGACCACCCGTTCCCGCCGCTCCGTACGTTGGTGGAGTCGAATGGGACGCCACGAACTACTTGGCTTCGCACCTGGATCTTTTGAACGCCATTTTGGCCTGTACCCCCACGACCAAGGAACGCAACGAGCTGCGCAACCTCTTCCGCATCTCGGGCTGGGAGCGCTGCATGGGCGGTTCCATGCGTCTCTGTAAAGAGAAGTTCTACCCGGGTGTGCACGATGCGCTGCGAACTTGGGTAGCCGCTGCTGCCGATGATGGCTGGGACGTTAAGGACGTCCGATACGGACCACCAGCAGAGTCTAAGAGCCCTGTCAAGAGACCGGCTGCCGGAAAAGACAACCAAAACAAAAAAGGGGCCAAGGCGGCCCAGCCCCCGCCCAAGATCGAAATCCCGAAGTTGGATTTCGCCTTTGACTCTCACGCCTCCCCCGTGGGCACTCCCAAAAGTGGTGGTGGGTTTGGCAAGCCGGTTGTGGGAATCAACAACAATAATAACAACGGTGCTGTGAATTGGCTCTCATAGCGCGAGAGCTTGTTACGACGGTGGAACAAGGCTGAGCCTGCACTGGGTGGCCCTGCAAAGAAACACCCAGAGCGAAGAGCCTGACTGTATAACATCTCGATCAGCTCGCGACTTTCGGGCAATAACAGCAGCAACAAAAACGAAGCATATGGATGGAGTAAGTCTTTTTGTCATGGGGCATCAACGCGGCCATCATTTTCCTGTTGGAGTTTGTATATGGATGAGATTGTACTCTTTGGAAGAATTCCTGTTTCCTGTTTTGTTTTGTTGGTGGTGTTCTATTTCCTCGTGGTCATGGGTAAACGAGGTTCAAGGGGTTTCAAAGGAGGCGTTCTCATTTGCAATTTCCCACTCCGCTCCTTCCTTTCCCCCCCTCCTACTTCTCTCCTAATCATCCTCCCTGCTTTCGCTCCTTCTCTGCCTGGCCTTATGGCTAAACTCTCTTCTTGCTCTTCCTTGCAAGCTAAACCGCTGCTGGGAAGCCAATACGAGGATGGGGTGTGTCAAACGTGCTGTCAGAATATAGGAGAAACACGGAGGAGGGGGGAAAGGGGAATGCGCATCCTGAAGAAGCAACTACTTAGACAGTGTCGGTGCTTTTTTATGATTGAATGACATGACGAATCCAACGGTATACATACAGACAGAAACGTACGTACGATTAAAGGAATTTTCTTCTCTTGACAACGTGATCGATGGCCCGCACTCGTCGTCCCACTTGAACAATGACTCGTTTGAAGTCAGAACACCTCAGTTCACCGAGATGGTTTATCGCTATGCCGAGGGAGCCCGATGAAACCCAATGTTCCATGGATCTCGCCTCTCATGTTCCAACATGTCACTCTCTTGTTTACTCGGGGCTTCTTCAGCTCAAAGTCACCTTCCTTCTTCCCGTTGTCACGGCGGATCCTACTGGGTCATACTCCATGTAGTCTAGAGCGCACGCGCGCCCGCTCAGGAGAGAAAGCGGGCCAGTCCAACGGTTGCTAAACCTTACTAGACAGGCGTTCCGGTCCGGGACGGGCGTATCCGCCGGGGGGCAATATGCAGGTTTGATAGGCGTCCCAACCTCCTGTCACTGTCAAAAGAAAAAAAAAGAAAAAAAAAGGGGGAAAGGTGCCGAATATCGCCATGCAAAGTACTCCATACACACGTATGCTTTAGGTGAAGTTGGTGGTGGTACATAGAACCGGTGAAGAAGAGAACCCCCTGCATTACTTACTGACTGATTCGAGCCACTCAGGGGTTATGGTAGATCATCCGGGAGAAAGAATGAGAGAGAAGAAAAACAAGACGGGAAAAAGATAGTTGAGGCCAGAGCGCCCCCCTCCAAAAAGCTTGGTGTCCTTCCTGTGTACCGTACTTTTCCATGCCTGACCGAGACCCGATGGAAGGGCTCCAAGGAATGGGGACTGGCTTGGCTGGGCCGCCACCTGGCTAGAGCGCGGACCCGGCGGAGGTCAGCGTCGGAGGCTTGACCGGGGTAACAGCGTTGGAAACCCCCCTCCCCTGGCATGTCACACACCGCTTTTGTCCAATGTAACCAGATCATTGGCAGCAGCCGTTGCTGAGCCAAAGGAGGCCCTGCCGAGTGACACTCGGGTGAAGGACTCATACCCCGGGGCACCAGAAAAACGTGGCCGGTGAGCACTGACGACAAAAATTTGCTTTTCCCGGCGCTCTGTAGATCGTTAGATAGCCGAGTGCAGACGAATCGGTGGAAAGGGAGTTTCTCCCATACGAAGGTTCACGGTACACATGGTGGTCCAATAATGAACATGGTGGGCGTTATCTGATGGCCACCGCATATTGGACCCCTCTTACCGAGGCCATGGACAACACAACAAACAAGGTAGAATCATGTGTCTGAAGACAGGAGGAAGCTCCAGAATTGCAGCGACTTACCTATATATCATGTTTCCAGGCTATGAATATGGCTACCGATTCGTTTTCGTGAATCCATACTATCAACAAACAAAGTGATATGGAACAGCTGTCGAATATCGTATATTTCTGTTTCGAGAAGAATAGATGTTTTGTTTAAAAGCAAGGCGGAGGACTTCCGCACCGTGAAATATGACGCCGGGGTGATCCGCCAAAGGCTGCCTGCCACCGGTTAACTCGTATGTGTGTCTACGTTGCTCAGCAAAGCCATTACTCGCTGTGGGCTTGGGCGGAGTATTTAGGGGGGCGAGTGTTGGCCCATTTTGTCGAAGGCTTGCTTGCCTAGTAACCGGTGAGGCATACCGGGTTGGCCAATGACACTGGAGGATGCTTAGTGGCGGTCCCGGTACGTGAACGTTGGCGTTCACCCGCTGAGTTGTAAACGGCCACCCATTCGAGAGGAGCCTGTGATAAGGTTAAGACTTGTGCAGCAATCACCTTGAACCGCTTCTAACGACAGGCATCCACCTTGCTTTTCATGTGACATTAGCTTTCCGGCAAGTGGTAGAGCACTGGCAACCCCCTAGATCAGCTGCCATAGATACTACCTTCGGTGTCATGTCATCCGTTCTCTAAAAGCCGAATGATATTGCTGCTACATGGTTGATTAGTCGTGTAATGGGGGCGTAGAGCAGCACGATCATGCCCATTCCATAAATAGCGGCAAAATTGATAAGCGCGTGCCATATGGTGTCCAGTGAACAAGGAAAGCCTGCCAGACTCATGGCTGATCAACCAAGAGTCTTCGAAAGGCCCATTGGGAAGCGTGCCGAGCAGCATCCCAGCAAAAGAGGCACTTTACCAGTCCGCTATGAGAAGGTTACCACGACTGCCGCATCATCCAGGCCAGTCAAGGAAAATACGCCTCCAGGTTATCATCGAGGCCCACATGCTGTTTGCGAGTGCCCTTTGCTCCTCTCTGAGAGAGAGAGAGAGAGAGAGAGAGAGCAGTTAGGCCGATGGGTTCCACCACCCATGCACAGGACCAACGAGATATCGTTACAGGGCTAGGCGATCGATTTTCGGTGTGGCATGGAGCCTCATTGATAGCATAGACGCGTCATCCTGGACCGACAAGCCATCTGAAGGCGGGGAAACCTGGACTGTGGTGAGCATGATGGCTTCGACAGCATGTATGGAAGGTATTGCTGATCCCATTATAGGTGGCCCAAGAAGCTTGAGTGCAGTGCTCCACCGGCCTGATGTGACCATATATCAAGCAGAGAGCACAGGGGTTTTGGTTGGCATTCGTGGGTTATTGGAACGATGTGAACCCTGACGCCACCACCCCTCTGACGTGCTGGCAGTTGCAATACCTGTGCAGGCGTCGGTATGGCTTGCTTGGGGGGCGTTGTGGACGAGTATATGTTGAGCCAGGGCATCGGCAAACCAGAACAGGCATGACCCTTTGAGGAGGTGCATGTTGTAGTCGGTTTGGCGTTTTCCGAGTTGGAAGACTGTCATATTGTGACATGGCGGTAGGTTCGAATCTCCCAGCCCTTGGTCCTCTCGATGGTTGGACGCACAGGCACAGGCACAGGCACAGGCACAAGACTGCGACGCCGCTTGAACTGGAAATGGCTGATCTAGGGAAGTAGGGAGCAGTCAGGGTGTGAGACATGGAACTAATATTGGCCAGGCGGGACTTGTAAGTCCGTCCAAGTCAGTAGGGCTACCAGGTAGGTTAGGCTAGTACCCACTCACCATATTGGAGGTTAGGGACATGTACTACATAGGTAAGGTTAGTGATGTCTGATATGAATAGAATGCCTGACGTAGCTATCGTCCAGTGCTGACGAAGTTCGTCTGTGGAGTTTGGGTTTGTCCTTATATGGGCCGTTAAGTAAATGCGCGCCGGAGCGAGTGAGTGAGTAATAAATCACAATACGGAGTGACTGATCGATATCCACCAGATTCCGATTCAAGCCCCAAGTTAGGTAACCTAAGGTAGGAAAGAAGAACATCTGCCCGTACCCTCGGCGTTGGGTCTGTAATACTGCATGTAGGTTGTACAAAGATGTAGGTAACTTAGGGCAAGGTTAAGTAGGTAGGTACCCAACCTAGCATCTACCGGCCTTACCTTGGATGGGAAAACGTTGGAAATATTGGGTGTCTGTTTCCAGAACAACCCGCCCCGCACTCCCAAGGTGTGCAACACTATCAATCAGTCCATTCAACCAGGCGCGTCAATGTTGATTGGGCATGATGCTTGATGCTTGGTGCTTGGTGCTTGATGCTCGATGCTTGATGCTTGATGCTCGATGCTCGATGCTTGATACTTGATACTTGATGCAAGTTGCATGTGCCTGGCCTGGCCTGGCCTGGCCCGCTGGCCTACTGGTACAGTACAGACAATCAGTCAGTCAATCAATCAAATAGTAGCATCGCATCACACCAATCAGATGACTGTCGGAGAGAAGTTGAATCCTGGTTACTTGCATCCAACCAGTAGGCTCGAGAAACCAGGGCGGCTGGGCTCGATTTTGCATTGCTATGAGCTTACCACTACTCGTAACTCAACGTCTCGCGTCTAGACGCCGGCAGGTCGGTTGGTGCCCCTCCAACTCCTCTATGATCCCTAATCCTTACAGTATTGATCTTCAACCTGCCAACCTGCCAACCCGCCAATCTCTCTGCATCAAAGAGGAATTATTAGTACATTATAACATATTGTTTTTCGCCTCCCGGGACCCAGGATCAAAACGTGCCACCCCTATCCCTATCCCTATCCCTATCCCTATCCTTGCCCGCTGGCCGGCACGCACTAGCCTAGCCGGAGCAGGCACCTTGGCACACATTCTCACATACTACTATCCCGTATCAAAGAAAAGCGCTTAGAGGCACTACCCTACTTGCTACCTACTTGCTACCCCTCAGTCTCGCCGCTTCAAATAACGACCCCCCCAGCTGATGAAGCGCCTCCACATCACCGGACTGGCCATACTGGATGCCTTTGACGGGCATATTCGGCTGAGCGCCCTCGACACTAAGCAGCTTGTGGACAAGCCCGGCCCACCCGTGCATTCCCTACGACTAGATCTGCTGAAACCTGAGCGAGCCTTGCAGGCCGTCCCGCTCTTGACCAGTTCGCCCGCTCGGTGCCCTATGAGAAGGCCAAGGCAGTCAAAGGTACTGTTTCTAGACGAGATAGGAACCACTTTCGACCACAGCAATACACCTGGTCAGCCTTCCAATACTACTTGCTTCATCCCAGAATGTCGATAAAGTAAGTCTGACTTTTTACCTCCCCCCCCTCTCCTTCTGCCTCCGGCCATACTGTATGCCCTTCTTCACCAAATCCCCCAGCCTCCTCCATACCGATGTAGCTCCTGGTCTGGTAAGCCACCCTTCCTCGAGCCACATGGGTCCCCGCTTTATGTGCCTTCAAAACTATTCGCACCACTATCTTACCCGGGGTCACTATGGACTATGGTTATCATGACCAGCACGCGGGCATCCTACTCGCTCAGAACACCGCGCTCGAGGATGATTCTGACCTGAGTGCCAGTTGGGTGATGCTCACCCGAGCCGGCGGTTTCGAGCCCCTGCCCAACGAGACCATACAGCACCGGACCCAAGGTCGAGTGGCATTGGATGTCTCGGCACCGCCGCCTTCCCCGGGGGTCTCTCCTCTGTCGATAAAGTGTGATCGGGGCACCGCCTTCATCACAACTCAAAGAGTGAGCTTATGGACGAACGCGCACAAACTAGACGATGAAAACCCAGACTCTAACCATCTCCGTAGCTCATATACCTCCCAGCCACACCCACAGATCAGTTTCAGTCCTTTGCGACCACCATCATCAATGCTCAGGATGGCTGCACCGGCTCCACCTGGGGCGGGTTTGGGGCCTCGTTCTGGGAGACTTCGGTGAAACCTGTGCCGGGAGGCCACATCCCGGCTGACTTCACCAGGGTCAACATGAAGCTGGTCTTCAACGATGGTGGACATAGTGACTGGGCTATAAAGTATGAGAAGATCAAGGAGCGCGTCCACCATTACGCCCAGCTCGCCCGTGAAACGGGGCAGACCAACATGCTGAATATGGTGCACGGAGAGGACCTCCCCGAGTATTCGCCTCGCGCCGCCGAGTTTGAGCAACCGGCACCAGACCACCAGCAAGCCCAGGTGGAGGAAAGAGCCGAGGAAGCAGCCAGACAACAGCAAGCGAATCAACCACTGCCAGACGAGCCCCCGCCAGACTACGATGCCGCACAAATGCAGGCGGTTGAGATGCAGTTCGATGAGCGCGAGCGGCAGGAGAACGAGCATAGGTGACACGGCACCACTGGCGTGATGCTCTATCATTGTTGCTCGCATGAAAATTTTGCCATGAGAGAGAGAGAGGGAAAGGATTACGTTAAATCTGTTGTGTATGGGTATAGTCTGAACACATGTACCCAGCAGCCACTGGTTTCGTACAATGGTGACTGCATGCCTATTGATGTTGCACGAAGCGGGAACACGAAGCACGGTCATCTACTGAGCGAAGGTAATGTGAGCTACTACGCAAGATTCCGCCAACGCTTGAAGCTACAGAGGGGCGTTATTGGGTGGGATTATCTATTTTATGTCACACAGCAGACTCAGTCCAGACCAGGTATACAGAAGGAACCCGGGCGCACAGTTTGAAGTATGTGTGTAGCGTGTTTGAGCCTATATTTTCCTATTTGCGAGAATAGCTGCAAGAATGCATATGTTTAGCTGGATCATGGTTGCGAGTAATAAATGCAAGTCCTCTCGTCGCGGCCTACATGGATGGATGCTGCTATGCTAAGGGTGATATCGGGTAGATGGGATCACGTGACGTTAGTCAGCAGGAGCTCTAAGCCTCGGGACCAATCACAGCGAGCCAATTGGAAGACGGTGGTTTAATTTCTCAAGAGCTAAGTGAAGTCGGAATTGTAAACCTCCATCGCACGGCTCAACCATCACCAAACCAATCGCTCAACCCTACAACAGTCCTGCCATTGGCCAGCACTCACTAGCAGTCAATTCGAACACCATGGGCATCTGGGAGACCTTCACCGACCTGGTCGACGCGGCCGCCCCTTGGAGTACCGCTGAGGCCGAAGCTCCTGCTTCCGAGGAACAGGTACGACTACAATTTTCACCTGCCCCCGAAGCACCTGCATGAACTCGTGCCAAATTCTGGCCGTGCGAAATGCCTGCCTAGCTCAATATTCGAATTGGCCACCAGAGACGCATCATCGTTATTTGCGGATTTGGACCAAATCTGTCGCAAACCAAAGGGACTTGAGCTAATTATCTGCGTCATCGACAGGAGTCCAAGAACGAGAAGGCCGACGAGTCAAAGGACGAGGATTCCTCAGACGACGCCGAGGAAGAGGAGGAGGACGACGAGGAGGAAATCGTCGACCCCAAGGAGACGCTCGAGGAAGGTTCGTAACCCACATACGATTCCCGAATACACTCGTCCACGGAGAGGGACCAACCGCATCTCACGTTGGGAGACGACATCATCGGCAATTTTCCGTTCGCACGTACTTACTGCCCTACAGAATGCAAGAACTCTAAGCAATGCTCTCCGGCCAAGCATCACTTTGACGAGTGTGTTGAGCGAGTCACCAAACAAGAAGAGGAGGATGGTGGTGCCAAGGAGGACTGTGTTGAGGAATGTGAGTATCTTGGAATGTTCTACCACGCTTACTGGCCTTCCCTACCAAAGCCCCTTGACCCTGCAGTTGTTCAAGCTCCAAACAAGAGCCATGCTAACCGAGATGTGCTTCGATTACAGTCTTCCACCTTGCTCACTGCGCCTCCCAATGTGCTGCTCCTAAGCTGTGGTCTACCCTCAAATAAACTGTTCCGAACAATACGGGGGCTACTGTCACCAGGCATTGCGCAAATCCATCCCCTGGATAATGCGTGGTCATGGTGCAGGCAATCATGGGACATGAGGGGATTTCCCGGTCAATTGCTTGAGTAACGGCCCAAACGCCGTTGACTTCGTGGTGGTTCTTGTAACACATGAAGAGACGCGGCTTAGGAAGACCCAGCGATGCTGTCTGATAGACCCGCAGCATTCATCCGCTTTTGTATCATACACACTGCATACAACAAAGACAATTAGATTTCTCATTCCTGTTTGCCTGAAGTCATGAACGTGCGGATCCCTCCGACACTGCTGGGTGCGCTTGGAAGCAATCATATCATGGCATGTACAAACATTTAGGAGTGGTGTTTTCATGTTGATATATGTATTGTTATGTAATGCAGTGACCGGCCTGGAAACGGAATGGCTTGCAGGTTTCTCGGTTCTAGGGGCACACAGCGTCAAGTCCGAAACCCCTTGGTCAGCCGTATCAGTGTTAAGGACTGTCGCTGGCTCTGTCTGGTTTTCCGGTATGGTGAGAGAGTCATGTCGTTGCATGCATAAATACTACGTATTGGGTTGCAGGAACCTCCCGGGTCATCATCAAATGCATCTTTCCCCATTGGGTCCCTGCTCGAGTTGGAGGGAGAGGGAGAGCAAGAGGGGTTTCTGATACCTGTGCCGCCCTCGGTAGGGAAAGTCTGGTGGATCTTATGCTACTGCCTACCGCTGTTCACATAGGAGATAGCTACCAAAGCCCTTTGAGAAGATACGAGTGAAACCTTCTGAATCGACTTGAAGAACAATTCCGAGACATGCAGATGGAGAGAGAGAAAGAGGGAGAGCCGCAAGTTCTAGACCTTCGCCGGGTTTTTACGATTGGATGATTCTCGGACAGTGTTTTCCTCCCAACCCAGACGACTGAGACCATAAAATGGAGGGCCAAGCCTGAGCAGTGGGTTTTCACTGTGAATTGTCCCCTACATAAGCTTGTTGCACTCGGTAATAGCTTCCTCCTACCTTTTCTGTGTGTCGGTCGTTTGTAGGAGGAACGCTATGTGTGCAGATTGTTTAAAAACTTCTTAACCTAGAGGGAAACAGCAGGCAATCTCCCCGGCAAGCTCCTTGAAAAGGTCCTCGTCGGATATCCCTAATAATACCCCCGTGATCAACAAGCCCGTAAGTGGGATGCATCATCTTCGGGGAACAAGCCAATCTGGGGTCTGGAATGTGTCATCCGGTGCGAAAGCGAGCGAGGCAATGCAAGCAGCTCTCTCGCGTCAGAAGTTCGGGAGCTGGGGTCATGTATGTATGCCATGCATGGAATAGCCTTGGAGGGGTTATAATGCATATTGAAGGGACGATCTGTTCGTGTTCGAGAGCTCGTTTCAAGGTGCTATCATATAGGTTATCTATATGTATGCACCTACTTGAGGACTCTTAGAGCTCTTAGAGAGTAAGGAACAAAATGAAGCAGCCTCTGGTGGTAGTTCCCGTTCCCAGAGCGGCGGCTTGCTTTTCGGGGGCTCTTGATTGTAATTGATGGGGTCACAGCCAAGTCGGATGATTAGGTGAAATTAGGATACACCCGGATACACCCTGGCAGTGAAGGTCGTGCGCAACCATCGTCGCCAGGTCGATCCCCAAAGTAAATTAAATGGCTTCGAGGCGTTTTCTCTGCTCGTGAAAGAGAGAGAGAGAGAGAGAGAAAGAAAGAGTCGTTCAGTTTAAGCCGACTACGGTTTTGGAACAATTTATGCATACTTGGCTATCTAACAATTTTTAAAAGTATTTAACCTAACCAAGCAATCCAATCATCGTAGTAGAAGATGGGACGAGCTGAAGTTGCCTTGGCTGCTTGGATCTCGAGGTTCCAGCGCTACTCTTTTCCCCGGATCTCTCCCGCCCTACCGAAGCCCCATGATCTTTTTCCAATGCGCCGGGCGCCCGCGAGCCAACCAGCGACCCAACCCTCACTGAAAAACCCGCCCGCCCACTAATACCACCAGTAGAAACAGACGTTTTCGGGGCCAGTGTCGCGTGTGGTGGTGGTGTACAGAATGTCCAGGCTGCCATACCGACGGACGACGGGACCCGTGGGAACGCTTGGCACACACACCCCGATTCACTGCAACTGTCACTGCATGTCGCATTGATTACCGTAGATGGTCGAAACAGGAAGTGGCAGATAAACACACACACTCCAACCGCTCGCCCGCTCATAAGGGCGCTACCTGCCCTACCTGCCTGCTCTCTCCAAAGGGCCCGCAGAAGCAGTACCTGCTGCAACCATAGTCCAGCATTTTCTTCCTCCCAAGCTGCCTCCGCACTCCGACATGAACAACCCTTTCGGACGGAAGAAGACGACGAGGACTTAAAAGAGAAAGAGAGCCAAGGAACCACCAACACCGTCACTTGCTCCCGGTACTCTAACGTCGACAATAAAGCGGACCAGTCTTCTGCCCCGAGCGCCATGGGGAGTAGCAGCAAGAAGGGCGAGTTGTCTCCCACCTCGACGACGACGATAACCCACCAGCGCACCGACACTCAGGGCTCCAAAGGTTCCAAAGATTCCCGAGACAATGGCGACATGAAGAGCGACGGCGTCGCACAGGGACCTCGTCACCCTTTTTATGTCGACGGCGACGGCGATGATGTTAATGCCGTATTCGCGACCACCAACGACCTGGACGGCGATGACGGTAGCATCCGCGCGGGCGCGGTCTATCGCACATACAAGAGGAGGTGGTTCGGACTAGTACAGTTGACCCTGCTCAACATCATGGTCAGCTGGGATGTAAGTATAGTTCTCTGGTTTTCTGGTTTCTCGCCGATTCCCATCGTGGGCCCTGCAAACAAACTGCGCGCACTTCTCTCCATACCGCATTGCGAAGGGAAAAGTGCATATGCTCTCGGGTCTCTGGACCATTCCTTTATATACATTCCAGTGCATCTTGGGGGCGCATTTTGACCAATGCTGTTGTATGCGGGCCAAGATTGTGGTTGGCCCTGTCTTATGTGATAAATGGCCCGCAGTTTGCATCCCTCCCGTTCGCAAAGGCAGGCAGGCTACTTGATGGGCTGCACCAACTGGCGCCTTAGAGCCCCCAACACACATATTGCGTCCACTTGAATGGCAACTAACATTGCATTCTCATCTGTAGTGGGTCACCTTTGCGCCCGTATCACAATTCGCGGCGGCATACTATAACGTCAGCGAATCCGCCATCAACTGGTTATCTACAGGCTTCCTTTTCGTCTTCGTGGTCACCAGTCCCATCACCATTTACGTGCTTCACAAGGGCCCAAAGCTGTCCATTGTGACGGCTTCAGTTTTGGTGCTGATTGGCAATTGGATCCGTTATGCCGGCTCGCATTCCAGCGATGGCGGCAACTTCGGCGTCGTCATGTTCGGTCAAGTCCTCACGGGCGCTGCTCAGACCTTTGTCTTGAGCGCCCCCACTACCTACTCCGACCTCTGGTTCACCAATAGGGGCCGTGTAGGTGCCACCGCCATCATGAGTCTGGCCAATCCCTTTGGTGCAGCTCTGGGCCAGCTCATCACGCCTTTCATGATCGAGGGCCCTCGCGACGTGTCGAATGCGGTGCTGTATGTCTCCATCATCGCCACCGTCATCGCTGTTCCCTCACTGTTCACGCCGGCTGCGCCCCCTACACCTGTAGCCCCGTCGGGCAGCTCCCCCAAGGAGCCGCTAATAGCTTCAATTCGCCGTGTTGTCCGCATCCCCGAGATTTGGATGATTCTTATCCCCTACGGCGTTTACGTCGGCTTCTTCAACAGCATCTCCACCATTCTGAACCAAGCCCTGATGCCGTATGGATACACCAGTGATGAGGCTGGTATAGCAGGCGCGGTGCTGATCGTTGTTGGTCTGGTCTCGTCGGCTATTTCCTCTCCTATACTCGACCGCACCAAAGCATACCTGTTGGCAATCAAAATATTCGTCCCCGTCATCGGCCTCATGTACTTGATCTTCATCTGGATGCCGGGCACCCACAGCGCCGGCGGTCTGGCCGGTCCCTACGTAGTTCTCGCCATCCTCGGCGCCTCGTCCTTCTCGCTGGTCCCGGTCGCCCTCGAGTATCTCACGGAGCTCTCATACCCGTGCTCGCCTGAGGTCACCAGCACCGTGGCCTGGGGGTCGGGCCAGCTGCTCGGCGGCTGCTTCATCCTCATCTCCGACGCTCTGAAGGACGGCCCTAACGCAAACCCGCCTCTCCACATGCAGAATAGCCTCATCTTCCACGCGGTGGTCGCCTTGGCCGTTGTGCCGCTGCCTCTTTGTCTGGGGCTGTTTGGCCGTGGCGAGTACGTAGGGATGAAGCGGGCGAATAGCGATAAGCGTCGCTCGCGTGCATCTCCTACTGTGTAAGGGGGGCGAATAGAGAGTATACATATGTGACTTTGTGGGGAACGTTTCATAAAGTTCAGGTGAGCGGGTTGTGATGTATGATGTTATTTATGCTGTGCTTATGATGATTGCGCGGATGACTGGGTTGGTTCATTCCATGACCCAGATACTCGTTTCCTTTGTTCTATGTAGTATTACGAGACGAATAAATTAGTCCACCCCTAGCAATGAAGCCACGTGCATGTAGATAATGATGCTGGGAATGGGGGCACGTGGGTCGCTTCCATGAGATGCCCAATGTTCTAAACACAGTCCCTCTAAGTAGGCTTAATGAGACAAAGTAGAATCATCTGTCCCTCTTAGGCGTTGGCCCTTTTCTCGGGGCTCGGGCAACGGCCCATGATACCTTCCCACTGCACCCTCAGGCTCTCCATTTCCTTCCAACACCGCACGCCGTCTTCCTCAAACTTGTGCCGTTTCTCGTCGGTCAGCTGGACTGCGTCCCACTTGCGCCCCTTAAGCTTCCGCAGGACTCCGTTGGCTTCGTCGTGTTTTAGGGCCTCGGCGTCCTCGATCTTGCCCTCCCAGCCCCAACCCTCGACCTCGGTCTTCTTGGGGTCGACGCGCCCGTGCCGATCGGCAGCGGAGCCCCATTTGATGCGCTGCGCGTGGGCCGCATCGAGCGCCTGCTCGTCCTCGAGCGCGAGCCAGACGGTGGCGCAGGCGCCGACGTAAGGGTCGACGCCGTGCCAGGGAGAGCCCAGCAGGCGCGAGAGGAGCATGGCGTAGTAGTAGAAGAAGAACAGGACGGCGTTGAGGGGGAAGAGGGGCGTGCAGACGATGCCCGGGTGCGACAGGTACAAGCGCGGCTTCTTGGTGTATTTTCGGGAGGAAGAGGGCATTCCCGAGGAGAAGTACGACGAAGAGACGGCCTGGACTCTGGGAAGCTCCGAGGTCAAGCACATAATGTCCGTGATGCGCTTGCTACTCTCGTAGGCGGCCGTGCTCTTGAAACCCTGGAAGTCGTCCAGGTCGAGATGACGCTCCTCGGCGTCAATGGAAGACGTGAACACGATCCTTGCGGCGGGCTCGCTGGGATCCGACCGGGTCAGCAGAGGCATTAGCTCATGGGCCAGAACGTAGTGACCAAACGTATTCGCACAGAACACCTCGGCCAACATGGGTTGGCTGCCGACTTCCTCTCCTGACTTGCTCTCTGGGACTTCTTGTGGCGGCAGGGTATGGCCTGCTTGTGCCGACTTGAAGGAAGGGAAGGTAGTCGATTGCACCAAGCCTACTGTGCAGAACTGCCTTGCAAACTCGACCCAATTGATGCCGTCCCAACCCCCGTAGCCGGCATTGAACAAGACGGCATCGAGCTTGGGGATCTTGACGTCTTGCCCGCCGGCCACGAAACCCGTCGGATCGCGCACCTGGCCGCCAACTAGCTTCGCGGTGGCATCGTAGATCGAGGGCAGCTTGCACAGGTCGACCTCGACGGCGAGAAGGTGGACGCGGGCAATGGCCGAATCGGGGTCGTAGTCCGGACCGGCGCGAGATCGGAGCTTGGTCGAGGTCTGCACCGCTTTCGTCAGGTAGGCCCGGAGACTCTCGATGGTCTCGCGCGACTTCTGAGGCGAGCGCGTCGTCGGGATGAGGATGAGGTGGGCCGAGAGGGACCGGGTCGCGAGGAATTCGTCTATCAGGCGCTGGCAGATGCCTTGTCCGACACCACTGGGTCTTCGTTAGAAACACATACACACATATATATATATACACATGTGCATACGCACACGCTCACGCAACGGACCCATCCGTTCGGCCGCCCGTTAGTTTGTCTCTCTGGATCAGGGACGGCCCTCCGAAGCGTTTTCTTCTGGTGGTGGTCACGGGTGGAAAGTATAGAATTTACCTGTTGGCACCTGTGAGCAAGACGAAGAACTGCTCGTTGCTGGGCACGCCGGCCCACGGAGCGGCTGCCATATCAACAACCCCTGTTACGGTTACTACAGGCACACACACGATGCAGTACAACTACAACGCCTGCTACCCCTTCTTGAAAAGCTGGAGGGGGGCGATGGATCGGATTCGATCTCTGGCCAGTACAGGAGAGAGAGAGTATGAGGGTGGAATGAACAGTCAGTTGGCAGTAGTGTGGAATGTCCGTCGTGCCACTTGCAGCTCTTCGTCCCGTCTCATGATCAATCTCCTTATTAGGAGCGTCGCGGGCGGCATCTTCCACGCCAGTCAATAATTTAACCTACTACTAGTAGTACAAGGACCATCAAATAGAATTAATTTGGGCGGTGAACTGTGGCAGGACACGCTAAGGAAGCAGCCGCCCCTGACGCATTGGATTGGGCGTATGTACGGAGGTATATGAAAATGTATTTACCGGCTCGTAATATAAATCTCATGAGTTTGGGATCATAAGTTTGTTGGTGTTGTTGTAAGAGTGGAATGGGCTGATCCTCACATTGTAAAAAGAGAGAGAAAAAAACCACCAACCCGAGGCCCGAGGCCTAGGAAAACCTTGGAAGTCGGGAGACACCTTTCAATTGATGAGCAAGGCCAGTTGAGTATCGACGAGTGCGGCGCAGTCTTGTTCGTCCGCTATTCTAATTGATGGCTTTCAATGAATTTGCCCAAGGCATATACAACTGTCCTCTACTATCTAACATTGAATTTCACAAGCGGGCGACAGGTGTGGTTTGGATAACAAAACATTGACATCTAGGCATTGATCGCTTCAGCCCGTTAAATTTCCGAATCCAGGCACGCCCGGGGTCCATGCTTAAACCAACCAACGTACCTTCGGGCTTCGAAGGGGATCTTCAGGGACGAAGCCGCTCATGCTTGCCTTGCTTGTCTACCATATGGTTGTGTCATGATTATTACGATTATTGCCGCTGCCCTTTAATATTACGGAACGCATCAAATCGCCGTCAGAAATCACATGCAGGCAAGCAGATACAAATGTAGTCAACGCATTTAGCTACATAATCTGTCTACCCTCCCCCTTTTCCTGTTCTTGGATTCCCCGTCCATCCATCCAGACATAGTATTTCACTTACTCATAAATCTTTCCTCGTCCCATCAATAAACACCTCAAGCTTCTAGGTTAGCCTAATCAATACGCCAGCCATATACCGTACACGGGTCAGATTCCGGATAAGCCGTGTATAATACTCGCACAACACCACCACCACCACCACCCACACCACCCTGGCCTAGTGGAGCTTTTACCCAGTGGGTGGTACATGTATTAAACTTTGCTTATCCGACTAAGTAGCCAAGTAGCTCACCCGATCCCATCTTCCATCTGCAGCGTCGATCCCCAGGGCTGAAAGATAACGATTACCTACGCCTACAACCATCCCTCGCTGCCATCTCTTATCCCATCCCTTTGCGGCTCTGCCCCTTCACCCCTTCGTTCCTGTGGAGAGACGAGCAACCTCTGGGCCAAATCCCCTCACTCGCCTTTCGTGTCTGATGGACTCCGCCATGGGCTCTGGTGTCGAGATCATGACTTGGTATACTAGCGTCCTTCAGACGGACGGCTTGCTCCCGGCGACCATCTGGGGTTTGGTGCGATGGACTGCTTTCTTCTTTGTAAGTCTGCATGTAGATGGATGTCTTACGGTGACCATACATGTCACCCACAGACCCGATGCTGACTATTGTCGTCCCCTAGAAACTAGCCAGTCTCTCGTTCGCCGTCCCCGTGTTCTGCTTAATCGTCTTCGACTTCTGTCTTTGGATCTGGCGTTTGACCCGACCTGTCCATTCACCTACCCAGCTGCAACCCAGCTCCGCGCAGCCAAGCGTGCAGAAACGGAACCTACCTTTCGCTATATCTACTGGCTCTTCCAACGCACAGTTTCCCGGTCACAACCAGCCTTTTGTTGGCATGAAGCGAACCGGATTCCCGGCGACACCCGACACTTGATGATATTCACAACGCGAGGGTATTATAACGTGGTTAGACTACGAACGTGCAACTTTACAATATAGCTTTTGTACTACGGAACTTCTTTTTGGCCACACGGTGTTCTAGATCTGGGACAGCACCTTCAGCAGGTCGCTCGTAACTCCCATGGCTGTTACATCTCCGCCGGCACCAGCTCCCTGAACAATGAGCGGGTTGCTGCCGTATCGCTTGGTGTAAAAGCTAATGATGTTATCGCTTCCCTTGAGTGCGGCAATGGGATGCGATCGGTCAAACATCTCCAGTCCAACCTTGACGGACTTTGTAGCGACATCAATACTGCCGACAAATCGCACCACCTTGCCCTGGTCCTGAGCTGCCTTCTTGGTTTCCTCCATCTGGGAGTCGAACTCGGGGAGCTTCTGGAGGAATTCATCACCGCTGGCCACGGTTTCCAGCTCCTTGGGAATCAGGCTCTGGACCGGAAATGAGGTGGGCGATTCAACTGGCAGGCCAGCCAATCGAGCGAGAATAGTCAACTTTCGGGCCACGTCAAGGCCGTTGAGGTCATCACGGGGGTCAGGCTCGGTGTATCCAAGCTCCTTGGCCTTTTTGACTTCCTCGGACCATTTGCCGCCAGAGCCCTCGAGAGGGGCAAAGGAGTTGAAAAGGAACGACATGGTACCGCTGAAAACACCCTCAATCTTGGTAACCTCATCACCAGTATCGACCAGGTCCTTGAGCGTGGAGATGACAGGCAGACCTGCACCAACCGAGGACTCATGGTAAACCTTGGCACCAGAAGTGGTGGCAGCCGTGAAAATGTTTTGCCAGAGGGCGTAGGAGCCGGAGAAGGCCTTCTTGTTTGGGGTGACAATGCTAATACCACGGCTCAAGAACTCGGGGTATTTGTCGGCGACATCTTGGGAGCTTGTGTTGTCGACCAGGACGGCTTTGGAGGGGGCAGCTGCGAGGTAATCGACAACCTTGGTCAGGTCAAGCGGGGCAGCTGAAGAGGCAGCCAGATCGGTGAGGGCGCTGTCGTAGGGAATGGAGCTATAGTCCTGCTTGAAGAGAGCCTTCTTGCTCGTAGAAATATAGCACAGGTCGAGCTTGGGGACGGGCCGTCGAGCTGCCAGTGTCTGTAGCTGAGACAGGAAACATTTGCCAACCCCTCCGGCGCCTGTGACGAAGTAGTGTTAGAAATAGAGCAAAGCAATGCGAGTCTTAGGAATCCGGCTTACCAATGATGGCAATGTATACTTGGTTCGTCGACATCTTGCGAAATACAGGGTTTGACTTTGGAAACTTCGGTAGAATGGCGGTTCCAGTGATTTTGATTAGAGATTCTGTCGGAGAGCGTGGGGTTGACGAGTATATTTCTTAATGCCTGGCCGATCGCGGGGCAACAGCTCAATTTAGGATTTACTAGGTTACATTAACCTTAGGTACCTAATGAGTAGGGGACTAGGGGACGTAGAGGTTCTGAAAGGCCTGGAGCTTAAAACTTGGTGGGGCTTTGTTCGCGCGCGCGTATGTGCCGGTTATCTAACACTACATGTAGGTAAATGTACCGACGACATACTCCTTACAGGCGCATCAAACAGACTCGATTACATCTAATCAAGACCGAAGATGCCCACCATTCGATGGACTTGGCAATCTAACTGTTCTCAGCTTTTCGACGCCCTCACTACCTTCTAACATGCCACAAGATCCGAACCTCTACGGCCAACGGCCAGCTAAGCGACAAAAGAAGGAGATTCCTCTATCAAGCTCGCTTGCCTTCACGTCACAGCTCACATCTCTCCTCTCGACGCCTTCTTCTGCTGCACCGACAGCAGCATCGTCCTCATCAGGACGATCACGCTCTTCGAAAAGGAGTAGCAACGACATATTCAACGTAAAAGCGAAACGGAAACAGACTGCATCTACAAATTCAAAGGAAGATTCTGCGTCTGGCACGGCCATTAATCTGAAAGATATCCGCGGTACCGAAGAGGACAAACATGACTTTGCTCAGGCGAGACGCAAGATGCAAGAGAAGGCCCGTCTATACACAGCCATGAAACGGGGTGATTACATCGCTAAGGAGGGCGAGACAGCTCCTCTAGTGGACTTCGACGCCAAATGGGCACTAAAGAATCCCGAGGACCAGGACGACAAGTATCCAGATGTGGACAGCGACTCGTCCGACTCCGACAGTCACGATCCCGCCGAGAATGAGATCATCGAGTATAAGGACGACTTTGGTCGCACGCGGCAGGGGACTCGCGCCGAGTACGAACGGCAGCAGCGGCGGGAGAAACGTCGGGCGCTGGGCGCCGAGGAGCTGGATCGCATGAGTGCGCGGCCTCGGGCCCCCGACAAAGTCTTCTACGGCGACGCGATCCAGAGCCGCGCGTTCAATCCGGAGGACGAGACATGGGACAAGATGGAGGAGCTGGCGGCGAAGCGCGACCGCGAGCCAACGCCGCCCGCGGATACACACTACGATGGCAATGCCGAGATCCGCAACAAGGGCGTGGGCTTCTTCCACTTCAGCAAGGACCAGGAGAGTCGCCGGAAGGAGATGGACAGCCTGGCGGCGGAGCGTGAGACCACGGAGCGCATACGGCGCGAGCGGGAGGCCGAAAAGGAGAAGAGGAAGAGAGAGATCGAGGAGCGGAGGCGCAAGATCGGCGAGAAGAGGGCGGAGAAGCTGGCCGGAGACTTTCTTGATGGGCTTGCAGGCGAGATGTCCACCACTACTTCCAGCAGCGCTCCTGCTGCTCCTGCTGCTACTACTACGTCGGCGACGGCGAAGGACAGCACGGCCGATGCAGATAAATCCTGAATATTGCATCATCAGTTTAAATTACTCCTTACATAGCGAGGCTACATATACCCCATAATGGCTCGAATTGACTTTGATTTCGGGCAACTATAATAACAAGCTATAGATTTCCAGAATCACCCTCACGTTGTCAATCTTCAACGAACATCCAAACGTCCTGTGGAATTCGGGCCTTGCCATATTGCTGACATTCACTCAGGCTTGTAGTCAGCTAGCCGAGAATGCCGAATATGAAACGTTTCGGGAGGAAGTGGGAAGGTCGACAGTATGCATCTATGAGCTGTTATATATGTAGATTTATCTGGGTACCTCCAGTTTCCAACCTCATAAGGTGGTAGTAGCCTGGCGCTGATCACATTTGATTGGAATTGAGGTCCTCCAACAACGTGCTCGTCACGCGAAGTTTCTATCTAATTCGCGAATAGACACTCGGTCCCTCTCCGCATCTCTCCATTCGTGGGATGGAGCGGTCCACGTGGTTTAGGACATCGTTGTCGGGTTGGTTTGCCTTTGTCAGTCGGGAGCTCGGCAGCGTTCACACAGGTAATTGCAGGCTAATGGTATCCGCTACATTGTCGACTGTGAGGCTATATGCAATTATTCCATGATCGGTGAAGATTATATGTGTATAGAGTTCCACCGCGCTCAAGCTTTCTCCGAAATGTAAGTGCCAGTATGCAGCATCTCGATCTCCGGCCGCCGGCTATCGGCTGCACCAGCTGGCAGTTGAGGCTCAAATTTTCTCTTTGCCCTCTCCCAGTGGGGCCTGGGCCCAGCCTGCGGCTACCATTCAAGGATTCAAGGGCCCTGGGAGCTTTCAGGGATACCTGGTCGAAACGCTGTGCGTTCCTGCCAGGCTGTCTGTGTGTGCGCGGATGCGGTATTATCGCGATGACGTCGGTTTTCCTTGGATGGCTCGTTTTTGTTTCTCTCTTCTTCCTTGGATCGAACTGCCCGTGTTGGCACATCAGTCACTTGGCGAATGGTGCTGAGTCGTGAGGCCATCTGCTAATTTCGATGTAGACCATACCTTCTGCTGCTGGCCCCCGGCATCCATAATTGTCTGTCAGCCAACTGCCGACTATCCAGTTGTGAAGCCTGGTGATTGGTGGAGTCTCTGGATAGAATGTTCTTCTCCAATAGGTTAGGTAGTAGTATTCCAGTGCCGTGATCCACGTGTTTATGTAGATGGGTGGTGTACAGTGATATATATGTATCTAGCGGTCGTATGAATCAACCGGTCAAGCCTCCAACAGGGCATCGCGATCAACCCAATCGCGAATGCCTCGAACAATATAAGCTCATAATGTAGAACAGCTGATGCGGCCATGTTGATGTTGATGTTGACTGCAGTGAAGTTTATTTCTACAGCCTGCAGGATACATAGGTGTATCTTTTGGTTAAACTGCCTCTGCCACTGTCCATCCACCCTCTCCGGCCGATACTCTGCCAACGCTCTACCGGGGCAACGATCGCGTTTTCCACGACCTTCAAGGCTTAGACACTGAGTTTCAGCTTCTCCGTCAGTTGACCGGTTCAGGCCACACCATTTTGGATTTGTTTTCTCCCGCGTGCATATGGACCATGCCCGTTTCGCTCACACAAAATTATACCCTCCTTGCCTTTGAGCAAAAAAGTAGCTGGCTGGCTGGTGGGCGGTGACTCCAGAATTACGCCTACTTTATCCGGGCGACCCGCCCAATATGTTAAGCTGTAGTGCATACTCCGTACCGATGAATGGCCACATTAACTCGACCGTCAGTGGCAAGCGACAGGCAGCGAATTACATTGTATGGCCGCAGTAGCATCGTGATTCCTGTTCTCATCGGACCAACACCAGGGAACGATCTGAAGAAGAGATCGCCAAGATCTCTGTCGATCATGAATCAGTCCTTCCAAAAGAAAGAAACGGATGTCCTTGCGATATTCCATTACCTTACTAACCAGCTGGACCTCAATCCATACACGAGACAAACAATCTCACCGATACTTATTCTGGTCGGTGATAGCGAGTTTAGCGGACCGGGCGAGTATCGGCAGTACTTGGACGACTATGAGGTAAAACTCCACCTGCCGTAGGCTAAAAGGAGGAATCGCTGGTGAATAGCTTGGCCTGTTAAGACCAACTACTACTACCTCAAGATAGGCTGTAAGAGGGGGAAATGCCATAGAATTATCGGTCGAGGCAAATAACTCAATATGCAATAATCGCGGCCTGCAATGAGCTCATCCATGACTGAACTGATGTGGTGAGACAGGAACCGCAACGGAAGATGCCGTCTAGATACGCTCGAAGACGGATGTGTGACAGCATCTCCCACTCGCTCCTGGTTAGGTGACCAGGGCAGCAGCGTCTTCTGTCTGCCGGTTGTTGATGGCTTGCTGGCTTGCTGGCTTGGTCGGTGCCGATACCCAGATTGCTTCACGGCGACATTTTCTTATTTACATGCATTTTCCCTCACCCGATCGGATTGGGCGCTGCTGCAGGTGCAGAGCGCGATGGTCTAGCTGTTGTTGGCCTGGTGTCGAGTTCGAGCTTCCAAGAGGGTGCCAAGACCCTGTCTATGCCCTGCCGCTCCAGCCGAACAATGGCGTCTGGAGGCGGATAGGCTTATTGCCGCAACTGCAAACAGTGGTGGTAAGAGAGCACGCGAAGGGAAAGGGAAACAGAAACAGAGGAAAACTACTAGCCTCGGCGGGGGGTGAAAGGAAACACAATCTATCTATAGCGCTTTATATATTTTTCTCCTGATTACTCTGTGACCCCCGCAACAGACCTGGCAACAATCCTCCAGGGGCGCGTGCAACGCTGACTCCTGGCAATGCCCGTGTGAACCCTACCAGCAAAGTACGATAACATTGAAGTCATCATATCGTATCGTATGGACACTGGGGTGATTGGGTCTCGACTACCTGTCGACTTCTTGTCGACTTCTCGACTCCTGCTCCCAGCTTGCCCACAAGGTTGGTATACCTGTTACTACTTTCCGTAGGTAGACCTTTTACTGTACTACATAGACATATAGTCTGCGAATATGCAATATGTATGCATGCCTCAACTTCAATGGATTGTAGGTATGTAGAAACACACTCTGGAGTCTGGTACCCACAGTTAGGCGAGATGGCGGTTGGGGCGACCAAAGCCCACAAGTCGGATGGTGTTTGTTTTGGATTGCAACAGTCCATCGGCTGGCCTCGATCGGGCCTCGCACAAGAGCAAGAAGTCTGAGGGTAAAACTCTCTCTCCTTTTCCCCTTCACCGTCTGGCGTCTGGGGTGCAACAAGAGAGAATTGGAGTTTATAGTGACAAAGTCTAATCCGAACTCTCAGACCGTACATGCCAAACAACACATGATTGGCTTGAGTAGTTCGCTGTAGCGGATGGGTAAACCGGGCAAGATCGACGCAATTGCACGATTCCAGGGTTCATGTTCCAAGGTGCCAGGGGGGGGCCGGTGAGTTGCAAGGAACCCTTAGACTCGCTCCTCGTTCCTCCTAGCTCCTACCACTCAACTGAAAAGCTGCGCCCACCAATTAGCAATGGCACATCACTTCACGACGTGAAAGTACAGTACCTACAGTAGCAAAGTAGTAGTAGGAACCGGGACTGGGAAACAAGTTGCTGGTGGTGCAGCGCGCGGGCACACTGCGGGCTCTTCTCCTCCTCTCTTCCCCCAAGCATCAAGTCCGAAACCAGTCGAGGAGACAAGCCGTTCCCTGGTTTTGGATGGTCCGCCTCCTACTTCCTGGTCCCCCATTTTCCCACTTTCTCAGCAAAAGTGCTCACTCGCTGGTTCCAATCGTGTACGGTGGTCCCAGGCCAAGTCCATCTCCAGTTCCGTCCAGTTCCAGTTGGGGGGGGGGGGGGTTTTGGCAAAAGCAAACCGTGGCCATTCG
>QUSE01000032.1:1757056-1916782 GCA_006508115.1 Apiospora malaysiana
CCTGCGGGGGGGGGGGGTTTAGTCCAAAAAGTCAGGATACAGTAACCTAGGAACAAGCGCCCCCCAGCCCACCCGACCAAGCACACCTGCACCTGCACCAAGCACACCAAGCACACCAAGCCCACTATTCTCGCACCGGCACATTCTCTCACTGCTGACTGAGGCCCATCTGGCTGCTCGCACGTTCAGCACTGCCACTCTGCTGTTCCTGGCTTTCCCCTTCCTGTCAAACATCTTCTTTTGCACACCAAATTACACCACTCACGAAACCAACATTCGATTTGCGAAAGGGCGAAGGATACAGTGGTCAATTCGAGTGCAGCCCCCAATACGACGACGAGTCCAATTCTGGACAGGCCAGGACCGGCTCAAGCGTAGATTTCGCTTTTTGGGGCTTTGATTTTGATTATTTGAAATTCGGCAGCACGACGACAAATTCAATCGACGAGGTCGTTTCATCGTCTCTCAATTGCTCATTCGATGCTGCAGTGCAGCCCCATGCTGTGAAAGCAGCAATCGTTCAATTCGACAACTCGACCACAACACGACCCGACGCGATGAGCGGCTCAAACAATAACAACAACAACAACAAGGCGTCCGAGATGGAACGATCGGGATCTGTCCGGACGTCGATACGGGTTTCGACTTCATCCGCGCTGGATGACGATGATGACTACGATTTGGAGGCGGCGGGTATTTCTGATGGATTCCGACCGACCGAGATAAGCCAGAACCACTACACGAACCCACAGCCCCTACCATCACAATTCGGCCAAGCGCCTGCTTCAAGTCCACCGCCACGACCCTCGAGCATAACCAAACCTCATCGCCAGCATGACTCTCTGACATTACGGCATGATGGGGCTACTGGGCCTTCACCCGCAAACCACCCCGCGTTGGTAAGAACTGCAAGCGGCTCTACATCGGCATCGGGTGCTGTGCGACCGGAGAGTCCATATGAGGGACCGTCTGGCCCTTCGTTTCCCTACCAAATGTATCCCCAAAATGTCCGTCTCGCAAGGACAGCCAGTGTAACGACGGCATCGACCGCTGCCGTCTCCGAGGTATCGTCATACCACGGCCCGCGCGGTCCAACACACCCTTATCAGATGTATCCCCAAAACACGGTACCCGGTGTCGAGACCACCGAGGATCGGATAACGCCAGTACCAATACCTGTTGGGTTCCCGGGCGCGACTGATCAGTACCAAAGGCGAATCGGACCGGATGGGGAAGAGATTGCCGATATGATTGGACCGGACGGCCATACGGAACAGCTACCTCCTTACACACGGTACCCAGAGGAGGCTTATCTGAGAAAGGCGGTTGCTTTAGAGTCGACCACGCCCGCGGCACCTCCCGTTTCCGCCTCGCCGACGCCTCCACCACAATCGCGAACACACGCGCCAAGCAACTCCGCGGCAGGAGCTGCTGTACCAGCAGGTGCAGGGGGTCTGGGACTCGCGACCCGGAATCCCGAATTCGCTTCAACGGAGGATTTACATCTCAACGGTGCCAACTCGCCCTTGTCGAGGCAGTCGATGAGAAGTTTCCAGACGGATGTTAGCCATCACGACATCAATACTGCGGCTATGAGTATCACGAACGAGAAAGAGAAATTGAACGACTGGCAAAAGGCGGCTAAAAGAAAAGTTTGGGGGGTAGTCCCTTGCTGGGCTATTGCTTTGACAGCCATTGTCCTCGTCATGCTCGCCATTGTCCTAGGGGCCATTCTAGGTACTTATTTTGGACCCAAGCATCCAAGACCTCCACCCAGCCCGCCAGCTAGCAGGTAAGTCATTTCCACGGTGCTATCATGATACTGGAGTACTGACTCAACGTTGCAGTGACACAACTCCGACGGTGACATTGGATGTCGTACCATGGCCTACACTTCCGCCCGGGCTTGCCCCTTTGGCTACTGGAGACTACACTTTGCCTCTGTCGTTGGACCGTTCTCCGAGCACTTGTTTCAACGACACTACTCAGGCCCAAGCGTGGAACTGTAACATCATTTTTTCGCAGCTTACTCTGACCATCAAAGCTTTGGAGGATGAGCCAGCTACTTCCCAGTATGCGGCAAGCTTGAGTTACAATAGCTCCCTGACGTTGGCGAATAGCGTGTTCACGTATGGCATGCAGCCTCCGTCTATCCAAGACGTCCAGTTGATATTGGTGAACGATACGAACGAGCCTGGGCGAGGCCCGGCATGGGCTTTTGAGCTGCCATACAACAAGACGGTCATCATCCCTGAGGAGCTTTTCCCAACAACTACAGCTTCCGTATCTGCCGCCATGCCAACTTCTGAAAGCACCGATAGCCCCAGGTTCAAGCGAGGCCGCAAGGCTGCTGATTTCAGTGACCAGTTCAAGCGGAAGGGCGTTGCGCACCCGGGAGATAAGCCTTGGATCTGCCATTGGGGCGGTACCCTCTTGGAGACGTTCATATATGCTTCCCAGAATAGCAGCCGCAATCCCATTGTGACTGGCAGCTCCTCGTCAAGCGCCACTACACAGACTCCAAGCGTTAGTTATACAAGTCCTTACACTGGGCCGGACAATTATATGGGCATCCCCGGTTACCCCCCTACTGCCTATACGGGCGACCCTGACAGAATGATCACCACGAGGCCACCTAATCCGTCTACCACGACCATCAGTCCAACAACACCTACGAACCCCTTCCAAGCTACGACTCCGACTTCGAATAAGTCCTCGTATCCTCGTGTCGTCAAGCTCGAAGAGCGTCGAGTGTTGGATGGACGGGCACGGGCACCCTTCTGCAGGCAATATAACATCCTGGCCAACGGCCAGGGTGCCGAGCCGGTGGTGGATAAGCAGGGGAACTACGTGGAGGTGTCCATAATCGAAGACGAGCGAACATCGAGTTCAGGATCTAACTCCAATTCCAATCCGTCTCGACGAATTCGGAGACGTGATATCGAGAAGTACCTCGGCCACTCTATTGAGGCTCGCGATGTCGGGAAAGACATGAGCAACTGTGGTTGCATGTGGTGGCTTACTTGAGAAGATTGCCCATCTCACCTGACGATACATATCGCGACCCCAACCATCTCACACATACTCTGTATCTACTGCACAACATATTCTGGCGCAAACAGCATCATGTCATCTTTCTGGGAGGCGCTATGGCGTAATATCTGTTCTTTGTTTTTGATTTATTTTTTTACTCTTTTCACGACTGGAATGGATTGGCATGGGTATCTGGAGATTGTTGGTTGCATGGAGCCAACTACTTGTGTTTTTCCTGTTGCACCCAAAGAAAGGACCGGCGTTTAATCGGCATTGCTAGACCTTCCTCCTACCCCCTTCACGAATCATCCCGACACCATCTTATATATCTTGTCGCTATTAGCTAGTAGTCGTTTGTTATACCTAGTTGGTGTGATGACGCCTTGGCGCATGCATATCTTCCACAGCGTCAGTGGCAGGAGACGAGCTTTGTGTCATTCGTTGTCAGTATAACTGACAGCGGCGTGGAAGCAGCGCGTGGGCTTTGGATCAACCAGCACGCAGAGAGCTAGGGAATGTTGTATATATGTGTCAAAAAAATGGCAAGCGCTGTGATATAGTATGTCATATCCACAGAATTGAAAGTGGCTTATTAACACCCATCTGCTGTTACTTCGTTTCCAATTCGTGAGAGGATGGCTACGTGCGTTGGTGTTTGTTCGAAGTTTTATCGAACGGACAGCCCGTGTATGATGCAAGGAGCTGCATCGCATCTCGTAGCCTGCCGTTGCCATGGCTGTGACCTCCCAGGAAACTCTTAACAGTTGGATATGTGCTTTGGAACTGGGTCGGAGCATTGTGGCACGAGTTCTCATACTTATCGAGGTACTGCGTAGGTATCATCCTAACTACCTCTTCTTGGCGTACGACTCTCTACATGCCTACATGGGATGAATGACATAGGCATCGTGCGTGCGGAGCAGGTGGAATACACCAGACACATCCAATGGTCCTCTAGAGTATCTATCTACGCCATCTAGACCGGTATCTACCTAGGTCTTAGTTGGTGACAGTATTATGCAATTGGGGTAATGTTAAAAGGGTTTCGAAATGGAGTGGTGCTTCTTCATTCACGTCGTAAAATCCGTCTAGCATTAAGGGTCGTGATCGATAGTGCTTTCCTGGGGAAAACACGCGACTCGCTAGCTAAGGGAACCTTCAGGCCGAGGCAGTGACATGGGATGGGATGGGATGGGTAGCATTACCACGTACTTGATTGCCCGTCTGGTGCCGACCATCAAATTGATTGGAAGTCCTTTCGAGTACTCTGTACTGGTACGGGACATTGGTCTTTAGATTGAATTAATTGATTGCTCTTTGTCGTTTCATTACTTGCCTAGTTGAGGTTGGTACTAGTTTCCATCCACATCATTAAACCTGGACGAGCTTGCCGTCACTTCCTACCTATGCAGGTATGAATGAATGGGATGGGATGGCAATAGGTAAAGTACTACGTGCATAGGTTAATGTTAATGTCTGCCTGGCCTCCAGCGTCTACATACTGATCTGGACTCTCCGACTTTGCCTCGGGTGGCAAATGGGAAATGGGTGCCTATAAGTACTTAGTATATGTGCAATATTTATTAGGTTAGCTGTCAAATGTCACGATGTTGTCTCGCTTCACACCAATCAACGACCCTTCAGAAGCTCGAATGTGGTTGGCCAGGGTCCAGTATTAGCTGGTCCAAGCTCCGGCTAGCAATTGCAACAAAATTAGTGATTGGCTGGCCATGACTAGAAGAGGGAAGGCTCCAAGGTAGGGTGGGTAAACAAACCAGGGCGACCTTTCCTCTTTCTGAAGCTGCAACCCCTGAAAACCTGCCCACGCCCAGCACGTCCAGCACGTCCAGCACGTCTAGCTCCCACGCTTCCCCCCCTCCAGCTTGACTGGCAGCAAAGAAAAAGCACAGACTCCAATCTTTCCAGGCCCCTCTCTCCTCTATCTCCCCGTTCACCGCCAAAAATCAACAATCTCCCAACAGCGCTACCCGACTACTACAACTTCACACCTTTCCCGGTCCAAACCACCACTTCCACCTTTTCTTCCCTCTACCCTTTGCAAGTCCTAGCTTGATTTGCCTGCTTCAGCCTTTCTCCTCGACCCTTTTCCACATACTAATCGCCCATCATGCGTGAGATTGTAAGTCGGCCCTGTCTGTCCCTCGCCTCTTGTTTGACTTGGCCATCCATCCTTGGACGCGTCCCAAAAGTCAATCCGATGGCACCGACCCCTTGATTACCCTTCCTCTACCCCACTACTCGGTTTGCGAAGAAAAGCGCTCGCCATCTTCGTGCCCCTTCGAAACTCTTGACTTGATCACATTACTTGAAGACATGGCTTCAGCTGACCCGTGATTTTTCAACGATACAGGTTCATCTCCAGACCGGTCAATGCGTAAGTTGCTCCCGACACCACTTTGTTGACAGATGAATGCGGGGCTCACATGTTTACAACAGGGTAACCAAATTGGTGCTGCCTTCTGGTGCGTTCCTACTTCCGCCGTTCTCATGCCCCTCAAGCAACCTGAATTCGAACCGATTCAACGCGATACGAATACAGCCACCTGGCACCACGGCCTACCTACGTCGACCACTGCAAGACATTTTGGGAGGGTTTAGGAAACTGACTAGTCTCTCTTTTTAGGCAACAGATTTCCAGCGAGCACGGTCTTGACAGCAATGGAGTGTAAGTCTGGCCTATATGATAATACACACACTACGTCTAGCTGACATTTCAATCTCTATAGCTACAACGGTACCTCTGAGCTCCAGCTGGAGCGCATGAGCGTCTACTTCAACGAGGCTTCTGGCAACAAGTATGTTCCCCGTGCCGTTCTCGTCGATCTCGAGCCCGGTACCATGGACGCCGTCCGCGCCGGTCCCTTCGGCCAGCTCTTCCGCCCCGACAACTTCGTTTTCGGTCAATCCGGTGCTGGCAACAACTGGGCCAAGGGTCATTACACTGAGGGTGCCGAGCTTGTCGACCAGGTTCTGGATGTCGTCCGCCGTGAGGCTGAGGGCTGCGACTGCCTCCAGGGTTTCCAGATCACTCACTCTCTTGGTGGTGGTACTGGTGCCGGTATGGGTACTCTGCTGATCTCCAAGATCCGCGAGGAGTTCCCCGATCGCATGATGGCCACCTTCTCCGTCATGCCTTCCCCCAAGGTTTCTGATACCGTTGTTGAGCCTTACAACGCCACCCTATCCGTCCACCAGCTGGTCGAGAACTCGGACGAGACCTTCTGCATTGACAACGAGGCTCTCTACGACATCTGCATGCGCACCCTGAAGCTGTCCAACCCCTCGTACGGTGACCTGAACCACCTGGTTTCCGCCGTTATGTCCGGTGTCACCACCTGCTTGCGCTTCCCCGGCCAGCTGAACTCTGACCTCCGCAAGCTGGCTGTCAACATGGTGCCTTTCCCTCGTCTGCACTTCTTCATGGTCGGCTTCGCTCCCCTGACTAGCCGTGGCGCCCACTCTTTCCGTGCCGTCACTGTCCCTGAGCTCACCCAGCAGATGTTCGACCCCAAGAACATGATGGCTGCTTCCGATTTCCGCAACGGTCGCTACCTGACCTGCTCTGCCATCTTGTAAGTTTTTTTTCCCCCACTGACAGGTCTATATGCATGGAGCGCTAACATCATTATTACAGCCGTGGCAAGGTCTCCATGAAGGAGGTTGAGGACCAGATGCGTAACGTCCAGAACAAGAACGCGTCCTACTTCGTCGAGTGGATCCCCAACAACGTGCAGACCGCCCTGTGCTCGATTCCCCCTCGCGGCCTTAAGATGTCTTCGACCTTTGTCGGTAACTCGACTGCCATCCAGGAACTCTTCAAGCGTGTCGGTGAGCAGTTCACTGCTATGTTCCGTCGCAAGGCTTTCTTGCATTGGTACACTGGTGAGGGTATGGATGAGATGGAGTTCACTGAGGCCGAGTCCAATATGAACGATTTGGTCAGTGAATACCAGCAGTACCAGGATGCTGGTGTTGATGAGGAGGAGGAGGAGTATGAGGAGGAGGCCCCCCTCGAGGAGGAGATGTAGATAACCTCTATATCGCCTCAGAAACGTCTTGAAGGGTCGCGAATTGTCGACGTGGCCTAGATGGGTTCGCGGATACGTACACTCCTCGTTCATGCTCATCTTCCGTTCACCCCAGATTCCCCGTTTTCTTCCGCCGCTTCGACCTTCGATGGCCTTTGAAAATAATGGATTAATCGACTCAGTTTGGGTCTGTCGGAGGCTTTTGCGAGGCGTTTGTTAGATATACCTCTTTGGTGTCTTTTGTCACTGGGAACAGTACAGAAGACATTATTCATTGCTAGTAGTGACAAGAATATAATTGACCTTCTTGTACCAATTATACACGTTGTGATCTCAAAGCGAATGCTCCGACAAGCGTGCAACAACCTTAGGCCAAAGAAGCTCATGATAGCCGAGGCCAGCTCTGCTCATAATCCCAAACCATGTTGATTGGTTTACACGTTTGAGGTGTACGACTTGCTCTGTCCGAGACAGTGCTATGCATGCTAGCAAAAGAATCATTCGGTATGTTTAGAATGAGCAAATATAACCTCATGCCAGTCCATATATCAGATAACCATGCTAGTCGCCGCATGCTATGCTCTTCTATTCAATACAAACCGACTCAACCATACACAGGATAGAAACTAAAGTATGTGTGAACTCCTAAAAGATCAAACGGCGTGCGCTTTCTAATATACAGTAATCTCGGTCTACCAGTCCGGTGCTGCTCCACACCCACCGCCGCCGCCTGCCATGATTTGGACCGGTTTCTTCATCGCCATCTTCATCTTCATTCCCGGGCCGTCATTAGCAAAGGGCCGCACACCGGGCTTCTTAGCACGGTGGCCCTTGAACTGAATCTTCTTGTCGAGGGCGTCATACTGGCCAGCCCCGGCCTCGCCCTTCTTGACCATCCACCGGGTGGTGCCGAGCTCGCGGTCCAGCTCGTCGACCGGGGGCAGCTTGATGTAGACCTGGGCGGGGCCGCCTTGGGCGTCGGCGCGCTCCTCGACATCGAAGGTGGCGATGGACAGCTCGGCGTCGTTGTTGCACTCGCCCGACGAAAGGTCGTAGTTGCGCTTGTGGAAGGGGCACGAGACCCAGGGGGCCTTGGCGTCACCGCAGGGCTCTTTGGTCACCGGGGGGGAATCGCCGTTGGTGGTGGTGCCGTTGGTAGTAGCGGCAGCGGTCTTGACTTCTTGGCCGATCAGACCGTCCGACAGGGCGAAGGCGCGCTTGTGGGGACACATCTGCTGGGTGGCGTAGTATCGGCCGCGGACGCGGAATAGGGCGAGCTGGGTGTCGCCGCGCTTGATGGTGGCGGAGATGCCGTTGGGAGTCTCGTCGGCGCCGGCGAAGTACGAGGCCTCAATGACGGGCTGCCAGGTGGTCTGCGTCCAGCGGCTACGGAGGCCCTTGAAGTCCTCGCGCGCGGGCTCCTTGGCCCACATGACGGGCCGCTCTTGTTCGCGGTCCTTCTCGACCTCCATGTTGTCCGCGGTGTCGTCCGTGTTGGCAAACTGCTTGAACTTGGCCGCGATGGATGGGGTCCTCACCGCCTCGGCCCATTCGTCGAAGAAGGAGTCGACGAGCTCGCGCATCTGGGCCTCGAGCGACGCGCAGATACCCAGCTTGTCCTCGAGCACCACCTCTTGAAGATACTTGAGCCCGCCGGGGAGCTGCTCGAGCCAGCGCGCCGTGCGCTGCAGCTTGTCGGCCGTGCGGATGTAAAACATGAGATACCGGTCGAGGATGGGAATCACTTCCGTCGGCGGCACGTCCTTGGCCAAGAGCTCCGAATGCTTGGGCTTGGCGCCACCATTTCCGGCCACGAAAATATTGAAGCCCTTGTCTGTTGCGATGAGACCAAAGCTGTGGAGGGGGGGTGTTGTCAGTTTATGGCTGGACTATAAGTGGAGGAAGACGGTACTCACTCCTTATTCTGGGCCTCTGCGCATTCGCGCACACAACCGCTAACACCGCCCTTAATCTTGTGTGGAGCGCGGATACTCTTGTAGCGCTCTTCCAACCTCACAGCCATGCCTACACTGTCACCGATTCCATATCGGCACCATGTTGTACCAACACAGCTTTTGACCGTCCGCAGAGACTTGGCGTAGGCATGTCCGCTCTCCATGCCCGCGGCCAGGAGCTTGGTCCATATCGGGATCAGGTCCTGCTTCTTGGCGCCAAACATGTCGATGCGCTGGCCACCCGTGATCTTGGTGTACAGGTTGTACTCCTTGGCCACCTCGCCAATGACGATCAGCTTATCCGGCGTTATCTCGCCGGCCGAGACGCGCGGCACGACAGAATAGGTCCCGTTGCGCTGAATGTTCCCCAGGAAGCGGTCGTTGGTCTCCTGCAGGCCGTGGGTGGGCTTGTCCATGACGTGGCGATTCCAGAGGGAGGCGAATATGCTACCCACGGTGGGCTTGCACGCCTCGCAGCCATCTGAGTTCTTGTCGTTGCCCGCCTCGCGCATGACGTCGGGAAAACTCTTGAGACTCTTCACCATGATGATGTTGTAGAGGTCGGCTCGGGAAAAGCTGAAGTGTGCGCAGATGTAGTTGGTCACCTCGTTGCCCATGTCCTTCATCGTCTTGTTGAAGATGGTGGTAACGAGCGGCATACATCCACCGCAGCCCGTGCCCGCCTTGGTGCAGGCTTTGATCTCGCCCAGGGTCTTGCAAGTACCGCTCTTGACATTGCTGACGACGTCGCCTTTGGTAACATTATGGCAAGAGCATATTTGCGTGTCGTCATCCAGGTCCGCGCCGTCGTCCTCCCCGTCATTCTTCGCGCCTAGAATCAGTTGACCCGGCGGAACGTCCAGCTCTTTCTGGTTCTTGACGATAGGCACGAGCTTGATGTAGTCGCTCGTGTCACCGATCATCATGCCACCAAGTAAGTATTTCCCGTCCTCGGTAAAGATGTACTTCTTGTAGATGTGTTGAAAGGGGTCTTTATAAGTGAGGGCCTTGACTGTCGCCGTTGTATCCGCGCCTTGAGCTATCGATTTCCGTCTCGCTCCTCTAGCAGGCACGTAGCTGGGGCCGTCACGGTCAGCGAAGAAGTCGCCGAAGCTGGCCACGTCGACGCCGAGCAGCTTGAGCTTCGTGCTCAGGTCAGGCCGCTTGAAAACTCTGGGCGTGTGGAGTTTGGCTTGGGTGAGGTTGAAGGAGAGGACGTCGGCCATCTCGACGCCAGGGGCGATGAGGCCGAAGGTCTGGTTGTGCCAACTGGCACACTCGCCGACGGCGTAAATATCAGGGATGTTGGTACTCAAGTCATCGTTGACGATGAAACCCCCTCCGCGTTCGGCGCACTTGATGCCCGCGCTCTTGGCGAGGCTGTCGCGGGGGTACACGCCGATGGCGAAGCAGATGGTTGAGCAGTCCATCTCCTCGCCGTCCTCGAAGACGACCCCAGTTACATTATTGTCCTGGTCCGTTTTGATCCTGGCGACGCACCTCCGGAGTAGGATGTCGACGCCGAGTTCCGTCACCTTCTCGATGACGAGCCCGCCGGCGTCGGCGTCCAGTTGTCGACTTAGCACCCAGCGGTTTCTCTCAATCAGCTTCACTTTCGAGAAGCATTCCAGGTCCATCATAGCCTTCGCGGCTTCGAGGCCCAACAAGCCACCGCCGACTACCATGCCGACGGTTTCCTTCTTGGACTCACCAAAGGCAATAAGCCTCTCCAAATCCTGTATCGTCCGGTATACGAAAACGCCGTTGGCGTCGTGGCCTGGTGTCTGCCTGGGCAGTATGGCGTCTGAGCCGGTGGCCAGGACGAGGATATCATAGGAGATAACATCGCCGTTCTGGCAGGTTACTGTTTTTCTGTCGGAATCAATGGATGTGACTAGGGTGTTGACATGATAGCCAAGCTGGTTTTCAGGTGCGTATTTGGAGTACTGGAGAGCCAGTCAGCAAGCAGTCTTCGGGCGGATTGCAAAAGGGGCGACGCACCCAGTCTTGTGGATTCAGGTATAGGTTTTCCACCTTGCGGTGGTCGAAGAAACTCGTCAAGCCCACTCGGTTGTATGCTAGATGTGGCTCTTCGCCGATGACTACTATGTCGTATTCGCGATGCCGCGCATCGAGCTTCAAAACTTTCTCTCTGGGGTGACGGTCAGTTCCAGTTGGAAGATAGGCACCCTTGTTCATCGATCCACTCGTGGGCTTACATGAAGGCAATACCCACCATCCCCAACCCGACCACCACCAACTTCTTCCGAGATTCAATGGCCATGTTGAGTCAGGTGGAGTGAGGGAAGGGGGGGGGGGAAGAATAAGAATAGATGCCTTGACGAACTGACGTCACGCAGCTGGGGGTATACAAGTTGATGCTGTGTTACCACGTCGGTACCGAGCAGTCAACAAGTATGGGATATTGGGGTATCACTTTGGCACAAAATTACTTGAGTTTGAGTAGGGAGGGAAGGTTGAGGAAAAGAGGAAGACGGCATAGTTCACTAGAACTCGTCTTCGCATTGGGGCGGGCATTCACTCGAATATCAGCTTTGACTTGGGCTCGAGAGCAGAGATGTGCATCTCCGCGACACCGATAGTCCTCAAGCGACTACATCCGGGGCTGTGAGGCTCCTATTGGATGGCGCGACCAAGCGGTACTGGTCTGGGCACCCATGATGGCGGGATTATTCAGTATCACCGCGTTTCTGCCTTCTCCGGACATACTGCGGGTTGGGTTTCCTGGAGCAAATGCGGGCCATGTGTCATGCGGTTTGGTTGGTACAGTGTTGCTCCTGGGGAGACGACATACGGTCCAAGGTCTAACGTAACATGCATCTTGATAAAACCGAGCCATTGTTGATAACAGAAAGGCAAGATAAGTAACACGGCGGCCAATCAGATCGAGGCGTTAGCAGAGGCCGCCGTTTACTGGACTGCCGCGGAGAAAGTGAGAGCGCGGACGATAACGGATATCCTGATAGACCGATAGTGGGGTTCCATGCCTCCCATTATCATACATACTTACATAGTTGCATCTGGCTTTCGACTTTCGACTTTCCTGGCTCTGGGCCTCTGGCAGCAGAACACAGAGAGAAGAAGGCTAAGGCCAACCTTAGACTGTCGTTGGCTGTTGGATTGCTTCCCCTCGGGCAGATCCGGACCACTGCAGCCTTAGCACTCCCTTAGCACTCCCTCCATCTTGCAATCCATCTACTGGGTTACTAAGGTTATCTAAGGTTATGCGGCTCAAGCAACTCCGGCCCAATCGCCCCTTTTATATCTTTTAGTAATAGACATACGATGTCCTCCACCACCTCAGCTCAGAACACTCTTTGTCGCCCAATTTCCGGCCTCGCGCTCTCTCGTATTTTCCGGCCTCGTGCTGGCCTTGTTGTCATGGCTACTTATTTTCTGGGGTCATGTTTTGCGACGATGTCGTGAAACCCAGCGTGAAGCAGGTATTGCAGGCGCAGCGCTTTCGCTCTCCGCCGCCACCAGTCGGAGCCCACTTGCGGTATTTCTCGTCGTCCACCTTTCCTTCACCTGCCTTACCACTTGAGTGATGCGGGAGGGTCCATGAAGCTTCATGTAGGTATCATACGCCTCAACTATAGCTGGACACTGATCTGAGACTTCACTTCCATGTTCTATATTGTCGGCGCACATCAGCGAGTTCACCGATTGTGCTGGTAGGCATGCCACTGAGCTCCTATGCGAANNNCCCCCCGCTTTTGCAGGCGCCATCAAAGCCACAGAATATTGATCTTTTTTCTTTTCTTTTTGAATGGTATCATTTCCTGCAGGATGAAAATATCCGTCTCGGTGGTTACACTTACCCATGTTATATTCTATGACCTCGGCCCATGGGTATCAACTGAGTGACTTTGGGATATACCTGTGTTACTGTACATGCTAGTTCATTTCTCATCACAGCCTGGAGGCACGTTACATATGCATCTTGTAAGTTATAACGAGCAATCATGGACACCATCAGGGTGACTGGAAAGAAAAGTAGTGTTAGTATTCGTGTCACAGGCCAGTAATACACCTCCCACATGTGTTTGTTTCCAGATACATGGGAGTGCTTGTGGCGAATCGGCTCACACAATCACATCTAGGAGCAATGTATGGGTGTACTACATCTGTGATTCTCAAAATGTGTATTCTGTGTACGTATTCCGTGAAGCGGCTGCCTCTTTGTTGCATTTCATATATTTCCCGACGAACTTTGGACTGAACGCGGCAAGACTCTCGCCCTGGCCCCGAACGCAGAAACGCTGGAGATATAAAGCATTGGGTCTCTTGATTATCCTGCCGCCTGGATTCCTATTAAGTTTTCTTCCAAATCTCAGTTCCCTCACATCCAGGGGAACCTATCCCTCCAAGAGTAGCTTATTCCAGTTCTCCATTCCTCGTCCACGGCGTCGTGGACCTTGACACGTGCCAGTTCTATCCAAGGCCCGTCCGGGCCCCAAACCAACCAGTTTTGGACCATGAAGCGATGGTCCCCCTCCAAGTAGATGACGGGCCCCGAGACGGGGTCTTGGACGACGGAGCCGCGGCAGCCAAGCCTTTCCGTTAGCAAGCGCACCATTTCACGGGGGAAGTCATCGGAGCCGAGCTTCAGGTGTGCTGCCCGCTCGTCTGGTAATAGCCCATGGATCGTCGTCATGACGGCTACATTGTTTGCCTCCGGCCTCCGGCTTCGGCTCCGGGAGCCGGAAGACGGCGGGATGCAGCCTATGCGGCGCCGGTGGGCGCGGATGTGGATGGCCGATTTGCCGATTCTGCGGCAAAGCCTGCCAAGAAAGATGCACATAGTTGCGATCTGTATTGATGGGGGGAGAGTAAGTTACACAAATCGTGAGCCGGTCTCACAATCTTGACCGGCACGGGACTCACTTTTCAAGATTCAGATACGAACGGTGCGAATATTCATTGCGTTCATTTTCTACCGACGGCATATGGGAACCAAGGCAATGGCCGCCTTCAAATATGGTTCAGGTAAGGCCCCCGGAGGCTTCTTCCGTGTTGGGACAAAGCTATTGTGTTCAAGATGCTTCATGTTTCGCTTCTTCTTTGAGCAAGTTGCAGGCAGAATGATGCCTAGCATAGGGACAAAGACAACCCAATGGCCCCTCTAAGACTGAATGATAAAAGAGCTTTCTAGCAGGCTTGCTAGTTGCTAGATGGCAACGGGACGGGACCAAGCCACCTACTTGTCACCATGCCACTCAACTCTGGGGGCCTCGCCCGCTGACTTGATACCTGGGAGAAAAGAAGAAAAACGATATGTAATCAGGTACGAAGGGACCGAGTATAACAAGATCACCTCATCTCCTACCCCACACGATATGGACGATTAGCCGTCTAATGGGAGTCGCATTCTCCAAGCCCTGACAGACATGGACACCAAATCTAGTGAGGTATGCAGACGGCATCTTGCGCAGTGGCGTTTGACAGGACAGGGAGACGGAAGAGAGACACGCGTTGTTGGTTGCCTGCAGGCTTCATGACAGATTAACAACGATAAAAAAAGAATTCTTGTTCTGATCATGTAACGTTGATACTTTCCGTCTAGAGTTTCAAGGCTATTCTCGTAGCTGACCGACAGACAGACGGGCCACAGGGCCCCAGGTTGATCGGAGCATTTTACCTACTTGGTCGGAGAAAAAGAGAAGTGAGATGATGAATTGTGTGGTTTCGAAGGCTGACTACACGGTCCACAATAGTGATTCTTCATGGCCGCCCATAGCATCCTTGCCGCTCCCGTCTTGAGAACCTCACGGACATGCCGAACGGTCGATATGGATTGGGTTGGCAGGTCGGCCTTGATAGGGTGATGGGAGGATGCGGTTGGGACAAGGAGGGGCCACTTACCACCACCCACAGGGCCAGTAGACAGGGCTACCGCAGCCAGTAGCAGCCCACACCACCCAGCCACCCACTGCTGCTATTGCTGCAACGCCCTGGAATCGAATCCTTGGAATTGATCCAGAAGCGATCCTTCTCTCGTCATCTTTCTTTTTTGGGCTGTAGCTGATGCAGCTGAGATCCCAAATTCCTTTTCCCGCATATCTGCTGCATGGCCGCATGCAGTCGTGTTTCGCAAGGGCTGGCGATGTAACCTCAGACCCTTCGAAACCCCCACCCAAACAGGAAACCTTCCAGAAGGCTGATGGCTGATGGCCCCTGGAAGGGCGCTAGGGTTGACTGAAACGTGTCTGCATGTGTAGGCAAGCTGACAAGTAACCCTTAACCTACCGGCCCGCCGTATACATACAGTAGCGACTGTGCTGCTGTGCGCTTCTGTACTGGAGAGAAGTCCGGGAATAACTGATTACATGCCTCAGGTGATTTGTAGGTACCCACCAAGCTCGAGAGTCGAGATGCGCCGGATGCGGTCGTCGTCTAACGCGGCTCTTTACCGACTGTTGGTTAATTAAGTCTATGGTTGTACCTGCTTACTTGATTGTGCTTGTCCGTCTACCTACTAACCTGTCTATCGTATTCTTGGACACACACCGCTACGAACACGATTTAGCGCAAGGAGATTTTTCGCCGGTTCGAGGGATCAAGGGATCATGGGATACCGTAAATACATCATCTTTTCATCCGTTGGATTTTGGACTGGGATGCCCTTTTTAGAGTGATTCGGGGCACGTGGAGCGCAAGGATTCTTCTGGCTGCGTTGTTGTACATACGCAACCCGTAGGGTATCTTTGTGTTTCACGCCTCTGTGTTCTCTACATCCTGGGCATCCATTATCAAACGATTTGATACTGCTGGCCTCCGTCCTACCAGGGAGGCTGCAACATGCCTGAATCCTGCCTACCCATCGAAATACAGCAAGTCTCCTCTGGGAGGAGGTTAGTATCTCCTCCTTACCCTAAGTAACTTGCGCACGTAGTTGATATGTTACCGTACCTAAGATGGCCCGGGGCCCAGACCCGGGAGAACGGCGTCTGTAGTGATGGGAGCCATTGCAAAGCTACTACTATCGATCGCATTGACCTGTCGCTCGTCGCCACTAACACCGTGGGCAGAGAAAGTCAGATTTATTAGACTGCCTTCCAGGTTTTATTAATAACACTCAAACGACCCAAGAGTAAACCTACAGTTACCTACTGACTGGCCCCTACGTCTTACCAGATATGCTAGATATTGGAGGGTCGTGGTTCAATAACTTTCTCTTTTGCAGGTCGACATTCCGTGTTGCCCATTGTGCGAACACAGAAACATCAGATTGCTCCGACTCAGGTACAGACAAGACTCCCACGTGGAAGCGGATCGGTGAGACCTTTCCATTTGAGGTCTGAGGGTGCAGTCAGGCTCCCCCAGTCGAGATATGTATATCGATATGCCACCCTTGGCCACCAACTTCCTGGGGAGGTACAAACAGGCAACGGCATCCTGCGAACAAACAGCAGAGTTACAGCATAGCCGGTAACTACCACACTTGGACGACCGCAGCGCGTATCTAGTCGCACTGGTTAGGTAGTCCAAATCCGCTGGCGAACTCTGTAAGATGCATCGAAGCGAGGGCTGGTACTGGGTCTTCGTGCACGTTCGTCGCCATCTTGTCTCTGTTTGCTCACTGGTACTCCGTACTGCCAGCGGTGATGTAGCTTCTGCGTAAATGCTCTGTCTCCTCCTCACGATGTGCGATATGCTGGTTCGAGGTACACACCTACCTAGTCGTCTGAAGCCTGGAATTTCCTCACGCGACGAACGTTGTGCAACGGAATGGCCCGTTCAAGACTGTGTCCAGTGCCTCGTTTTGCCGTGAGATGGAAGGCTTGCCGGGACCTTCCGTGCCAATCCATACCTCATTCGCCTGCCAGGACGGGACTGGATAATATGATATGCAGCTCTACTGCCCGTTCTGCATCAGTAGCATAGCTTGTACTCTAACTGTACCGGTCCCATCCAGCATTCAATCGATAGCTTGTGTTTAATCCCAAACTGGTATGCATGCTCCGATGTTACCCTTGGCTGAAAGCTGGACCCCTTGACTTGATTGTTTGTCCACCTGCGACTTGTAACCATGACTAGCAGGGATACTGCCATGCATAGGCCCAGAGGCCATGGATGATAGGCCCATGCCCATGCCCTGCCCAAATCAGCTTCCTACATACTACATATGATATGCGACTGGACTGATTACACGTACAAGTAGGTAGGTAGGTAGTAGTAGTATTATTATTATTATATCCCTGGTGGATGACAGCTTCCTGAGCATCGTATTCCAGGCACTGTAACGATTCTTGTCATCCATCATCATCATGCATGCCAATCAATAACACGGACTGGTGAGATCGGGTTACTTCACCGGCCAGGCAAGCAGTGTTGCAGCATTAGCTAAGTCGACCGATAGCCGTATGGTCGTGCGCGCCAACATATGTATTGAATAGGTTACCAGTGGCCGTTTCGATGGCAAGGATGGTGCTGTGCCCCTATTAACCTGTATCATTATGTTGGCAACGCTGGTAAGTTAGGTACATGCACGGAGTAGGTAGGCACTTGTGACAGGAGCCACTGCAGCAACAGCATGGAAGAAATCTCATATGCACCTCCGTTGTGATCCAACACGGTCATCAGACAGGAATAAGCAAAGCGGGCTTGAGGCCGAGTGTGTCAAGACTTGATAGTGGGCGAACGCATATTATTCCCAGTCAGCATGACAGGATGGATGGAAAGGACCTGGCGTTCTTCGTGGTCGAAATCCCATGCACGATATTTAAGAAAAATCCCATACGATTGACGTGCCCCTATGTACTTACCCAAGGTATTTATGATTGCTCGAGGCGATTCATACCTACAAGCGGCCCTCGATATTGCTGATATATATCTCAATACCTCGTGGTCTCTGATTTGTACATTGGTCTGTAAGATTCCCAAAAAGGAAGAAGAACAAGAAGAAAGTAAAGCCATCAAGCGATCAAAGTACGAAGCGTCTAAAGTGGGTGCATTCTAACCTATGTCGAGAAGCGCGAAACGGAGTTGAAAGTCCAGAGAGAAAGAGAGAGAAAGAGACGAGAGACAGAGGTACTGGCGTACAAGTACTGGGGTCTGGGCTGGGTTCTAGGTGTCCCCATGAACTGATCTGCAGGCCGCTAAGCTAAAATAGCGACCTGCAATTACTTAAGAAACCAACCATCGAAAGAGTCCCTTAGCAAGCAGCATTTGTTTGTCCCATTGGCAGCCCACGCCGCTGCCCACCTCGTGCTCAATCATTACTTGCCTGCGACTACTGCACCCTCTTGCATTGATTGATTTGATTGCCTCCTTGCCGTACACTTTTACATAGTAGTTGTAGTAGTAGCAGTAGTACCTACTTACATAGGTAATTACACTGCCTGCCTTAGGTACACACATTACATATAACATAACTAACTGTATGCTTGATACACTACACACATACCTATGTGTGGTGGATTGATTGTAGGGGCACAACTACCTAGGTGCCTACATACTCGGTAGAAGTAGGAGCAATAGCAGGAGCAATAGCAACAGCAACCGAAATAGCATCCGTCTTCCCTCTGGCTGCTTGAGTCGTAGCAAGCTGCTCCCGCGTGGGGAATAAGCCACTAGGTACGGTGCAAAAGCGCATTACTTTGCCCTCCGTCTGGCAGTCTGGGTGCCGTCACTCGTCGATCCTTTATCAGGGCCCCATAACGGTTCCAGAATCGTGCAAGTCTGGCAAGCCTAAGGAGGAACGAATGAATAGAAGGGGGGTGAGCAAGCAGGATCATTATTCTGATTATTATTATTACCATCATTGACTGGCATATCAATGGGGTCGGTTACTCTTTTCTGCCCATACCCCAAGCATAGTACATCTCGAGTCGAGATCCGAAACTTAATTCATCGAGCAAAGCACCGAACGAGAGCAACGACCGCCTTGCAACTTGCCTGCCCCTCCTGGCCAACCCAACCCAATCCAGGTCACCGACAACTGAACTGACAGCTTTCTTCCCATCCACTCTGCCTCCGTCGCTCACTCACTCACTGTCCAAATCTTCGACTACTTTCTCCGACAATTCGTCCCAGACAAAAAGCAGCATCGAGGGACACCAACCCTTAATGCAGCCATGGGCAACAGTCAGGGCAAGCCCGTTGACCTCAACGGCGAAGGTATGCTGCTTTTCTACTCCATCCCATCCCATCCCCCTCCCCCCTTTCCAATCATCTCCCAAATTAATCTATTGCACCCTTCACAATGCCGCATCTCCATCCATATCTACCCAGGTTCTGGGGCACGGTGGAGGTGAACCCCTCTTAGTTGTGGTGGTCTTCACGATTTCCTTCGACCACGCCGACCCTAGGCAAAAGACGACAATTGCTGACGCTCCTCAACCTTACTAGTAAACCTCAATCATTTCCGCCTACTTCGAGTCGTCGGCCGTGGCGCGTTCGGTAAAGTTCGAATCGTCGAGAGGAAAGACACATCGCTCTCCTTCGCCCTAAAATACATCCGTAAAGATGAGGGTGCGTACGGTCCATCAATCAACCTTTTTACCTACGATCGAGAGAGACATGAACCGAAGCTAAGACCATATTGCAGTCGTTCGATCCGAGAGCGTTCGAAATATAATACGAGAGCGGCGCATGCTCGAGCATGTGAACCATCCCTTTATTTGCAATCTTCGCTACAGTTTCCAGGACATCGAGTACATGTAGGATCTCTCTTGGCTCCTATGGTCACCTAAAAAGAAAAGGCATTTACTCAGACCCAATAACAGGTACTTGGTGGTTGATTTGATGAGCGGCGGCGATTTACGGTTTCACATTTCCAGAAAGACATTCACCGAAGATGCAGTGCGGTTTTGGATCGCCGAGCTTGGCTGCGCCCTCAGATACGTTCACGGACAGGGCATCATACATCGAGATGTCAAACCAGACAACGTGCTCCTCGACGCTGATGGCCATGTCCATTTGACCGATTTTGTGAGATTCGACTCCAACCCTTCATGACTCTATACCGATGCGGGGGCGCTGGGACTAACACTAGCTTCTACCAGAACGTTGCGTCAGATGTTATACCAGGCAAAGTCCTGACCAGTAAGTCGGGCACGTTGGCATATTTGGCCCCCGAGGTCTACGCCGGCAAAGGTTACACCGTGACCGCCGATTGGTGGTCGCTGGGCGTTTTATTCTACGAATGTATATATAACAAGGTATGTCATGTCGTCTCTTGCCTGTGCGTACACCCCCCGGTTTTGGCCGTGACTGACAAAGTGCTCAACAACAGCGCCCCTTCGAAGGAAACTCGGAATCTAGTCTATCGGCGGTCATCCAGGCTGCGAGTCCCAAATGGCCCATCACTTCGCCGCCCGTCACCCTCCCTTGCCTGTACGCAATCCAGGCCGCTCTGACAGCCGACCCGGACAAGAGAATGGGGTCTACCTGGGATAGCTTCGTCCGGCACCAGTTCTTCCAAATGATTGATTTCGATGCTCTGGAGAGGAAGGAGGTGGAGCCCGTCTTTGTGCCGTCTTCCGATAAGACCAACTTTGACGCCACATACGATCTGGAAGAATTACTACTCGAAGAGGCTCCTCTGGAAGCAAGAGCACGGAGACAAAAGCCACGCGAGAAGCTGAAGGACGATGCTACAGAGAAGGAAATCCGCGAGGAGGAGCTGTACCGTTCTATCGAACGCGACTTCCAGCCCTTTGATTACACAGTGGCGGCGTACAACAAGTCAGTTACTCCTGGTGTTGACATGTACATTCGTAAAACACAAGAGCCTTTACTAACCAACCGCAGAATTACTGCAATGCAAAACGCAGAGGGAGCAGAGTCGAATAGTGGTGCTGGCCAGACCGACGAGAATGCCCATGCTCACGGACAAGCGATGAGCGTAAACACCGCGGTACCTGCCAACCCTACCAACGGCAATCCCTCGCTCTACCAAGCAAGCGCAGGGCAGCAATCACAACAACATACGGATGGCCAGCATCGACCCCACGATGCTCGTCGAGGAACCGGGGGAGGGCCGGCCAGACCTGCCCCATTGCCACCGTATCCAAACTCGTACGCGGCTGGCCACCACAGGTCGCAACCCTCGGGAATGCGAGTTCAGTCACCCACTGGAGGCATCCAGATGACAATCGATGCTGCGGGCAGCTGGTCTCAACTGGCAAGGCAAGACGCGACTTTGCCGGCGGACGCCAACACGGTCACGGACGACAAATCCAGCAGCTCCAGCGGCGGTGTGTTCAGTTTGTTTGGGCGCAAAAAGGGCCGCGGCCACAGCCCCAAGCCAAAAGAGAGGGGAGTGTTGGGGAAGGAGGGCGCGCGAGTGGTTATTGGTTGACGAATTTTTGCATATCCGGCTTTCTTTTGCGCATCTGGAATGGGCGGGCATGAACGACACTATGGCTTGCACCACTATACCCTATCAGGTGCAATTCATCAAATATTTCCCATTATGAGCAATTATGAGCGCTGGACCATGAGACTGGTCATGGATACCGGCCTTCGAATATCAGTTGTCCTTGGGATGACTTGGGGGAATGGTATCGCATTGTAAAACAATGGAAATGGCGGCAGCCAATGTTGCCTGTGGGGGGGGGGGGGGGGGGGGGGGGGGGGGGGGGGGGGGGGGGGGGGGGGGGTGGGGGGGGGGGGGGGGGGGGGAGGGGGGGGGGGGGGGGGGGGNTTTGTTGGTGTCGCACCGCCCCCCCCCCCCCCCCAAACTTGTATGAATAGGGGCAAAGGCAAGAGTATAATCTCACCTGGCCACACCTATTCAATCGCTATCGAACAAAACCTACTACCGACGGCTCTCGTGTTGCGCGGGCGACACCATATCGAATGGAGCTGGCTGGCTGGCTTCTCTCGGCGAGGGATAGGCCGACCTACAGTGCATCCACTCGAAATGATGAAGCACCCTGAACGAAGATACGTTACGGTACGACTCTATGGCTTTGGATTAGTCGCGGAACGGGTATGAAGGCTGTGGAAGTCTGCAGCACAAGTAGAATGGAAATACGACCCTATTAGGCTTACGCATCGGAATTAGGAGTCTGGCGAAGTCAATGCATAGGGAATGGTAGCTGTACTCGACCGTCGTTCGCTTCGATCGTCTGTTGAGTGTTTACCGACGAATGGAACAACAAATTATGCCAATGAGAGAGACCAACTCTACTAAACATGCGAAAAAGTTCCAATTTGACCGAGACGGGGCAGGGTTTCTGCTCCCGGAAATGTAGCCCCAAATCCACGGATTCGGAATCGAATTCCTCCTTCTCCTACGGGACCTGAATTGAGGCTCAACCAGGTGTGCTCTACCAGGCCGAGCTGTAAGTGTTGCATCTGTGTACTTGACTTGGGTAGGTATTCGAGGCGCACCGACAGACAGGGCGGAACATGGCTGATAAATATTTCAGTCATTGGCTGGTGTGGTTGCACCTTGCTCGATGTGGCACACCACGCTTTCCTCGGAGAATGGCTGCTTCTCCAGACCTGGCCCCTGCCGTGTTTTTGTGCCCTGTTGTGTTGGCTCACCGAAGAAAGTCGGCTTTGATTGGGAATGAAAGGAAACGCCCAGCAAACACGGCGAGGCTTTCTGATGCCACCATCCCAGCACTGCCCACCTGCCCAAAGTCACGCCTTCCACGCCCGGGAACTGTTGTTTGGGCATTTACGCGTTTTGACTCTTCACCGGATTGGTGCCAAACGAGGCCATCCTCACCACACTGGGGCAATTAGCTGGTTGCCTTGCGAGGCACAAGGATCTGGGGCGCAGGTCGCGTCCGGCCCAGACTGACAAATCGACTCGGCAAATGCCTTCCGCATGACATGCCGGAAAGGATTGCTGCTGAATGGACCATCTTGAGTCCTGGAATCTTCGCCCGGTTGGTTTGGGAGATTCGAGGACACAATCGCTCACACAAACAACTTGAGGCTCTGCTCACTATCTGCTTGCTTCCACACGCACACCGGGCGGCTCGCTTTGAAACAATGTCCGTCTACAAATGGAACGAGAACCGGGGAAGAGTGAGTGTGTGGGAGAGAGAGATGGTCAAGGAAACACAGATTATATAGAGGACCCTGACCTCGCCCTGATCTCATGAAGAATCTATGCTTGTGTATTCCCCCAACCTCCTCCCCAGTCCTGTACATCTCATGACCTTGTAACTGCCCATAAACAGGGCGTCCTCACCGAAGGTATCCCCAGCATCAATCATCTAAGCCTACGGGCGAAAACACCTTGATTGGACCTCGGCGTTCCAAATAGCCTCCTTGGGGCCCCAAGGTCGTCATCTGCCAGGATATCACAGAGTCATATACCAGGTCACCGGGACAAAGCAACGAAAAGCCTGTCCGGGCGTCACCCATTCTTCCTTGAATAGCCAATCACTTTCCATTTACTGTACCAAGCACCGCCGCCGAGGCTCACCCAGCCCCTTTCCCGTCACTATCTCCAGCGCCATTGGTCGCCGAGTCCCTTGCTTGCTACATCACATACAGAAAAGCAAAGATGGGAGGTCACCACCGTCGTTCGTCGGAGACGGCTTCCGTAGCCTCGGGTTCGTCGCGCAGCTCCCGCTCCTCGTACTCCTCGGGCGCAGGCTCTTCGCGGTCCTACGGATGCAGCAACAGCGGCAGCAGCGGCAGAAGCCGCCGCTCCTCGGGCGGTCACTCTTCTTCCTCGCGCCGCTCTCACACCTCGCAGGAGTCGGGCTGCAACAGCGTCAGCCGCCACATCTCGAAGACGGACAACCCGGCCATCCGCTTCATGGCGCACATTTTGCGGGGCCCCTTCGCGGCCGCGCCCGAGTTCAAGGGCAGAGGCGGAAGAAAGGGCTCGCGTTACTCGGGCTCCCGGCACTCGTCGTCGGGCGACGACTCGGATGATAGCGAAAGCGAAAGCGAAAGCGATGACGACAGCAGCCAGGGCTCGTCGCCTTCGCCGTTCGCGCATCACCCCGGCGGCCCGGCTGGGCCCGTGGGTGGAGGCGGCAATGGCGGCCCGTTTGGAAGTGCGGGCTTCGTCCAGCTAAATAACGGCGGCGGTAGTCCCGGCGGTCGTCCGGCGTACGGAGTGCCTGTCCCAGGCCCCCTCCCTCCTACTGTGAATAGGCCGCAGATAGACCCGATGTGGGGTATACCGCCGCGTGGACAGAGATGGCAGCAGCCGACTGTGGAATTGGTGAATGAATAGGAGGCTTAGGTCTCGATGAAGCATCCTACCTTGGTGTTGGCCCCCCTCGACGGGCTATGGGTTTCACGATATCACGGACTTGTGTAGTGTGGTGTCCATTTCTTCCCTTTCTATTCTGCTACTATGCTACGTTTGGGGGTGGGGGTGACTGAGTGATTGTATGGCTGGTTTGGGATATCTACGGAGTTGAGGAGTTCGGATACCTATCGTACAAGGCCCCAGTAACGAAGGCGGCCGATTCCGTCTGACAGTATTGGGTCGTAATTCATTCAATGTTATCATGCCTTATTTCCCCAGACCAGGGTGGGCTTTGTATCTGCCGCCTTACGAAGCTGCTAAGCGATTATGCTCCTTTCTCGGAGGGTAAGATGAAATGCTATACAACGGCAGGTCAGCTATACATCATAGATGTAGCAAGCTTTCGGTGTATGTAGGAGAAGGAGGGCAATGACGATGTGGGAGTGGATGGAAATGCGGCAATGGGCGTGCCGACTGGACCACACCACATCAGCCAAACATGCATGCTCTGCTGGCTGCCTCCACAGCCACCCAAGCCCGGCTGGGGATTTCTGCAACATAACACTGCAGGTGAGATATGTATGTCAGGGGATCAAGCAGCATGCACGCCTTTCTTTGTCTGTGAACAATGTAAGGCGCAAATCCAGCGTGCGCTGTTGCCTAATTTGCATCTTTTTTTTTTTACCCACCGGGAGCCCGGCCTGAGGTTGATGATCTACCGGTACATGGTTCTGGACGGATCCTGAACCTTGGACCCCGGACCCTGAACCCTCTGGGACCTGAATCCTGAATCATGAATCCTTGATTGACCGCTGGCTTGTCTTGTCCATATCCCGAAAATGAGTCAGACGGCTAAGCTTCCGATATCTCCAATCAAAAAGTGTGGATGCATTTGATCTTCCAATTCTTACATGTACCCAAGCTATGATACCCTAGGTAAAGTACGGAGTAAGAAACACACACAAGCTGGCGGCACTACGAAAACAAGAGCAGTAGCACATAAGGAAGTGCCTAAGCTTAGCTGCTTGCCGGCGTGGTCGTGCTTGCTTGCTCTCTGTGTGTGCACTGCTTACCGTCTAAGCCACGCTCTCTGCCTGGTCTGGCAACCAATCAACCAATCAACCAATCAACCAACCATCGGTCATTCGGCAAGAGCGACACTGATGAATGAATCCAGTAAATCCAGTACTCTGTACCATAATCACAACCCACGCACGTACGTAACTAACTAACTGACTGGCTAACCACATGTACTCACTCCAGTCACATTGACGGGTCTGGCATCGACACGCCACGCCATGCCAGATCCGGCTTCAGGATCAGAGTCGAGCCTGTCGTGTCCGCGGGCCCGCGTGCATCTGAGGGGAGCTTCGGTTCAGCTTTGGTTCAGTAGGTAGGTATGAGGTAGGTAGGTGCATGTAGGCAGATATGGTCTTATACCCACATCCCACTCACCTCAGGCCTTAGGTCACTACATACCATACGCCAGCCCGCATGAATAACTCAACCCTCCTTCCTACCTGCTCGCCACTACTGGTCAGGATACTACCATGCGGCACACAGGCAGCTAGCTGTGCTTGGGTTTCTTGCGTATACATCACGTAGGTACGTGTGCGAGGCCGCCCTCTTGAACCCAGGTATATATATATACGAGGGCCCTAGTATTCTGCTCTATCACCACATCTCCGTCATCACTACTACTACTACTACTACTACTACTACTACTACTACACTTGACTTCTGACTACGTCGGTTCCCTGTCATGGCCAACCGCATCATCTCCTCCCCTACCGGCTGGGACGACCCTTCGACCACCACTGCTGGCCCCGAGGGTGCACAGCCGTTGGCTGTATTGGACTTCCTCTTCCCTGGCTTTTCCGTCGCCGCAGGCCTGGTCCAAAAATATCTTCATATCAACTTAAATCTCTACATCCCCCTCGTCATCCTCGTTGGCGCTCTGGTCCTGGTCTGGAACTACTCCAGCCAGTATCTCTGGGATGGGCTCGAGGCCCATTTCATGTCGACCGTCGACATCCGTACCGATGATGAAATCTACAACATCCTCATGGCCTGGGTCGCCAACCAGAGCTTCGCCCAGAAGTCACGACGCTTCGTCGTAAACACCAACTTGAACTCACGGTCATGGTATCTGTGGCGCTGGGACGACGAAGACGACGAAGACGAAGACAGCCAACCTGGCGGGAGCACCGCCGCCAGCAAGAGCAAGAAGAACCTGAGCTATACCCCCTCCTTCGGTAGTCATTACTTTTGGTACCGCGGCCGTTTTCTCCTTTTCCGCCGAAGTTCTAACAAGGAACAAAATTCTTTCATGCTCGTAAGTGAGAAGGAAGAGATATCCATTTCCTGCTTCGGCCGCAATCCATGGATCCTCAAAGAACTTATCCACGAGGCCCGCCAAATGTATCTCGAGAAGGACCAGCATAAGACCCTGATATATCGCGGCTCCTTGCGCTCTGGCACCGCCGAGCCCCAGTGGCAACGATGCATGGCCAGGGCCAGCCGCCCCTTCTCAACTGTAATCCTCAACGAGCAGACCAAACAGGACCTCATCGAAGATGTCACCGATTATCTGCAGCCCACTACACAGCGCTGGTATGCCAACCGCGGTATCCCCTACCGGCGCGGCTACCTCTTGTATGGCCCACCCGGAACCGGCAAATCGTCCCTGTCTCTGGCGCTCGCCGGCTTCTTCAAGATGCGCATCTACATCGTCAGCCTCAGCTCCATCACTGCGACCGAGGAGAACCTGGCTACGCTTTTTGCAGAACTGCCCCGCCGCTGTGTCGTCCTACTCGAGGATATCGACACCGCCGGCCTGACCCATACACGCGAAGGGACAAAGGGCTCCGATGCCAGTGCAGCACCTGCTCCCCAGCCCCTCGAGCCTGGCCAGACCTCGGCCGGCAATGACAACGCTACCAATGCCCCTACTCCTCCCGGTCGTCTCTCCTTATCTGGGCTGCTCAACATCCTGGATGGTGTCGCTTCGCAAGAAGGCAGAGTCCTGATCATGACGACGAACCACCTCGAGAAGTTGGACAGAGCATTGATTCGGCCAGGACGTGTGGACATGATCGTCGAATTTGGATTGGCCGATGCGAGTATGACTGCGTCCATCTTTCGAGCTATTTTTGCCCATCTGGAAGGCGATGCCGATTCAAACGCCTCGCCTCTCACTAGGGATCCAGAAGCCGAGAAAATTCTTCTCGAAGAGAAGGTGAAGAAAAGCGCCGCTGATGAGGCTCGCATTAACATGCTTGCCCTCGAATTCGCTTCTAGGATCCCCGCCCACGAGTTTAGTCCTGCAGAGCTGCAGGGTCACCTGCTGCGGTACAAACGGAATCCCCAAGCTGCTATCGATAAGGCCGAGGAGTTTATAGAGCAGACGCGCAAGGACCGTAAGGAGAAGGAGCTCAAAGATGCCGAGGAGAAGCGCAAAGCGGAGGAGGACAGGAAGAAGGAAGAGGAGAAGAAGGCCAAAGAAAAGAAGAAGGAGGAGAAGAAGAAAGAGGCAAAAGCGGAAAAGAAGAAGCGATGCAAGGCAAAGTCGACGCGGTCATCCTGCAGCTCTGATTCGGGATCTAGCTCCGAATCAGACTCGTCATCAGAACCGGAATCAGAGAAGAAAAAGGAGAGCAAGGGGCGCCAGGGCACTAGTAAGGAGACAGAGACGGACACAAAGCACAGCAGTACTAACATGCCATCAAAGGACACCCCGCAGGACACCAAGGACATCCAAGAGCACGGTAAAAAGGACTCGGGATACGGGACACCTTCCAGCGTTGATGCGTAGGCAGAGAGCATTTCTGCTCACTACGTACTCATAAGTATCATTCATACCAACCTTGATCTATGTATGCATTAACGAAACCAACAAGTCTCGACAGTCACCTCCCTCAGTTGTAAAATGCATCATCGTATGTGGAGTGAAATAAACATTGACTTCTATGGATCTGCCCGAGAACAAATCTTTTGGATGCTTGAATAAAGATACCATGCCATGGAAAGCCTTTGACTGCTATCTCATTCCCCGCCCCTATATCTCTGGTGTGTCTGTATGCTTGTGTACCCCAAGTCTTCTGTTCTTTTCTGCGCTCCAGTAGAGCGACGAAATGAATATGAAGAATGCTCCTTTTCCCCTTGAACCACCGGCAAAAACTCCTTTTCCCCTTTCCTGTGCACACATGAGAGATCCGATACAAAACAATCCGGACAAAAAAAAAAAGAAAGAGAGCCCCCCTAAGAGAAGAAAGAAACAGATCACCAGAAAAACACACCGGCACCTCTTCCCTGCTATAGTGGGCCATGGCATTAAAGTGCTTCGTTTTCTTCCTCTTCCTCTCTATTCTTCATCCCATTACATGTTGACAATTCATCAACCCTTTTCGCACATCTGCGCTGACAACGCTCGTCATCTTTTCGCCTGGTCTCGTACCATCCTTGGAACGGCCTGCCCATCATTAATATGTACAGCAGGCCATGGGTCAGGTCACGTCCATATTGGCCGGTACCACAATTTGACAAACAGAAGACAAATCTATCATGAAGAAAGCATCTGCATCATTCATACAGCCTTATGTGAGGGGTCGGCATCTTCTTTAGAGGTCATATGATTGACCCCCCTTCCCTCCTCCGCCATGATTATGGACTGTCCACGAGACATATTATGCAAAGTCCGAGTGGCAGTAGAAAGGGCGGCAGGGGTAAAAGGATTGTCATTATTCGTACTCGTAAGGCTCCGAATTTCTATAAAGAACGGGCATACTTCGTTCGACATCGACCTGGGAAACCCCAAATCTCTCCAGATCGGCCACACGTTGCCATCATCGTCGTGGTCTTCGTATTTTTTCATATTAAGTCTTTCTCGTAAATCGTCTTTCAAAACAAGAGAAGAAACGACAAAACGGTATTTATCCAGAGTCGCTTGCTCGGACAAAGGTGGTAATGGCAGAAAACAATACCAGTCACCCTGCCACTACCATCAGCCATGCCAGGATTTTTATCTTGCCTCCGGATGTCGTCGCATTGATTCGCCATGGCCCCGCGCAACCCAGGGGAGGTTCGTTTTTCGATGCATGCCTTTTCTCGCAAAAGGAAATAAACCACCTTCGCTATGCAATCAAACAATCGTGTATACATACAAGCTCATCGAGAAACGAGGTTTGCGCAAGGGAGTCGGATAGCGTGGCCGGGGGAGGGGGCGTCGGTGATGAGACAAAGGTAGTATATATTAGATAGGATGGTGATTGGTCTCAGTTCACCGTCATCATCTGCAAGCGTTGACTGAGTCCATTGGGAGATGGGGCGTTCATGGACCCCCCATTGAGAACCGAACTGCTGCTGTGACTGTGGGGGACTCGCTTCGAAGGGCTAGATGACGGATCGTTGAAGACACGAGTGAAGGCAGGGCTACCGTCCTCGTTCTTCTCGTTTTTGTCCCGCCGAGGAGTTCGAACCGGACTTTGCGTTATGTGATCAGCCTTGCGCACGATATCCGAGAGCGAGTCCCTAAGGTCGCCTGCTCGCTTAACCAATTCTTTGAGACTGTTAGTGTCGAAATTGAGCCGCCCATTGGGGGAGTCATCGTCCGAGCCATCCGTAGGTTGTCGCCGCCGAAGTTGCATGGATTCCATCAAAGACCTGGCCACAGACGAGGGCGAGAAGGGCAGGTTCGCCTGCCGAGAATCTGGCGTCATAGGAGGTTCACAAGTACCGTCTTGGGACTGTGGGAAGTTTCCGAATATGTCGTCGTCTGGAGAAAAAACGGACCGCCGACGCGCTGCAGGCCTTTCTTTGACTACTGCCGTCTTCATCTGTTCGGAAATTTTGCCTCGGTGACCTTGGTCTTCAAGTACGCTACCATCAAACCCTTCGTCGATGAACCTCTCATCGGTAACTCCCGGCTCCGAGTTCTCGAAATGCACACGAGATGCCGGAGTATCACCTTCATCCTCGTCAGGGGAGGCCAGCGCTATTATACCCTCAGCTTCTCGCCACAACGTTGCTGACGAGCCACTAAGCACATCCATTTCCCTTCCTAAGCGGCATAGCCGTTTAAGGTCATTGACCAGAAGAGATAGCTCGCGGATTTGGCCAGAGTGTGCCTTGACTGTGGGCTGGGTCGCGGCGATAGATGCGGGGACGACCATAGATAGACGATTATCGGGCTTGACGCCTCCCGAGAACCCAACTCCCGCGTCCTCTTCAAAATCGAAATCGTCGTCCCAATCCTCACTAACATTTTTCGAGCGCAGGCCCCAAGTTCCAAACTTGGACGCCGGCTTTGAAGTATCCACGGGGTCCTGTACGGCAGGGACACTCTGGCTTCGTATGTGAGCCGCCACCGGCCCTTTCCGACTTGGTATACGCCCGCCTCTCATGTCGAGCGCTTGTTTGCCATGAACAGTCTTAGGTCGCATCGAATGCCCTTCTCCTTCCTGCTTGTCGTGTTGCGTTGTCTCAGTCCAGTCGAATATGTTACTCCTCGGACGTTCAGTGCTGCGTCTCAGTTCAGGATTGCTACCGGCATTACCTGTGATACTAGCCAGTGCCATGCGCAAACTAGGACTGCCACCCCGTGAGTTCATGGAGCTAGGGGGGGACAGGTGGTTGTAAACGGGGTGCTCATCCTCTTTGGCCCAATCCAAAGCGTCATCGTCGTCAAACGAGAGTCGACTAAAGTCCGCACCAGCACTCACACGTGGGAGACCAGGAGTAGTGGATGGATACCTGAAGTCTCCGTTGTCCTGTAGGCTGGCAAGGCGGAAGTGAGTTTCCGCATTGTCGAAGGTTGCACCGACAGGTGTAGATAAGCCCTCGTCTTCTTCCATTATCCTGTCACCGCCATCATATGTCGGCCCAAGGATTTCCTGTATTGAGAGACGTTTTGGTTTGTTATTCCCGGCAGAGCTTGGAGGTGACTCATCAAACATGGACTCCAACGGCGAGTCGAGTGTTCTTCTGCGGCCCGACCCTGCGGTTCGAAAGGAATCATAGGGCGTGTCTGACTTGAAGTCTGTATCATCATCGTCACCTGATGTGAAGCCGCGATGATAGTCTGAGCTTGCGACGGTTGATGCACGCTCTAGTGTCCGAGTGTGTGAAACATTCGAGTTGATACGCAGTGTTGGCGGGTCCGCCAAACTTGCTGGTTCAGTGTCCAAATTAGGCTGAGGAACCATATTTGTGGGCGAGCTGATGCGGGATATATCCATATGGAAACTCGAGAGCCTGGAAAGAGGTGGAAGAGGCGAATTGGTCCTCTGGTGAGGTGGCTGGAAAATAGCCGCCAAATCTGTTTCTGCCCTGCTAGGTGTGCCCGTTCCGCCGGTAGTGTTAGCTCTGATGGTATTTGCGGAAGCCTCGCCATAGCTGGAGTGCGCCATTGTCGGTGTTGGGTCGGAAACCTGACGTGGTGTTTCATCCGTTGTATCTGCACCGATCCCACCTCTTTTTCGGCGACGAAGACTGGCTGACCTTGGAATCCAATTGGTGGGGGAGCTGAGATGCATTGACATGGAGCGCTTGGGGGTTTTGGACGGCGTAGCACCGGGAGAGGGTCCAGAATCGTTAGAGTTTTGTGGGCTTCCTGCCACCTCTTCACTAATGTCGGCGTCCCACGATACTTCCTGCATAGGGGGAAGAGACGAGCCTTGTAACACTGATCTAGGCGACACAAGATAAGCGCCTCGGACACTGGACCGTCGCCCCAAGCAAATTCGCTTTGCTCCCGGTTGCGATTCGCGACTAATCGGTGTTGCTCTGGTGGTAATTCTAGCTATCCGAGCATGGAAAAAAGATCTCCAACTCGAACTGTCCCTCGCCGAAATGTCAAGTGCGGGTTCAGTTGCCGGGAAACCCAACGTTTGTGCCCTAGGTCTTGAGCGAGATTCTGGGGGGATTTGGGCGACTGGATGGGAAACAGTTTCAGCGGTCAACTGGTGAAGCGTTGCAGATCTTTGATGGCTTGTTGCCGGCCTCCGCAGTGTCGGCATTTGCGATCTTGATCCTCGCGAACCCAATGGCGAGCTGCGGCCATGGTTTGCCGATGATCTTTTGACCAGTTTATTCGGCGGTAACGGACGAGCAGATGTACTTGCTTGTCCGAAGATTGGCTGGCCCGAGCCATAAGAAAACACCGAGGGTGAATCTTGTCCGATGCTGGACTTCACACTCTCGTGCTGTGACATGGGTCGTAATGACAGCCTCCGAATCCAAGAGCCATTGGAAGATGAAAAGGAGTCTCGTGATTCTTCGGTGGTCGCAGTTCCAGATCCTGCGTCACTCTGCTTTACAGAGGGACGCCGCCACGTCGACGGCCTAGGGGGCGTCGTTTGAGTTTGTGTTTGCCGCAGCTGTGAGTTTCGTGGGTAGATAGCTGCACTCGACGCGAGCTGGGCAGTAAATTGCTGCGGATCGGCTGTCGATTCACCCCAGGCGGAACCAGTCGTTCCTGGACGCGAAGGAAATGTGGGCGATAGGGGCGACAGGGGCGATATTAACTCTCGATCGGGGATTTTCCGCTTTCCCGAGGTGTGTCTCGAAGGCGGGATGGTATGATTCTCGGCGGGCTGGCCGAAAACAAGGCCCGTTGCTGCCGCAGCGATGGCTGTGCCGGACCCGATTAGCTGCAGAATAAATCCCTCGAGTTAGCAAGACAACTCGATTGGATCTGCGAGTGACGAGGCACCAATGGACAGAGGACAATGCCAGGCAAGTGGATATAGGCACTAGATTGCGCAATTGGGTGCTGGTATATGAGGTTGGTTGCTCCGGGGGAAATGCTTGCCGGCGCAAATTTGACTTCATGTGCGCCGCGCTGCAGTATGGGGTGGCAGGCTGGGACTTACACTAGGGACAGTCTGCATATTGCAAGCCGGGTTCTTTTGGGGCGAGGAGTAGTAGCCGCCAGCAGAAAGGTAAAAAGGAGAAGTGGCTGAGGCTGTTGGACGCTCTCGTAACCATTGTTCGTCAAGACATGGCAGAGGACCCCAAAGAAGTTTGTTGGAACGGAGGAATGCAAATCGACGTCGTGATGGCAGACGATCCGTCAAGTCAAATTCGGTGTCGAGTGCGCAAGGCGGAGGCCGGAATGTCTCGTAGTGGTTGAATCCTGATCGGAAGGGCTCTCGACGCGAACTCGACCGTCTGTTCCCCCTCAGTGTTGTTCTTGTTGTTGTTGAACGAGGTCGGCCGCTGACTAGGTCGGCTGTGTATTTGTAAATATGCAGGCACTGAACTCTGCAATCACCAGCCCGCTTCTAGACGCGCCGGGTACTGCAAGGACGAGTTCGGCTTCAATGCCAACGTGTAAGTGAAAGCAATCGGTTCGATTCGGGAGTATAAGGGCACAAGTGATAGCTCCAAAAGAGTATTGTCTACAATGCGATAGAATGGAAGAAGAAGAAGAAGCAGATGGATCAATGCCAGGCTAGGGCAGAGAGAAACAAGATGCGGAAGATGCTATGCTGCGAATCGCAGTTGAGGAAATTAAAGTCAGGCACTGTACTATGCGACAACCAAAAAATCCACTGCGCGAATGAAGGACCAGATCCTAGCACAGCATCCAACAACAGACAGAAGGGCAGCAGTACAGCAGTACAGCAAGCAGTGCGTGCCCAGGCCAGGATGGCTGTCAGCACAATTGCTTAATCCAGCGATGCACCACCCAGTAGGTGTTGTTTTCAGCTTGTCACGGTCAATTATTAGGTACCTAGCCCAGTAACAGCGTTGACAGGCCGGAGCGTTGACCTAAGGTAGCTGAAAAAACAACGAACCCGGGCAGTAGTGCCAGTGTTATTATTGTTGTTGTTGTTGTTGATGTCGCTTGTTACTTGGTCGTAATTTGATTACATTATGTATGTAGGTACACTGCGCATCCCAGCTAGTCCTGTCCCTTCCTTTCCCTTCTTGTCTCTTTCTGTCCCCTTCCTCATCATTGGCCTGTTTCAATGGGCGAAAAAAGCTGGGCCCCGAATCGTTTAGCACTCGGCTTACCTTCCATGCTGAGGCGTTATGGGGCTAGCATGCTCGCGTGCTAGCATTGGCTTGGCTGACCGACTGAACAATCCCTCCTGTAAGTACAATGCCACAGTGCGAGAGGTACGAGATTAGTCCAACAATGCGCCGTCTGTTCGTTGCATGACAGTCAGTACAGTATCGGTAACGGTACAGGTTCAGGTACCGGTACTGGTAGAGAGAGGACGATACTATAGGCGATCTGCTTGCTCAAGTCGGGTTGGCTTTCCCACAGATTTCCCATGGCTTGGGATTGGTGTCGCATCTCCTTCTATGCCTCGTCTGATATCGTTTTGCTGACCTACCTTCCTGTTTAAGCCGGGTCTCTCTGTCTGTCTACCGGTATCGTGTGTGTGTGTGTGTGTGTGTGTGTGTGTGTGTGACCTGTCGTTGTAAACCACATACTACATACAGTTCCAGTCTACAATGTGTGGGTTATTCTACTGCGTCTATATTGTTGCTGTCCCTCTATAGCTGTCCACGGAGTATGCTTGCTAGAATACGTAGTTGCATTGGAAATACACTCCGTGTATAACCCGCAGAGGTGACGACGGGCTTCGGCAGAGACAAGAGGGTGGTTCGATACACGATGTGGGTTCCGGGCAACAGTGTGGAGAGAGAAGAAGGAGAGAATCGAGGATCTTGATTGTTGATGTTGCTTTTCCAGGGCAGAGACCATAGAGACCACAGAGACCGCCGCGTCTCTTCCCTGGTCCGTCTCATGCATTGGCCTGTAGGGCCGGGTCTCGTTGGAACCCCCCCAAATATCTCCACATGTCGTCGCCCGAAGTGGTCAGAAATATAAAGTCTACGCTATCTCCTACTTCCCTGCACTTACATCAACCGCACACAAGCACACAGTGTACAGCGATGCGGGCTGTCTCACTCTTATTACCATGTGTCTCTTTGCACTGATGAATCGGTCTGGTAGCGTCCTTTCCCACGCCCTCACCTGAGACTTACTATCGTCAGAGTACGGCACAAGGCACGGGGAAACCCGCCATGGCTCAACGAAATTTCTTTGCTCGGCGGACAGCCAAAACTGCTTGCTGCCGATCCTAACATGGACTTTTGCAGGCAGTGCTCCGCCTGCAAGAAACATCGGCGCCAACCCCGCAGGTTCCGGCTGCTGCCCTCCCACCCTACACCTAGCCACTCTTACTTACTGCTCTCTCCTCCTTCACTACCTATTTTAGTACAAGTATGTAGCCATGCCCATGAGCTGTGCAGTGCAAGTGCAGGCAGTGGAGATAAGGCAGCCCATGCTAGCCTCGATCCCATGGCTTTCATTCGTGTTCAGTCAACTGCATCAGATGCGATGCGCATGTCGTACAGCCTGCCGCCGGGCGTCCACCTCTTCCGTCTTGACTGGCTGGGAGCTGCTCTTCCCGCTAGTGCGGGCTGGACTACTGCAAGTCTGCCCTGATTTCCTCCCCTGCCAATTGTTCGGCGGGTTGGGAACCAAGCGGAAACAATAGCAAAAGCGCCAACTGCAACGAGCCTTTTGCTTTTTCTCAATGGGTATTGAGAAACATTCGCCTTCTACTGGATGCGCCATTTGCGACGGGGTTGTTGTCTGCCTGTCTAGACCCAGCCAATACCCCGGATAGACCAGATAGACACGCCGACCAAGATCGTCTTATTGGGGCCCCCGATTTCCTTATTTCCAGGATACCAAACGCCAACCTTGACGAGATGCCTGTCTCCCCGTTGATACATGCTTTTGACAGCGCGTCAAAAGTGTTGCTATGATATGACACTGTCAGGCAACATATCCGTATAGCGGACAAGCGACCCATTTGGTGCTGGTTCACGGCGTCTTCTCTACTGATATGGTGCACTGATATTGGCCATCGACTGAAGCTGTCAAAATCCCTCTTCCCACCCGTAGGTTAGACAGGCGGGCGCGTCGGCTACAAACAAGCTCGAATGTCATGGTTATCAACTGCAGAAGCTGTGCAAGGCAGGGCAAACATGTGGTCACACCTTCCATATCACAACTAGCCGACAAACACCCCTGGTGGCCTCATCAGCCAACTTACTAGGAATGTTTGGGCCTACTTCTACTACTGCTGCTACTGCTGCTACTACTGCAACGACAAGCTTCGCGAGCGATACAACACTGACACCAGGAACAAGATCCCCAGATGCGTCCAAGCTCCAGGAAATTAGTCCGACGCGCCCTGGTCGCGGGGAATAAAACAAATTGGCCAGTTCTCGACATTGCCGAACAGTATGGGGTCAGAAAGATATTAGTGCCACTCCGAGAACGAGCAAGGCTCCCACGATTAGTTACCCGAGCCGTAGCATTGCCTGCTTTCAACTATCTCAAGATGATCGGCTTGTCTCTTATGTCTGTAGCCGTCGTACCTGTCTCGTATCTATTCGAAGTCTTCGCCTTCCGGCCGGAAGTATCATTACCATTTTCTTTAGCCGTTTGACCAGAGTTGGGGTTTCGAGGCATGGTTTGCATGGATGGGACAGACTCTCGGCACGTCGCCTCTTCTCGACGCCTCTTATTTATTAAAGTTCTCCCGGCAGCGAGACAGCAAACCCGCTTGAACCTATCGGTTTTGTTGATACATACTACTATATAGGATGCCGATCCGGATCGGAACGGACTAGGTATGTACAAGCAATCTGTTTCATCCATCAGCACAGTGGCTGGGTACATCACAGATAACAGCCTGATATGTAAACAGAAAGGGCCGATATTAATCACGGTTCTCCCTGTGCCCTTCATCTTGATCGAATGGTTCCACCATGGGAGTGGAGGTAAGCTGCGATGATCTAGTAACACCGAAAATAGACTTGTTACCCGGTTACCTATGTTACATCCTCCATTTCCAAGTACACCAGCATCGTCTACTACAGGTGTAGTGTGCAACTCGACGAGCAACCACGTCTCTCTCAGCCTCTTTGCATTGACTGCCTCTCCCCATTCAGTAAAATGTGGCAATATTCACTCATCAATGTAATACAGCCTCAAAGACCAACCCGTGAATACAACAAGAGCAACCTCATTGGTTCGTATTCGACCTCAGGCAAGTTGTATATGGCTGCTACGTTCAAAATTAGACAATCAAAAAATTCCTCAAGCCGCCCTTTGCATTCTTCGAGATGGCTAGAATTTGCCTCTGTGCGCTAACTTGCCAGCCAAACTATCGGAAATGCCGTGCTATTCTCATTCCTTATGGGCATGAAAAACAAGAACCAGGAAGACGGATCGTGACATGGCGCCAAACTTCCTGCACTATCTGCTTAGCCCGTCAGAGCCGGTCCATATGACCCATCGGAGCATCAAGCAGCATCGTGGAGCCCGTTATCGGTAGGCTCCTAGTAGCTCAAGTGCAAACGGTCGCTCGCGCGCGAACTACAGGTTTTACCAGTCAAAAGCATCCATCGCTACAAGACAGAAGAGGTAGCTCGAAACGGCACGGCCTAGCCTTGACTCCGCTCCACGAGTCCGGTATTGGTACACTCTAGCTGCACTAGAAGCTTTACTTGGATCCAGTACCTGGGTTAAGTCCAACTTTTGGAAGAGCAATCGGGAGAGTTGCTGGGATCTGCGAGTAGGCTGTGAGAGAATGAGCTCTCTTCAGCCGCGCACTCAAATCGGTTACAAGACCGCGCCGTTGCCCCCCTTCTTCTGTAACATGAGCCCAAGAGGATTGTACAGACGTTGCCCAGTCATAAATTCACTGTGGCTACCGTGGTTTGGGTATCATGAACCGGCATCCGTTCAGAACTTGGCAGGCAGGTACAATCCTGCATGGCCCCCCGGAGCCGAATGTTCTTGATCTTGAAGCGGAGTGTCGATGTACATCTGGGCCGCGCATGAAAAGGATACAACACAGACCCCCGTCTTTGAACGGGCAGGGATGCAAGATTGCTCATTGGCTGCTTAGGTTGTAGTCGCTGTAACCAGCTGTCCACCCCGGAGGTATCCCTGTGACTGACTACTACATGGTAATTTTTCTTTCGCAACATCAGCAATGAAACATTCCATCCCAATGGGAAGTTCAGCATCAAGTGGATCATGACGTGACGGCTCTTTTCTACCCCTCTGTGTATCGAGGGCCCAAAGGCCACACTGGTGGTCAGCTTTTATTCAAAAAGTTTACAGGACTCCAGATTCCGACCTTCTCACGGCCCAGGTCTTCTTTTGCAAGGTGAGATGGTGTCCTTGACCCAGGAGGTTGGCCTTGCCGATCTGACATGCCAAGGCTTATGCTGCTTTTTTTCTGTCAACCCATACGATCTGGCTCCCGATTGCATATGGTGGCGTAAGGAAGTAGTAACTGAACAATAGGAACAGTCCCACATTGAAGCGAGAGGCCGACGTACATAGATAGGAATCAACATGCCTGCCTGCCTGCCTGAGTAACATGGCAGGTGACAGGCAGACAAGCTTGCTTCCACACCGGAAAGCGGTAAATGGTCGCATCGCATTTCACGCCAAGAGCTGACAGGAATTCGGCGACGGTCCAACCTAACTGTGGGCAATTTCGACACGCGAGGGGGAAAGGGCTGAAGTTGTTTGCCCGCCAACGATTGGCTGAGCGCGGATGTCGTCACCCGTGATACGCGCAAATAAGAATGCGTGCCGGTAGACGCGCCGTTGGAGGATTTGAGGGGATGTTTGGCAAAGTTGCACTCTGGCTACGGGCGGTTGAGTCTGAAATTACCCCAAATCGAAAATAACATGAACCACACCAAAATCGCGTCTATCTCGCGTCATGAGGCGTTGCCAATCCCAGGGAGCGGCACGGGAGTTACGTTTGGGCACATTCAGAGGCACTGAACAAAAGGACGCCTCTCATTACACCATTATCCTTTTTCATCAATCAATACCATGCCGATCACGCCAAGTCAGCCCGCCACCGGGACGCAACTGGCGCTTCGCAATAGTCAGTACATGTAGAGCAAGCACGATTCTAGAATTACTAACCTACATATTAAAACTATAACTATACATCGTTGGCACGTGTTTTCACCCCTTAGGTCTTTCCGTAGGTGAGATTCGCTAGATTCGGAGCGAAGCCCACCACTCCTACAAGTACGGAGCTACCGTCTGTTGATGAGTAGGCGTTTCCATACATAACTTGAAAGGAGAGATGGATATTCTTGTTGAAAGGGGCAACCTCGAATGTCGCTAGATGTCCTTAGAACGCTATAATGTGATGGCGCACCTACTTGGTGAGTTGGCAACCGATGCCACATAATACAATTTATTAAGATGCGGCTAAACGTGTGTTCCCTGAAGGACAGAGCAGTGTCATGTATGTATTACCTATGTAGGCGTTATATCAAGCCTCTTAAGGGTTTCGGCGCACTGGAATACGAGAAATACTGTACGTCCGTGCCCACAATGACACTGTGTGTTCTTACATCGATTATGTAAGCACCCGTTATCCCTGAAAGTCATGCCCCAGAGCCGAATCGATTCGACCACAACACCACACCACACCACACCATTCAACTACTGACTGACTTGTATACTGGGGCCGATAAAGGATATCAGAATGCGACTCTACAGGTGTTAGCATCAATAGACATCGGTTCCCTTGAAGATGCCTTCCTCAATTACACAAAAAGAAGAAAACAAAACCTTCTTTTGATGAGCAGCCCACAGTGCCGGGAATCTAGTACACATAGGTCTCGCACTGTATTTTGCACTGTAACGTGACCCCGCCATCAAGTGGCATCGGATGAATCTGTACTAGGAGATGCAAAATTGGCAGGAGGCAAAAGCGCAGATGTGTGCAACTGAAGACACCACCAGCGCACAATAAGCCATAGTATCCCGTAGTTGTTGGGACGAAATCAGATAGAAGCAATCGTGCAGCGGGCGCGGTCGAGAGTCCCCGATCTATTGTTTGCTCGAGTTGGTTTTGCTACATTCTTCCTCTTTCCCACCCCGCTGTCCCAGCAACTACTCCTCGCACCAAGCACACGTCCTACCACCCCCTTGCTCCGCAACAAGTCGGTTTCCCGGGTATCCCAGTGCCATTCACCAAGATGGAGGCCGAAATCAGAGCCGTTCTTCCGGACCTGGACCCGATCCTCTCAGAGTATTCTGTGGGCTACCTGCGACATGCTTCTACCACGTGGACTGATGATGAGGAAGCAACCGGGCTGTCGCCCTTGGCCGATGCCGCCATCGCCATCACGGAACTTCTTATCTCTGCCGCGGGCAATGCTACTGGGCCCGAGCAGGACAAGATTCGCACTCTGGTTGCGAAGTGGGTTGAGAAGTACGAGACCGCTAATAGCGAGAATGGTGGGCGCAAGGGACCGTCAGCTGTGAAGCGTCTAGACCAGGCCATTCAGGTCGGCACCCAGCGGAACATGTCTTCCACCCTTGCCGTGGCAACTGGAAGCATCGACCTTGAGTCGGCCAACGCTCGCAAAGTTGAGTCCAAGGTTGACCGAAAGAAACTCGAGAAGGCAGAACGCAAGATCGCGGCCAAGCAGAACAAAAAGGAGTTCAAGACGGTTCAGTACGAGGCTTCCAAGCTCCTGAACCAAGTCGACGACGCCCAGTCGTACGAGGAGTTCTACATGGCTGTCAACCCTCTGCAGCTCGGCTCCAGTGGCGGCAACAAGTCCAAGGATATCAAGATCGAAAACATCGATGTTTCCATTGGAGGCCAGCGGATCCTGACCGACACCAATCTTACTCTGGCCTACGGACATCGCTATGGTTTGGTCGGTAACAACGGTGTGGGTAAATCCACACTTCTGCGCGCACTTTCGAGGAGAGAGGTGCCCATTCCTACTCACATCTCGATTCTTCACGTCGAGCAAGAGGTAAGTCCGGGCGTCCCTCTAAAGAGGTAACAAAACCACTGACACAGTTTTATAGCTTATGGGTGACGACACACCAGCCATACAGGCTGTTTTGGATGCCGATGTCTGGCGAAAGGTCCTGCTCAAGGAGCAAGGGGTAAGTCGATGTCTCGCAGTGTATAGTCTCAACTCTACGAGCCACAGCTAACTTTGTTCTAGGATCTTACTACTAAATTGGCCGAGATCGAGGCGCAGCGTGCGCCCATGGCAGACACGTCTGCCGATGCTGCCAGGCTTGATCGAGAACGCGAGGCTCTCGATACCAAGCTTGGTGACGTGCAAGGCAAACTTGCTGAGATGGAATCCGACAAGGCCGAGTCCCGAGCAGCTAGTATCCTGGCTGGTCTTGGTTTCTCAGCCGAGCGCCAGCTTTTTGCAACCAAGACCTTTTCTGGTGGTTGGCGTATGCGTCTGGCTCTTGCCAGAGCTTTGTTCTGCGAACCTGACCTACTGCTTCTTGACGAACCGTCTAACATGTTGGATGTCCCGTCCATCACTTTCCTTTCGAACTACCTTCAAACATATCCCAGCACGGTGCTCGTGGTAAGTCACGACAGAGCTTTCCTTAACGAAGTTGCAACCGATATCATGCACCAGCATTCCGAAAGACTCGACTACTACCGCGGTGCCAACTTCGAGTCTTTCTATGCCACCAAAGAGGAGCGAAAGAAGGTCTACCAACGGGAGTACGAGAACAATGTGGCGGCGCGTGCGCATTTGCAAGACTTCATCAACAAGTTCCGCTACAACGCTGCCAAAGCAGCCGAAGCTCAGTCCCGTATCAAAAAGTTGGAACGTATGCCTATTCTGGAGGCACCAGAGGCCGAATACAGTGTCAAGTTCAAGTTCCCCGACGTCGAGAAGCTCTCGCCCCCCATCATCCAAATGTCGGGTGTCACCTTTGGGTACTCGCCGGAGAAGACTTTACTCAAGGATGTCGACCTCGACGTTCAGCTCGATTCCCGTATCGGTATCGTTGGTCCCAACGGTGCTGGTAAGACTACGATTTTGAAGCTACTTATCGGCAAGCTGGGAGCCACAACGGGCCTGATCTCGCAGAACTCACGTCTACGTGTCGGATTCTTCGCCCAGCATCACGTCGACGCCCTTGACCTCACTATGAGTGCGGTCAGCTTCATGTCGAAGACGTACCCGGGACGTACCGACGAAGAGTACCGTCGACAGCTTGGCGCCTTTGGTATCACGGGCACGACAGGTCTGCAGAAGATGGAGGTGCTATCCGGAGGTCAAAAGTCGCGTGTGGCTTTCGCGTGCTTGGCGCTGACTAACCCACATATCCTCGTGCTTGACGAACCGTCCAACCATCTCGATATTGAGGCTATGGATGCGTTGTCTGAGGCGTTGCAGGAGTTCCAGGGAGGTGTCCTCATGGTTTCTCACGATGTCACCATGTTGCAGACGGTTTGCAAGAGCCTGTGGGTGTGCGAGAACGGAACCGTTTGGAAGTTCCCCGGAGATGTCCAGGCGTACAAGAAGAGGATCACGGCCCAGGCGGACTCATCCGGTGTCGTCAAGGCCCACTGAGTGCATATCGTAGAATGACTAGTATACGAGAAATGAATGAACATAATGGTCATATACTAGACTTCTGATCTACTATATGCTGTGAAAATCGGTCCTCTGGCTCCTTGCAGCTGGAGGTAATTGCTTTATTTCTTACTAGTATTGCCGCAGGGGCTTCTCCAGCTTGCATAGTATTTTGGGTATATCCGTTATGGTATTCTCCAAAAGTGACGGCGCCGTCTGCCTCATGTACTCGCCTTGTCTATGCCGGGGATTAGAAGCATAATAAGGCAACTTGGCCCGAATTTGGAATCAAGTAATAACTAACGGTTCCAGTGCCGCATTGCTAATTTCCCCGACTCAGAAGACACGACTTGATGGAACTGGACATCCCCTGGAAGCATTTTACAAAAGCTTATAGTAGAGATCTGGAGACTTGGACGATATGTTGCCTTTTTCCCGTCCGAATAACAGGCCTAGGAGGAATTGGGATTCTTCACTCTACACAGTCTGTCGGTTATTCCACCTTGCCTGGCAGCCACTCCATCAGTAATGGGCGAAATTTTTGATAAACAATTCGTGTTAAGCTGGTGTAATCTATCTAAACGCTGGACATCTTCTCCGCGAATATCCTTATTCACTTCTGACATCACGGGATTCACCAACAATCACCAGAAGCTCAGAAACTGATGTAGACACAGGGACAGATGGAAATGTCGTTTGGAAATTGTACAAATGCCAGACGACTCTCCCCCGCAATATGGTGACACTCCCTCACCAGTGATCAGCATGAGCTGTGAGACAGTGTATCTGGACATCAGAGCCGACTGCTCGCATACACGTGCGTGTATCTCGCCCTCCCATATCATAGGTAGAAGAACTATTGTGGTCATTTCGGCGTGGCAAAGGATCTCGATCGTGATTGTAGACCCCCTCCCCCCTTTCCTATCCTTAGATGATGTTCAGGATGGAGATTCAAAACCTAAAGTTGCAACATACACCCATAGCTTGGACCATGAGGGAATACATTCATCCTATGGGATGCTATTCTTTCCCCCAAGGCCAGCCTCAATGAGTTTCCTGATGGTCAACAATGACTTCCGGGACCAAATTGGAGGCCTTCCGTCAGAAAGAGCAGTTCTCCAGCGCATGTTCTTGTATGCATAGGGAGCACCTGCCATTATGCAATCGAAACTGTATGGCTAAGGTAAAGCATGTGACGAAAGGGGTGTTGAAGGTGGACCCAAATAACAGATATTTTCGACACCACCCATATCCGTTTCCTTCCAATTTTGATAAGCTACCTAAGTCTATTTGTATAGTATGCGACAATTCATCTGTACAACTAACTCATGGAGAAGTCTCGCTACGCAAGGGAAGTACGTGCATGGTATGATGGATTAAAGGGGGAGGGACTAGACACAACTATACCGACCCGCTGAAGGCAACACCCTCACATCATTGTACGCTGCAATGCGGAGGTAATCTCGTTCATGTCGGATTTTGCAAAGACACTTTGTAGTATAGGCACAAAAGGCCGGCACCCACACTGATTGATCACGACATTGGCACATGGCAATATTGGTTGTGAATACAACAAAGAAATTCGATTGAAACCGCGAATGCGGCCACAAAGTAGACTAGAAAGACATCGTCAAACACCTTGAGTGTGACGGAAATAAACCATAACCCTGCAAATCCACCGCACCTGATTTTATTTCCGGAGACTTAGCCGGAGAAACAACGAAAGACCACATAAGAACTACATGGAGAAGAACGAGGAAATACCAAGAAATCCGCGGCAAGTAGCACAAGAGTCCGATGCGAATCAAGGACAATGCAACTACTGCCTCCTTAAAATTTGAGGCGACGAGGCCAAGGGCCTGTCCCTCCAGTCCACCCGAAGAAGGAGCACATCCGTTTATGCCTAATTACCAATGCTTCATGAGCCACCGGATCGGCTCATGGCAATACGCTTCCAATGATCACGCTCTTGCTCTAGCTTGGCAATCTTCTCCTCTAACTCATCAAAACGCTGGGCCTTGCGCTCTCGAGACTTGCGGGCAGCAAGAGTATTGCGTGCTCGCTTCAATGCGGTAGTGTCCGACGGATCATCGATAATGATCGGTGGCAAAGGCTTGTCTCGTCGGCGAGCATTGACACCAGAGACAGAAGAATGACGTCCATGACTAGAAGGCGAGTTTCCAGACTTGCGGCGAGGCTGAGGAGCGGGCTCTATCACCTCCAGGTCTTCCGCCTTGTCGATAGGAGATTCGTCAAGGGCAGGAGTAGGGAAACTGTCTGCGACGGAGGTATCCTGGGGGAAGAGTGGGTACCAGGGGTCGCTTGTGCCGTTGTCAAAGTCGTTGCTGCCAAAATTGGGACTGACGTCAAAGCTATCGATATACTCGGGAGACTCGTTGGAGAAAGAAGGCGAAGTCAAGTTGGTGAAGGCCGTCGAGTTCGGTGCGGAAATGAGCAAGTCGTGGGGAGAGACAGTGCCGATATTAGTCGTCGAACTCGAGGCGGAGCTAACACCAAAATCGTACGCGCCAGCACCAGGGGAAGAGTAAGCCGGGGTGGCTATTCCACCCTCGCCCCAAGTGAGGTCTCCAAGCGCGTCTGTAATGTGTGAGCGAATGGCCCCTCTGGGAGGAGAAGGGATGGGTTTACCTTGCAGATCCATCTTGGTCGAAGTCTGGTGACCGATGCCTTGAGTGAACAGGGGGACAGGGGGCCGAGCAGGACGATGCTGCTGTTGCTGGTTCACTGCGATAGACGATGATGGGGCAGAGATAGATGCGTAAAACTGCTGATTTTGGGATTGAGCAGCGGGAGAGTTGAGCCGATTGGTGAATGCCAAAGAAGAAGTCTGATGCCCTGTCGCTTGGATAATCTGGGCCACTCGGTGGTTCTGCAGCGAGGGAGAGTAGTCACTGCTGTTGTTGACCTGATTTGATGACGAGTGACGTCGATTGTTGTTTAGAGATCCAAAGTTTGTATTCGCTGCTGTTGCAGGCGATGAAACAGTGCGATTAGCGCTCGTTCTGGCGGGAGGTTGATCGAACAAGACGAAGTCCTGTTGATGTTGCGGCTGATATGGCTGTTGATGCGCGGATGTTGCCGGCAGGCTGGGTGAACTGGAGGGAAGCCATGGTGACTGATTGGAATCCGTGGTGAAGACTGTTAAGTCCTGGGGGGAAATGGTGGCGGTGGTGAGAGAACTGTTGCGGGAGCTGGGAATAGCTTCGTTGAAGTTCAGATCGACCTGGGAAGGAAGAGCTGAAGGGGGGGGTTGAGTGGAGTTAATGGGTTGTTCTTGTGAAGACTGAATTTTGACGTTGGCTACGGGGAGCACTGGGTAAGCATGGAACGGGGGGTTCGCTGGTTTAACGCATCTTGAAGGATACCTGATGTGTTTTCTGTTTAATGTGTGCCTGATTTTTGGGGGTGGTGGAAGAAAAGAGAAGAGAAAAAAGGGAAAAGAGATGGCGCAAGTCGGGATGAGCTGAGGTTTTTGAATGAGTGGGGGAGGGAAAGGCTGTGTGTGGTGGTGGGAAGGTGAGACCGGGTTGGGTTGGTTGCGCGCCCGCCAGGGAAAAAAAACACACACTTTTTTTTTTCTCTCCTCCCCCGAGCAAGAGCAGCAATTGCGATTGCGACGTTGGTACCTACTAAGCTATACAGTATGTAGGTACTACTACGACTACAGTAGGTTTTTTAGGGTGTAGGGGTGCAGGTTGGCAGGACCAGGCAGACTGGGCCAGTGGCCTAATTGGTCGTCGTTTCCTCCCCCAAAGCCAATAACTGCGTCCCACTCACCCAACTGTCCCGCGACTGCGACGGAATCACACACAGCCTACAAGCCTGCAAGCCTACAAGCCTACAATCGCATTTGCGCTGTTTGGGATCGACCTGTAGCCAGCTATGACTCATACTTAGCGTGCTTGGCGTTCCCATTCTCCCGGGGTCCTACGAGCGACGCACTGTACTAGTAACGCATCCGTTCCATCTTGTTCGTATTACTTGCGCTTCTGTGCCCGTATCCCAATTCCTCCCGACTGCGACAGCTCAGCAGTCAGAGATGCCACGAGCATGTAATCAAACGGCGCCTGTAGCTGCTTTGATATTGTATAACCTCAGTCTGGTTTCTTAGAAATGCATTCGTTTGACGACGTTCGTTGAAACAGAAGCTTTCCGGATATACATTGACGGCGTTTGGTTGATGCGCCTTCGCAACTGGTTGCCCATGCTAACATGCAGCCAATCTCCACTGCAGCAGCATCCTCTCCCAGCATTCTCCATCTTCAACCCGGCGTGCCGGAATAGGCAACGGCCAAGTTCCCATAAGACATAAGACATGCATTGTCCGGGATGTGCTCTCGACCTCGACGGCGGGAGATGCCAGGTTCGAAGACGACTATTGTATATACGGAGTACCCATGGGTTCATCTTCACGAATCAGGACAGAACGAACCGTAGCATACGGCATATACTGCTATCTGGCCAAGCCCAGCTGATCTGATCTTGATGATGCCTGTGCCCATTTGGCACGGGATAAACATCTTGAGGTGCAGTAACGAGGCTAAGCACACAGTATCAATAATGATGTGAGGGCATTGGCTGTAGCGATATACAGCTGCCTGGGTTCAATTGGTAGCCTTGAAAAGTTCCTAGACACGTGCCGCCCTTGGGCTTCGAAGGTGTATGCACTGCCCATGCCCGCACTGCCTCTCGGTGCTAGCATCTTACACAGATGCGTTGTGTACAGTAAGATCAGATTAATAATGCCCTGTTCCGAATGCTGGCTCAGGGTGCTCACGAATCACGATCCCATTTTCTGATTAGTTACAACGTGTTGCGTTACGTACGATGTGATGCCTCTTGCGCAAGGCAGCTACTTTTTTTTTAATGGATTCCTACCCCTGGTCACGTCGAAAGCTGCATCCATGGCCGTCTTCTCTCGGAATTGACTTTCTCAGCAAATCAGATATCCCAATTGCTCCCCGACCTCTTGGAGCAGTGCGTTGTGACTCATACTCGCGCAGACTGGGGGTGTGCGGCTGGGGATGGATATCGACAATGTTTCATGCTTCATGTCGATGTCGTACCCCGTATTGCCAAGCCAGGCCAAAAGCTCCGCTGCTACTGTAGGCCAAATAAGGGATATCGTACGGAGTATAGTGACATGCCTAGTTTTGACAGAAGGGCGTCGCGAGTCCTGCGGCTGCCTGTAGGACTAATCAGCGCTTTCGCTGGACTCTACTGACCGAGAACTACTGGTATGCAATGCTGCACCCCCAGGAAGATACCGAGACAATCCAGGGTGCTCATTATCCGAGATTCACAAGTGTGGATTCAGTCTCCCGATCCGCGGCACTTTGTGGGAGTGTCAGTAAAGTTCCTCCGTCTTACGCTTTCCTGGCGCATGTGTAAGTAAGGCCCCCAGGGGATGGATATACATTGCATACATCGGCTCGTAATGGTGGTGGTATATCTGTTTGCAACCACATGCACCTGTTACCTATCGGTCGGAGTTCAGAAGTTGCCCCAACTATCGCCTATTCCGATTCTTGAGGCCAAGTATCAGAGATGTCACGAGTCTTTCTTATCCAGCGCGCGTTATCCCGCGCTTCCCGGCCTCATTCTTAGGTCAGCCCCTGTTGCGCAATACATGGCGGATATGCAAATACCCCAACAGAGTAGGTCCTACCTCCTGGAGGGTCAATTGGTATCGTTATTTGGAGGTCGATCGTCATCTTCGAATTCGAACAAATCCCGCGGAAACTCCTAATAATCTTCTTGCTTTGTTGCTTAAGCTTACATGAGCACACGCACCAGGGCCCCGTAGTCTCCGCGTGGAAGCTGTTACTTGCTACCTCATGCTCTGTACTGGACCCGGATCATCGCCGTGAGTCGGCGGGCCCCGGGAAGGTGATTTGCATGGAGTACCGACACGCGGTGGATAAAGTCGCGATTGGGCATTGTAACTTGCACAAATTCGACTAGTTATTGCATACTCCCCTACCCTGAACCAGTAGCCGCCCTTAATTTAGCTATTATACCTCTGTAAAAAGGTAAGGATTACACAAGAATGCCCTGCTAATGGCGATGGCCCATTAGGCTTATCATCATCAATAAGGCCCAGTCAGATACGGATACTAAGAGTACACCTGGTCTTACAGAAACTGATGCAACTATGGGCACTGTATTTACAATACTCATCAAGACAAATAGAACACATTTGAGCTTCTCGGTGTATTCTTCTGAACACTAGAGGCTAGCGGTACTTTGACTTTACTCGAGAAATCTGGCTGAATGGTGGCTGGCTGAATAGTATTAGCTAGAATGCATCTATCTTGAGTGCGGGTCCAGCATCTTGGAGTCAATAGCCCAGGGGGAATGTATCAATATATGCGGCACAGCCAGGAAGAATCACCGCCTCAGAGCAGTCGTCAAAGAAGGTTGTATTGACTATAACTCAACTGAACGAACAACTCCAATGCCACCTTGACGCCCTCTATGTCCCTGGCCTAGTTCCAAAGCGCAAATCAATGTAACATCTTGTTGTGTTGTACAAACAGTTCTCTTTATCCAGCGAAACCTAAGTGGAAGGCCCTCGCTGCGAGACATTGACCAAGGTTTAGTAACTGTCCCTGAACGCCACAACTTGATATCCCTTGACCCTTTATCGGAGGTTGGATAGGAAATGCATATCAACGGGTGAAAAAGAACCGCGAAAGAAGCCCTTCTCGAAAAACAACGCCTTGAACGCCCGCTTATGCCTGTTGGTCGTCAATACTCGTGAATGCAGGCAATCATACGCGGCCGATGGCTGAAGACCGCGCGGGTTTGCCTCTGGTAATGTACAAGAAATTCTCACGTCTCTACCGAAAACGACAGACTTGAGGCGACCCAATTACGCCTTTACCTCGCTGATAAAGGAAAGTCGACGACCATCAGACTGTTAAGGATTGACCTTGCTGTCAGTTTCGCTCCCAGCTAAGGGCTGAGCTGTTCTGTAGCCTTCTGCTTGCCTTTACCTTTGGGGTCGGAGGCGTTCTAGTAGTACGTCAGTGAAGATCTATCAGATTGTATGGTGGATCAAATGTACCTCGGACGTAGGTGAGTCAGTAATGGAAAACGATCCGGGAGTTGCATGCGAGCCGGTGCTTGAACCAGCGGGTGCACTAGACATGTCTGCAGCTGAAGCTTCAACCAGGTTGCTATCCTGAATGACGACTTCCTTTGCAGCAATTCGTCGCATGAGGCTCAAAAAGCTGGAGTTTCTAAACTTTTCCGATTCGTCTGAGGCGACCGAGTCAACCAATTGTTGAGCAACACGTGCGAGCTCTGTCTCGTCTCGGGGTGATTGAACTTGTTCGGCCTTGGGCTCCTGGACTTCGGCCGGAACAGAGTTTAAGACTTGAGCTGTATCATGAAATCGGTCAGCAAGATCGTCTGTCTATGCGATCATGATGTAGTCGGCATACCTCTGTCAACCTGAGCAGTGTCGTGATTCGAATTCATCCATTCCTCCAAAGCCAGATCGAATTCTTCATCGTTGATCTGGCGGTCCATCAGTTGCTGGGCATGCCACTCCTTCTGCTCCTTTGAATCCATAGCAGGACCGGCAGGTGTCATGAGCCCTCCAGCTTGGTTATTGAAGCCTGCATATGGCATCATAGGACCCATCAGACCATATCCGCCATTGGACATGGGAAACTGACCCATCTGCATGGGGTTTTGGGGCATAAAGCTTGTGTTTCCCATAGCTGATGACTGGTGTCCTTGCGGCAGCTGGGCTTGTGACGAGGGCATGGCCTGGATAGGCTGCCCGTGAATGTTCAGGTTTTGAAATTGAGACGCCCAGTCTTCTTGCATATGCTGTTGTGCCATGGCAGTGGGGTGTGGAGGGCTCATGTAGGCAGCGCTCGGGGGACCTGGCATCTGCGCCATGGGCATGGGACCGAGGCTCTGCATTGACAGTGTCGGGATTGCGCCAGGACTACCTTGGAAGTTGTTGAAATGCTGGTTGCCAGCATTGGCCAGGTGTGAGGCAGGGGAGCGGAATGCCTGGTAGAATAAATCAGCGAGGGTTGTTGGATAAGTTGAAAGAAGAAACTAGGAAAGGGTGAGATATTGGTGCAGACTAGGTAAATCGAGTGCTCATCAGAGCAATCGCAAATGTTCCCTTATGTCTTGACCAGTGTCAAAGTAGAAATGCGACAGATTCGCAATGTCTACTTACCTCGCCAGGTTGAACCTGAGCGTGGATGTGATCCTGCTGACGCGACCGATCTTGATCGAAATGCCGGGCCAGTCCTTTGGCGGCATTGGACGGGCCACAAAGGTTGTCTGCCATGATGATTTGGAGATATGTACGAGATGTTAGGAGATGGTAGGCTGGGAAATGATATTGCTGGTTGGCGCGAATACCACTAGGCGCAAAGATTACCGAGTATCGCCTCGGAAGAGTAAGGAGACCAGAGAAGGTGTAGAGGTTGGAGGTTGTCGGGTTGTGATTGTGGGTAGAATGAAGGATGATAAGTAATGACAAGTAATGACTGGGGAGAAGAATGTGAAAATCACACTAAGTCGGATTGCATAAATTGGTGTTCACAGCGACCTGACGATGCCTGTCAAGCTCCCAAGATCCGATGTTGAAGGGTCGCACGCGATCGCGCTGCTATTGGTGCTCGGCCAAAGACGGGTCTGGCCTTCAACGGATCTGGGGAAACGGCGGGGTGTGAATTACGTAGCGAAACCGAGGTCTGATTTCTGTAGGCAAGCTTCAACCGAAAAAGTGTGGCTAAAAACTTCCTTAGTAAGATGGGTGCTGACTGTCAAACTTCACTGTGGCGTATCAGTGAGGCGAGGGGGGATGTAAATGTGAATGGCGGATATCGGGTAAGCAATTCCCCGAGAAGCTGGGCTTGTTGTTGCAGGTGGAAGTACAGAAGGTTCGTTCCCTTGGTATCGGTCGGGCTGCACTGAGCTACAGTAGGCCATAGGTAGGTAGGTAGGTAGGTACCACCCACTAGACTAACCTACCACTCTACCTTAGGTACCTAGTGGGTAGTGGGGCTGACTCTGCAAGGTGTCGGTGGATTGGTACTGGCAACGTTGCCAATGTGCGTGAGGTCAACACCTGTATGTGTACCAGTTTCCAGCCAGCTTCTAGCCAGCAGCCTTTCAACAGCACCAAGTTTATACCAAGAAGCCCGTTTTGTATTGACGCAAAACTGCCACCCCGACCATCTCTCAACTCACTATCCTGGCCACACAGGCGATTTAGCTCAACCCCCCGTAACTTGCGACACCAACCTCTACGTCCCAAGCGGGCCCTATCTCCAAGATGGTGAGCTTGCACCACTGATCTGGATCAATGTCTTGACACAGCTGACCCATGAGGACAGGCGCAAGTTATATCGAATTCCGGCCACGATGATATGATTGTATGTCTTTCACCCACCCGCCTCTCACATCTTCGCGCACCTGCAAGTACAGAGCAACTAGCAACACGAGCACACAATGTCTCTGTCCTTGGAGTCTTCGATCATCAATACTGACACTGTCCAGCACGATGCAGTTCTCGACTACTACGGACGCCGACTAGCCACATGCTCCTCCGACAAGACCATCAAGATCTTCGAAATCGAAGGCGAGACGCAACGATTGACAGAAACATTAAAGGGGTACGGACACCTGCCACTGACGATAGATATTCAAGATGTGCTGTTGCTGACAATGGGTCTGTAGTCACGAAGGTGCTGTTTGGTGCGTGTCATGGGCACACCCCAAGTACGGCAATATTCTTGCTTCGGCAGGTTACGATGGCAAGGTCTTCATCTGGCGCGAGCAACAGAATCAATGGCAGAAGATCTTCGATTTTGCACTCCACAAGGCCTCGGTCAACATGGTCTCTTGGTCACCCCATGAGTCCGGCTGCCTGCTCGCCTGCGCCTCCTCCGATGGCACCGTCTCGGTCCTTGAATTCAAGGACAACAACTTCCAGCATGTTGCCTTCCCTGCCCACGGCCTGGGCGTCAACTCGGTCTCATGGGCACCTGCTACCACACCCGGCAGCATCGTTTCCTCGGCCTCCCCCGGCCAGGGCTCTCCGATCCAGCGTCGCTTCGTGACAGGCGGATGCGACAACGTGCTGAAGATCTGGTCTTGGGACCAGGCTACTCAGGGTTACAAGCAGGAGAGCGAGCCTCTTACCGGCCACACCGACTGGGTACGAGATGTCGCTTGGAGCCCTACCGTGCTACAAAAGAGCTATATCGCCTCGGCCTCGGAAGACAAGACGGTGCGCATCTGGACAAGCGATAGCAACAGCCAGGGCCAATGGGCGTGCAAAGTGCTGAACTTCGATGCCGTTGTTTGGCGGGTCAGCTGGAGCCTGAGCGGAAACGTCTTGGCCGTTAGTGGCGGCGACAACAAGGTCTCGCTGTGGAAGGAGAACCTGCGTGGCGAGTGGGAGTGCGTGAAGACCATGGAGGAGTAAACCAGAGAACAAACAATAGCGCAAACGCAATCAAGATGTGGGCCATCGTCAGCCGTTGCCTACAATAATCAAGCTGCAGCTCATAGAAAAACATGGTCTGGTAGGGCTGGAGAATTTTAGCTGCGCGGTCTTCTCGAGTTTCTGGCCGTTGACAATGATATGGCGGGGAGAAGGAAAAGTATCGGTGTGGTGAAGCGTGATATCCTTGGGGGTAGAGAGAACGGAAAATAGACTCCTATTCCATTTGCATTTCTTTCACTTTTCCAAAGATCGACACATGTGACTTGAACGGGAAGACATGCACAAACCGAAATGATTTGCCATCTATGGTACGTCAGAAATTATCACGATACGAATTCTTGGCCCAAGTCTGAAGAGGAAACCTTGTTGCGCATGCTGAGCTACAGTCAAGAAGTCCATAATCTACCAGCGAGAGCGCTCTAGGCTCTGCGGGCCGCAGGCTCCAAGACAGGCATCACAGTCAGGACACCCATGCCCGTCATCATACATGCGAGTACGGTAAGTCCCAGGCCCCAGGCCGCAGTACCCGGCACGAATACCGATCGTCGTATACCGCCGTACCGTCCTCCTTCCGGCGCCCCGTTCCCCGTACCCGAAGGTGTTGCTGTCCCGCCGCCATCACCACCTCCTCCGACAGGGGTGCCCGTGGATATCTCGGACTGTTTCAGGACCCAGATCTCCCCCGTGGCGTCGGAGCTCATGTAGACACGACCCTGGCCGTCGAGGGCGAGACCGACGGGGCGGAAGCAAGCGCCAGGGCAGGCACTGTTGTCGGCGTTGGCTAGGATGTTGGTAATAGCCTTGTTTGATGTTGGCGGCTCAGTGGGCTCACCGTTGGAAAAGGCAACGGTGCTCAACTTGTACCCGGCCGGATTGTCACGATTCCCTATGTGGTTGTAAGCTTCGTTGCCCTCCTTCGTGTTATCCTTCGGGGAAGAAAAGGGAAGACAAAAACATGATGTTTACTGAGGACTAGGAAATTCCACTTGCAGCTTCCATGAAACGAGATGAAGGCCATTTTGCCATCACGTGCAAACTTGATATCCAGAGGCGCCATATGAGCCTGGAAGGTGAGTCTGGGAGATACCCGTTCTTTGTTACAGGTTGTATCGTTCAAAACAGTGCTCTGGTTCTGGGGGAACTGGCTCCCGACTTTAAGGTCCTGGAGGTTCGGGATATTAGTGTCCCAGAGCGCAAAACAATCTGGGTAGCCGTAGTTGCCACCCTGACCCTTGGTGGACGCATTCAAGAAGCCGTGAAAGTTAAGCTCCTCGCCAGGATTGTCCTGGTGCACATCGGTGCCATCTCTGGACATCTCGTCAACCGAGTTCTCGACGCTGAAGATGGCACCAGTCGTCGGCTCTTCGGCCACGCCAACCGAGTTGCGCAGCCCCCAGCCTAGCATCCGGCCCTGCGCGGCGTAGTCGTACGGCGTATCGGTGGCGTTGGTCATGTTGAAGGCGCGTATCTGGGAAACGCCCGTTGATACATCTTTGGCCCGGCTGTCAACGTTCCCGCCGCTGCCTTTGGAAACGATGAGCATGCCAGGTTCTTTGGTCGACATCAAGAGCGTTCTCGTCGAATGCCCACCCCCATCCAAATTTTCGACCATGGTCCGCGCATTGCCACTGGTGGTACCGCTTTCAGGGTCGTACGTCCATGAGAGGACCTTGGCGTCGGATGAGGCGTAGAGATTCCTGCCATCGTTAGAGAAGGCGATGCCGTGGTTAAGCTGATTTGCTGTGTTAGTAGGCCGCACTTGAAGCTGAGGGTTAACCCAAGGTTTCAATTACATACGTCCTTGTCGTCAATGACAGTATCAGAGGCAGATTGCACGAGGCAAGTCCCCCCTTTGTCATCGAAAGTCAACCGCCTGATGCCAGATCCCTGCTCGACGACCAAGAGGCGGCCTTTGGTATCGAAGATGATGCCTCGCGGGTTCTTGAGCTCCTTTGCGATGAGCTGGGCAGTCCATCCTGATCCAACAACAGGGGCTTGGTAGGAAGGTGTCAGGACAGTGGGGCAGCCATATTGCTGCGCGGCAGTCCTGGCTGCATAGAGCATCGAGGCGCCGGCCACGCTTGTAAACTTCATTGTTGAAGGCGGCCGTAGCTATGATGTGAGAAGAGAGTCAAGGAAGCCACCATATATCGCCATCCACATCGCCTAACATCTGTAAATAAATACTTGAGCTTGGGTAGTTAGATAGCTAGTGATGCAACTGGTGTTTCAGCAGCCGAGGCTGCCAGTAGATCCTTCTTGTGTAAGTGAGGCGGGTTTGGGGTGACAGTTTTATACAGACTAGATTGGACTCTGACAGTGATACACACGCTAGAACAGAATGTCGTTCAATCAAGAACAAGATGGACAGGAAACATTGTTGTATACAGGCGCATTTATTCAAGTATAAGATCGTCCCACGCTTGTTGACGCGTACACTACCACCGTCGAGACTTGTGATTAGTTCGGCTTGACTCTCTAGCGGTGCTAAGAATCTTGGCTTCACATGGGGCGTCTTGGGGTCACACTCCAGATACCAGTCGAGGAGGACCGTCACTTTGGCGTGGGGCCGAGTCCAAGAAACTGGAAGAATAGACTTATGCTATTTGATAGATAGATCTAGCTCCTTGTATCTACTCATCATCTATATGACATGAGGATTGGTGATGACAACTGATAGGAAGCCACGTGCGTCCTACAGCATAGGTTGTTTCACCATGTAATGCTACCCCTCGCTACCCCGCGTAACGGAATCGTGGATTGCAAGCAGGGAAGGTGGTACGACGACAACTGCATCTTCTACGCAGACATTCTCTGACACTATGTCCGTCCGTGAGACCGACACGCTTCAACACTTGTATGTTGAATTATATTATATTGCTGCGACTTGTCTTGCGTCACATTGCGATGGTTTGTCCCTGACTTGATGGTGGCCATTTTAGCAGTACTTTATCGATGGTGGTGGTACTACGAAGCATGTGGCTAGGATCAAGATGAGCAGGAGGATGCAGCTGGTGGGAGATACTAGGTTCAAGAGCACAGAGTGAAGCCAAGGGGGACTAGGCTATAGCAAGTCACGGAGATCGGCGCAGATATATTTGTCTTGGCTAACGGGACGACAGGCGAGAAGCTCAAGTGAGCATGTCATATAGTTCTATCAATAAAATAGGAACATCAAACCAACTCTCTAGAAGAGTGGTGTAGCAGCAGCACTTTCATCGAGGCCCATTGGTGGGCTTCGAGAAGTGCCTTTATATGGGCATTGAAATTGAAGTAATACCACACCGACACGATGATGCTGACAACATGCACACGCACCAAGGGCTATCTATCGAAATATGTATCCGGCCCTAATGATATTCCAGCATCGTAGTAAGTTTTCAACGGCGCGCTATATCGGTTATGTATTTGCGAGTGATTTGATCAAGATATGCTATAGCTTCTGCGAATAACCACACCGAGAATATCCTCATGCCTGGGAAAGTAAGTAACCTTAGTTGGGCATGGTTTTGCCTCAAACGCAAGATACAGGTCGCTACCTCACTCAGCTATGCCGTATGCAGTTCCGCAAATTTTAGTTTCCGCCGGTTGGAAGAAACGAAATAGAAAGACAACGTAGCGTGGGCGCCATATTACCCCTGGACTAGACAACCACTCGGTCATTTTCTCCATTTGATCTAGGAACTGGACATGGTGATTTGTAATGACGCAAGGTATTCAGAGTACACCACTGTCGAAAGACCTCGGAACATAGAGAAGCAACCTTTATATTCTCAAAAAGGGAAGAGTCCTGAAAACATTGTATCCCGAGAACGCCCCTATACCACCTGGCTATTTCCGCCAATGAACAATCCGAGTTTCGCGATCTTATATTCCCCTTAAAACGCTCATCCTTTATGCTCGCACGCCCAATATCAAAATTCCCAAGCAAAAAAATAAATCCCCAACCTGCTGTTTTCATCCTGACTAGCTCTCTCCCGACAACCTCGCGTGAGTCGGCCATTCTCCACAATGTTTACCGAACTGTTGTCATGTCGGCGCTGTCACCCCTAAAGACGAGCGTGGCGTGCCTGCCGCGGATGATCTCGCCCGGAATGTCGGCGGCCTTAGCGGGGGCCTTTTTGCTCTTGGCTCCGCCCTTGGTGATGCCACAGCCGATGTCGCGGATGCGCCCGGAGCCTATATCGAAGAGGCAGCCGTGAACCTGGAGGCCGCGCTCCTCGATGTGGTCTTGGATGGTCATGTTGGCCATGAGGACCTTGACGCCGGCCTCAACGTTGAGCTCGGCGATGCGAACGGCGCGCTCTTTATCATCCTTGATGGCGTTGAGCTCGTCCTCGTGCGCGTTGCGCAGCGCTTTGAGCGGCGTCAGCCAGGTATCCAGAACACCGCCGACGCGGACATCGCCCAGAGCAGCCGCCGCGCCGCCGCAGGCCGAGTGGCCGCACAGCACGACGTGCTGCACCTTCAGGTGGGCGACGGCATACTCGATGACGGCCGAGGTGTTGATGTCGGTGGCGGAGATGATGTTCGCGATGTTACGGTGGACGAAGACGTCGCCGGGCTGCAGGCCCAGGATGGTGGTCTCGGGACAGCGCGAGTCAGAGCAGCCAAGCCAAACTAGTCGATAGGAGCCGGTTTGTTAGCCAAGTTTTCGGCACTTCGAAACAACGATTCGCCCAGCTGTCACGGCCAAAAGGCTTGTTTCGCGCGCACACTACATGTATGGATGTATGCCTGCAGCTGCCAAGAAAGCCACACCAAAACTTGCTCTGAGATAAATCAAAAGAAAGGGTTGGTCTTCAGGTAACGTACGGATAGTCGGCGATTGGCCAGAAGCGAGGGCCGGGAAGAAGTTGGGATTCTGGTGGCTTTTGTACCCGGCCCAGGCTTGATTGGAGCTCAAGGCATAAGTGAAAGGGTCTCTCAGATCTTCTAGAAGCAAAATAAGGTTAAATCAGCCCTTCGTCCATATTTTTGGGGAGATCTCCGAAAAGTCATACGACTTCTCGGAGGGTGACTGTAGAATTAGGAAACACCCCTCCATTCCGAGTGGTGTTAATTTCTGTGGGGAGAGTATTCATCCGGCCAGTCGCAAAACGAGGGCTGCAGAACACACGGCCCGGTATTGTTTCTTTCCTTTTTGGATATGCAGTATAGTGAAGACTATACGCAGGAGGGAATGCAGATGCGGGAAATTGCACTTACGAGACATTGTGCACTTGACAGGAACCGGCCTTGTGGAATTAGAAAGAAAAGAAGAGAAGGAAGAGGGAGGGACAGTAGGTGTCGTGAAGGGTGGAAAAGATGCAATCTTGGTGCTAGGAGAAGAGGAGGGTGAAGTAGTAGATGTGGTCAGAATGGCGAGAGCAAGTTCTTGAGCGGAAAGCTCGAAGTATAACTGCTGATGGACGGAGCGATATAAACCTAGTTGCAGTTCGGCCAGGGATTTTTGGGCCTTCCTCAACACTGACAAGTCAAGCCGTGCTTGTTGTTGAGCGTGCTCGTCTTCTGGCTGGTCTCGACCCTCGTTGATTGGCCGCCGAGTAATCCGCCTCCAGGTATAGTGTGCAGGCGTACCGGAACTACGGTGTCCAACTACAAATTGCTGCTTGATCGACCGTTGTGTATCGGCTTGGCGGCTTCCAGCTCCAGCTCTCGAGGCAAACCGGGGACTATCCCAGGGAATCCGGGACGGTATTGTCGCCACTTTATATAGGTGTTTATGCCTCAAGCTCTCACTTGCACTGGTGTTTCCCCTCGGTTCAGGGAAGTCGCATCGAGGCAAAAAGAAGAGCGGGCAGTGGAAGGAAGGAACAGGGAGCGTAGGCATCGGCCGTGGCCGAAGGGGAGAGGAGGGAACGGTTGGGTAGAGAGTCTTATGGTTCAATATGGGACCATCCGTGGGTTCCGCAGGTCCGGCTCATCAACTCGACGTGCTTCACCACCCCATCACCTATCATCTATAACCTATCACCTATCACCTCCAACCAAAGCCCGGGGGTTGCTCGATGGGACGCAATGCGTCTGAGCCACTGTTCTGTTCCAAAACAGTTCATCTCGTCCCAGGCCGGGTAGGTGTTTATGCCCAGGCGCTCATATCGGCTCTCACAGTGTCTCAGCATGGGTTTCTCCGACTATCGAAATATTAATAATACATATAGGCTTGGCATAACCCAAGTGCTGCGTCGAAACCCCAACGTCCGGGCTTTTGCAGCTATATTCTCGAAACATATGAGGCAAACGACGCCTGATCTGCCTGGGGCCCAGGGGAGCCGAGTTGCTTGGCTGTTCTTGCGGAGATATGAGATTTGACGGATCTCGCATCCCAGATTGGGGAAGATTGGGGGTAAGCATGCCTCCGGGGAACCCGGGGTTGACCCAGGCAGGGAGGGCTTGGGCTCCCACCACAATGGCATAAACACATTGGAAAAATCCTCACTCCAGGGCCTGGAAGGATTAGCTGGTCTTCAACCGCAGTTTGTTTTGGACTCATAACCAAGGCAATGCAAGAGGCCCCTTTCCGCTCTGTATCACTGCGTGGTGGACACTTCTGAGTTACTTCTCGTGCGGTCCGCTATATCGATGCCAAGCGCCAAGATATCTGTTAATAGTGCAAGTAGTCTCACATCACATCAAGGATCCAAGGATCGGCACCGGTGCCCCGCTTCCTCACCCAAGGGCAAGCATTCCCCCCAGACCGCTCGCTAAGCACCCGCGAAGTCCGTTCTCGTACCCAATCAACGCATGATAAATGAACATGTGTGTCCATAGATAGGATTGAAACGACGTTTAAAACCGTTTGTGGAATCGTTGATTATTCCGACCTCCACTGGCGACTATACACTGCCACTTATACAGAGTGGCGCTAACTTGGTATAAATTCTGCGTAGAATACTCCGCAAGAATTAGTTGACTTCTGGCATTTGGCCACAGTACCGGCACTTGGCAAGCAAAGTTGCGGGAACGTTGCCCGGCCCGACAGGGTGATGTCCTAGTGCCATCATGGACTGCTAGGCAGTCGTACGCGGTTGGAAGATTGGATGGCATATTGAGAACGCCTAGACCCCAGCTCGTTTCTACAGACTTGGAAAGGTTCACTGTGTCGAATTGCCTAACGGTACAATAAAGCCCGTGCATACGAAGGGACATCCTAGTCACATGGGTAATTAGTCAAGAGGAAATTGTTTGGAGTAGGTGTCATGCAAATCCATGATTGGTATTCCCATTTTGACCCCTCCAACGCCGGTACATTGCATATCCGCAAAGTATGAACTCCTTTAACCATGACCAAACGTAATCATTAGACTCCTATCTAGACCTTGATGGCAGACTCCAGAGCCTTCTTCTTCTTGGCAATGCGCATGTTGGCCTTGGCGCCCATGATACCACCACCCCACTGTCGGCGGCTGCTATCAGTGTTGGCCATGTAGCCCTCCTTGATGGCGCTGACGAGCTTGGAGTGCTCGCTCTTGTCCTCCGAACGAACCTCAGTCAGGGCCAGAACAGCGGCAGTCTAATGAAATAGTTAGTTGGGAGATAATATTGTAGGGCATGTTTGCAAAACGAACCTTCTTGTGGACGACAGTGCCGAGACGGGCCTTGCCCTTGATGATGGCGTAGGGAACACCCATCTTGCGGCAGAGAGCAGGCAGGAAGATGACGAGCTCGATGGGGTCGACATCGTTGGGGATCAGGACGAGCGAGGCCTTCTTGTTCTCAATCAGGCCGACGACGTGGTTGAGACCGTACTTGACGGCGTAGGGCTTCTTGCTGACGTCCTCCTTCTTCTTGCCATCCTTGATGGCTGTGGCCTCCTTGGTGAGACGCTCCTTCTTCTCGGCCTTGGTCTCAGGGCGATACTTGTTGAGGAGCTTGAAAGCCTGGGCAGCAGTGTTGCGGTCGAGGACCTGCTGGAACTGGGCGATGGCCGGGGGAACCTTAAGGCGCATGTTGAGGATCTTGCGCTGGCGCTGGAGAAGGACATACTCTGGCCACTTCACCATGCGGGAGAGGTTGCGCTTGGGCTGAATGTCCTGACCGATACCGAAGTTGCGGGTGCGCTTCTCGATGAGAGGGTTCTGGCGGTACATGTCAGCATCATCAAGGGTGCCATAGAGGGGAGATGGGATCGAGTCACTTACCTTGGGGGCCTTCTTGCTTCCCTTGGAAGCACCGAAGGGGGCCGGGGCGGCCTTCTTGCCGGACTTAGTGGGCTATCATTGAGGAAAGAAGACATCAGCAAATGTGTTTTTCCATTTTAACTGCAAGTCTTCCTTGAACTCTAGAGAGAATCGCATGTGGGAGGCATATTCCAGCAAACACCCGCGATATCTCAAGCCAATTCTTCACCCGAGTCCGAAGACAGCGGGCGGAAAAGATGGACACCTCGACGAGCGAGGGCCATGGAATTCAATTGTGATGTTGCATCGCGTGCGCAAAAGCACACCGAAGGATCGTAGGACGTCAAATGCTTACCGCCATTGTGGATTACTGGTCGTGTGGTCGTTGGGTGCTGGTGTTGCGTCGACCGAATCTGCTCTGAGAGGAATGAGGAAAAAGAACGAAGTTCGAGAAAAGTTTCCAGACCACTAAATCTAACCGATCACATAATTTTTGGTGGTCGTAGGGTTTGTGGAGGAGATTGTGGACTGGTCTGTGCAGCTTGGATAAGGCCAATGCGGATTGGGACTAGTGCACACTCACTCTGGACTCTGGAGGCGAAGATGCTGCAGTCAGGCAGTCCTTCTCTACCCCACTAATAATTGGTAGAGTCAGAGTCAGACTCCAATAGCCACCTGCTGCAGACACTGCCAGGCGCAGAATCAGTCATTGTAGGTTAGGTACTGCCGAACCGCATGTAGGTAGAAGTAGAACGACGCCTGTATTGAAAAGTTGAGAAGCCGCAGCACCTACATCCTTATTGCGAGCATACCGAATTACTTTATTTCCTCGTCACAGAACTCTGGGTCGACTTACTCTCAACCTGCTCCTACATCGTCCTATCCGCAATACGCCGCCCCCTGCACTTGTGTTCACTATGGCCCCTGCTCTTTGTGCCGTCTGCAAGACAGAGCGAGCGCTAATCAAAAGACCGAAGAACCACCAGAAACTCTGCAAAGGCTGCTTTATCCAAATATTTGAAGATGAAGTTCACCACACAATTCTATCTTCGGGTCTTTTCTACCCCGGCGAGAAGGTAGCCATAGGGGCATCTGGCGGCAAGGATTCAACAGTCTTGGCATCCGTGCTCAAGACACTTAATGAACGACACAAGTATGGCCTCGACCTCGTACTCCTGAGTATAGACGAGGGAATCAAAGGCTACCGAGATGACTCGTTAGAGACGGTCAAGAGGAATGCAACGCAGTATGACATGCCTCTAAAGATCGTAGGCTATGATGAGCTGTACGGCTGGACCATGGATCAAGTCGTTGAGACGATCGGAAAAAAGGGCAACTGCACATACTGCGGAGTGTTCAGGCGGCAGGCACTCGATCGGGGCTCGAAGATGTTGGGCATCAAACATGTTGTGACTGGACACAATGCCGATGACGTGGCAGAAACAGTGCTCATGAATCTTCTTCGGGGAGACTTGGCGCGGCTCTCTAGAGCTACTAGTATCGTCACCGGCAGCAATGCTAGCGATGTCAAGAGGAGCAAGCCACTCAAATACGCCTACGAAAAAGAGATTGTTTTGTACGCGCATCACAAAAAGTTGGATTATTTCAGCACCGAGTGTATATACAGCCCAGAAGCCTTCAGAGGCAGTGCACGAACTCTCATCAAGAGCCTCGAAAAGGTACGACCCAGTGCAATATTAGACGTTGTTCGCAGTGGCGAAGATATGGCTAGGCTCGTGCCAGGCCAGACACAAGACCCATGTGCTTGCAAGGCTAATACAGCTCCTGCGCCTTCTGCCGCCGAGGAAGACAATGGAGGCGGCTGTGGTTCAGGGAATGGCCGAAGTACGGGAGGTGAAATGGCAGCCATGGAGAAGCAGTTGAGGGAGAACGACCGAGCTGCAGAAGAAAAGCTCGAGACCGAAGTCACCATTCCAAATCCCATCGAGAAGGGGAATCGTCTCAAGCCCGAAAAGGAATCCAAGGCCTCCTCGACCACAGTACCCATCATGAAACAGAAGTTGGGCTCATGCGAGAGATGCGGCTATATGTCAAGCCAAAAGTTGTGTCAGGCGTGCATGCTGCTAGAAGGATTAAATAAGAATAGGCCGGAAATCCAAATCTGATAAGACTTGGCTGGCTAATGAATCCATTGTCATTGGTGCTGGCTCCTGGTCGTACGAATAAAGTTGTCAGTCCACCTCAATGGCAGCATCAGTTATTCTATACTAAAAGATTGGCACAGACGAAGGCTCGAATAAGTGAATACTTAATCAGAAATAATCATATTACAGCCGTCTGAGTCTTTTGCTTTGGCCTTCTCCTGTCATATAGCATCCATGTTTGTGTTATACTGCAAGTGTTGGAGGGTTGACCGGTTTATTTGTACGACCCCTAGCATTGGGCCTATGGAACCATATAATGATACCCTTTTTTGATTCCCGTAACTTGTACAATTGGTGAGACTTGTTCACTCATTGCTCTTCCTCCTTTGCCATCCCAGATCCACTCCATTCTAGGACATGCGCTTCTCGACCTAGTCAATTGTTAGCGATGGGATGCGTGCAACTCATAGTCGTTCTCCTTGCTGATACATACTCTCCAAGGGTTGTTCAGCTCAAAGCCTGGCGGCGCTATCGGCGAATCGGACTGTCCACGTAGGAACCCAGTGATTCTTCGGTCGCGATCCATCATTTGCTGTGCCAAATATTTTGATTAGCATTCTACCCCCCTAGTAAGACCGGAATCTTGCGCTTGAAAAGAGTGTGGATGGCCGTACTCTGTCCCACTGGTCGACCGAACGTCGTGCTCGCTTGCCGCCGTTCTGCATGTTCTTGATCTTGGACATGCCGGCGCCAGTTACACCGAACATCTAGTATTCCGTATTTTTAGTATGGGCTCTTGGTCGGCACCGCAATTGAATGCGGGAGGAAGTCGCTCACGGCTAAGATGATTCCATAGGGAATCAGGGTTTCGAAAGGGACCGGCATTGTGACGGGGATTTAGGCTCAGCTAGACACATTCAGTTAGCAATTGGTAGGCGGGCATCAGAATAGGCCATGGGATCTTACTCAATCAATGCCGTGCCAGGCGTTCCGTTGCAATTGCAGCTTTCAGAGATCTCGTTGTAGCTATCTTGAAGCTTGGACAAGTTGACGTCGGATTGAATTGCCGGTTCCTTCTATGCCTCAGGCCACCATCCGGGGCTAAGGTACGAGCTGACTAATAAGTGGAGCTACCGTAGCAACACGCGTGAACCCATTGATCCTGGTCTGGTCAGGAGCACTTGGAGTAAGTACACTTGGACAGTCACGGAGAGAGGGAAGGCGTGCATCAAGGCTAGATTTCCCAACTTCACCATTGCACCCAGCGAGAAGCGAGCGTGGATTCACGTGCCGAAACCAACGGTCTTGAACTCTTATCGATTCGAATGTGGCAGCACGCGACTAAACAGCGAAACATTGCGCGCTGACCAGGTTAGCAGTCGCCCTTGCAGCCACAGCCACCTACCCCAAGCCTCATGCCTCTTGCGCCGAAGCCTTCAACCAAGCTCTGGTTTTGCTGTGCGTTCTGCAAGCCCAACCCAAAGTCTTGCCAGAAAGACGTCCTTTGAAAGAATGCGACACTCCTCATGACAATCACGCGATACGCGCCTCTCTGTCACTTCTCCTGGTAGTGACGAGCCCACTTGCGACCATTTGCGACCAGCGTATCCACCTGGGCTACCTACGACAGGTCACCTACGGATCATTGTATGAAGCGTAACAATGGCCGAAGCAGAAGAAGAATTGCAACAAAGTGTTCTTCTGTCGGAAGAGGACGCCGAATTGGACCAAGAGAATGCTGCTAGAGCTATGGACGTCGACAATGGAAGCGACGCCTTAGGCGCGAACACCACCGATACCTATCAACTACCGGATACGAATGATACCAGCAACCAACCCCCAAGAAGTCCAGCTCGTAACAAGGCAAATAGCGACGGGTATAGCGAAGACCCCCCTTATGGAGCCGAAGATGAGACAATGGGAGGTGTTGATGATGATGATCAGGTGGACGAGGAACCAGCAGACCAGAGCGTTGGCGACCGAGAATCAGGCAGCGAACTAGGTCAAGATACCCTTGAAGAAGACGTGGCCTCTGAGGAAGATGCCGATGCAGAGGATGATGACGAGGTTGGCGAGCAAGTTGGCGACCAGACAATCCTATCGGACGAGGAGGCCGACGAAGAAGACGAAGCTGAGGGGGTCGGTGCCGTCAAGATTAAGCCTGGCGAGACGGACGAAGAAAGCGAGAGCGAGGCTGATGCAAGCTCTGTCTCAAGCGATAGCGCTGCCGAATGGGATGAAGCGGCCGAGGTTGACGAAGACGAGGAAGACGAAGAGTCGGAAGCACCAGAAACAAATTCTTGCATGTTCTGCAAGAAGGATGAAGAACATGACCCGAGCGAGGAGTTCGAGGCTTACCTTTCCTGCAAAGGCTGTGGCGAACACTGTACGTATATCTATGCGCACAAACTATCGGCCACCTTCGCTGACCCAGATCAACAGCTCACCAGCAGTGTGCAAGAGATGCCAGCGCGCTCGACGATAATAATTGTAAGTTCTGCTACTTGTATTTATTCAATGCTCAATTAACACGCCGTTAGCTCCTGCTGGCTGGAAATGCCCAGAGTGCGCAGGCGATGACGATGTATCTGATGTGGACGCCGACTCTGTTGTTGAAGATGCGGAAGCAACAATTGAAGCCGACGACGAGGCACCATCGCCGGCCTCGAGTCGTAGACTTACCGATTCCAAACTTGCACGCGATCTGCTACCAGCATCGCGGGGAACGAGCAAACCGGATTCACATTCCGTTTTTAACCAGCTGGTCCTTGATGAAGACCCAATGGATGGATCTCGAATTTTGCGAAAGCGCAAAACCTCCTCGGCTGAGGCCGAGCTACTAGAAGTAGAGGATGGAGCTATGTCCCTTCGGAAGCGACGAAGGAACACTAGTGACGTATCGACGCAAGACGAGGCGCCCCAAGATGAGGCAGATGGAGCCAATGAGGCGCTCCGACCGCGGTCATCGCGCTCGCTTCGAATTAAGATTTCGAATTCTGCTGGGCCTTGTATCGTGTCGAAAAAGTCATGGAATCACCTGGAACTAACAATGCGTGTGGATGCTGGACAGCTCCAACAGATCATGTCCAAAAAGCCCAAACCACGGAAGCGGTTCGGCCGAGCTGCTGCATCTCGTCCAGCTCGATCGGTTGCCGCCCCTGCACGGGGAAGCGTTGCTGCGGAAACACCCTTAACCATGGCCCCGTTCATGTCTTCCAGCTACACACAACCGTTCTATTCCTTTTATGACAAGGAAACAGATGAGCTGAAAGGCAAACCTTACGGTGGCATTCTTACCGAAGCTGAGGCAGATACTTCCAAGACCTTGCCCACCAAGGATGACCGGCGACGGTTTGACGAGGCCAAGCAAAAGGCTGACGAGGAATGGAGGAACCGACTGCTGGCAATGCAAGCCGAATTGGATGTCCCCATCAAGAAATCCAAGAAGGCCGCAGGGCCTGCCAGCCAAATTGAGTGCATCGAATTCGGCGGATGGGAGATTGACACCTGGTATGCGGCACCGTACCCCGAGGAATACAGCCGAAACAGGGTGCTATATATCTGCGAATTCTGTCTCAAATATATGAACTCGGATTATGTCGCGTGGAGGCATAAGCTAAAGTGTCCCGCGAAGCACCCTCCTGGAGACGAAATCTACCGCCACGGATCTGTCTCCTTTTTCGAAGTGGATGGCCGGAAAAACCCCGTTTACTGCCAAAACCTCTGCCTGCTTGCCAAGCTCTTCCTCGGCTCGAAAACCCTCTACTACGACGTCGAACCTTTCCTTTTCTATGTACTATGCGAGTACGACGATCTCGGCTACCACTTTGTTGGATACTTTTCCAAGGAGAAACGAGCAAGTAGCCAGAACAATGTCAGCTGCATTCTGACATTACCGATACACCAGCGGAAAGGCTATGGTAATCTCCTCATTGATTTCTCTTACCTTCTAACACGCGTCGAAGAAAAAACGGGCTCTCCCGAGAAACCCTTGTCCGATATGGGTCTAGTCTCCTACCGCAACTATTGGAGATTGGTGATGTGCAAATACCTGCTTGAGAATACCCCTGCGGAGAGGCCGCAGAAGAAGGGACTCAGCATTCGTAAGATTGCCGATGATACGGGGATGATGCCCGACGATGTCATCTCAGCTTTGGAGGGCCTGCGGTGTCTTGTCCGAGATCCGCAAACGAAAATTTATGCCTTCCGCGTTGACTTGAAGTTCTGCGAAGACTACGTCGAGAAGTGGGAGTCGAAGAAATACGTGAAATTGAGAGACGACGCACTGACTTGGACGCCCTATGTCATGGGACGAAGCAATGCTACAAATTTCGAGCTAGGACCTGCTCTCAATGCGATAGCGCCTCGAGAAGAGGAGGAAGAGCCCAAGCCTGTCCAGCTTTTGGCCCAAAGCGGAATCGCTACAGGTGATTTTGCTCTCGCCAACGGCGTTTTGCCCAAGCCATCTGTCGAGACCGAGGGCACTGTCCTGGAGTCTACAGAACCAAATGACAATTCGGTGATGGGTTCCGAGGCTGAGCCAGTTGTCAACAGTACCGATAAGGAGAATGTTCACATTGAGGTCGACAAGCAGGATGACTTATCTACCAATGGTGGTTCCGGGGCCTTGGCGACTGCAAAGGCAGACTGGTCGGCCCCATACAGCGATATACCTACTACTCGCTTCGAAGTCTTCCCGCCCGTCAACCTCAAGCGACCTGGTATGTCTCGTATTACCTCGAGCATCGCTCGGCCTGCAGTCGTGCGAACTCCCGCCACAGTGCCTAGGCCACGCGTGAGGAGGTCGGTTGGAACCGGCGTGCGCAAGTCCGCTGCCAAGCCAAAGCCTGCGGCGGCACGTCGGAAGACAGGCGGGACGGGTCGCGGACCTGGACGATGGCCCAAGGGGACAAAGAAGAGTGATTATGGCAACGCCGACAGTGGCCCTGGCTTACCGCCTGCTTGGATTGAGCGCGAGAAGCAGCGCCAGGCGTCCCTAAGCGCGCCCAAGTCGGCAAATGGCGAGAACGCTGAAGACACGGTCCAGGTTCAAGTGAAGGAGTCAAAGAATAAGAGAGGATCGAAGAATGCCGAATCCGCGAATGGCACGGCCAGATCTGAGACTAAGGAGGCGCAACCTCTGGAAAGTAATGGCGTGCTAGCCAACAGCATAGAACACAACGTTGACGTAGAGATGGGAGACGAGGATGCGGAGGGAGAGGACGAATAACCGCCTGTACGATGTGATAACCAGCTGATTTACAGCTCAGCGCATAGTGTATTTTTTTCTTCTTTTTCTTTTCGTGGGAGTGGTGGCCGGCGTTGACCACAGGGGCATATCACCAGTACATATTTATGTGCGTATTCGACGTTCGTGATCAGAGACTCACGGGCAGGGCCGCCACTTGGTGGCGTTTCCTTAGGACAAGAAGATACCTCAATAATGCTATCAGGTTTACTGATGCCTCCAATCACTTGGGCCGATGCTTCTAGCGACTTGTATTTTTCGACGTAGTCCAATCCTACTACAACCATGGCCTATCCATGATCGCCCACCAGTGCTATCATGTAAATTGCAAATGCATCTCTATAGTCCCAGTATACCGCTGTTCCAGTGCCCCGTTGACGTATGCCGTACAGTATTATGTCGATGTCTGCCGAGAAACAAGAACTTAAGCACTGGACTATGAGTCGTATATGTGGCATACATCTATCAACCAGTAACCAACGCACCCAAGGTATACTTTGGACTTGGGGTTTCCTAGCTGCTCCGTTGATGATGAAATTACGTGACGATCCATTTGCGAAGCGTTCTGGGGTTTGACCAGAAAGAGGTCGAAATTGGCGGGGAAAAGAGGATTATACCATACTCCTATTTGCATGTACTAGTAGCTGCGTGGATGCATCAAGGAGGGAGGACGCATAATAAGGAAGAGGAGCAGAGGAGAGAGGTAGGTTACATGACCTTTCGTGGGCCCAGGCTACGTCATTTGCTTCCTTGTAGGGCCCAACCTTGCGTTCTGTTCTCTCTGTATCAATTGATACCTACATAGGTATGTATGCAACCTAGCTAGAGGCACGAGGATGTCAGTTACAGAGGGAATCCCCTGAAACAAGTCGTAGCAATTCTCATGAAAACAATAGATAGGATTGGTCCGCTTAAATTCTTTCAAACATCGAACATTCCAAACCATTTGATCAGCTGAGCACGAACGGGGGACGTCCTTTCCCGTTTTACGTTTTACGGTTAACAGCCCGACTGGCAGGCTGGCAGACTGGTAGTGGTAGTGGTAGTGGTACTAGTAGTAAGAACTTGGGTGGTAATTTAGGTAGTGGCACCAGTCATTAGCCTTGACCATTGACCGTCCTCTCTCTCTCTCCCCAGTTCTGCCAAGCCTGGGCCATTTGGCCATTACGCTGCTTCATTGCTTGGGCTGTTGGGCTGGGCGCTGAGCTCTGGACTCTTTCTCTCTACTACGTAACCTTAGGAGTCTACCTAAGTAGGTAGGTAGGTAGCTGCTAACATTAGCTAACCTACTAGCTGGATCATCAGAGAGTTGGCACAAGTCTTTCTCTCTCTCTCTTTCACACACACTGCTAGATAAACCCCTCTCCCCAACCTCGTATGCTCCTACGCAACTGTCGCTCGAAAACGTACGGGTGAATCCATCCTTTTGGTGCCGTGTCAGTCATATCCATTTGCGCACCGCCTTGTTGCGACTCGCTTGCCGGGCACCAGAAAAAGGAGCGAACCTAAAGATACATCCCAACCAACTCAAGGCAACATTAACATTGATCCTGGGAACAAACCAAGGCATCTTCACTGCAAACGACAATTACCTGACCAGGACGCGACTACTCCGACAACATCTCAATCAGCAGCAAGCACACAATATATAGCAAAAGGGAGACAGGGCAACAAGAAGACCAGCCTGAGAACGCGCAGCCACCTGATTCGACCATTCGCTCTCAATCCAGTTCAGTTCGGTTCAGTTCAGTTCAGTCCAGTTCAGTTCAGCCCAGCCCAGCCCAGCACCGCACCAGTCCAGTCCACTGGTTGGACCTGCGCCTTCTTTCAACCGTCGTCATCAGCCTTGCGTCGCCCCCCGACATCCGGTCTCAAACGTGCGCAGCATCGGAGTTTTGGAAACAAGGCAGCATTAACCCGTACTCCTCTCTACAATATACCGTCGCATCATCTCGCGCCTTGCATCCGCCTCTGCGTTGGCTTGATCGACACAAACCGCCAAGATGTCGAAAGTTATGCGAAGTGTGAAGAATGTCACCAAGGGCTACTCGACTGTCCAGGTCAAAGTGCGCGAAGGTTAGTTCGCTAATCGCCTTCGTCCTATATGCAGCCCTCTGGCGCAAGTCTTCATCCTGCTGACGAATCCCACAGCGACGAGCAATGACCCCTGGGGCCCGACTGGGACACAGATGAGCGAGATCGCCCAGTTGACGTACAATTCGTAGGCATACCATCCAATCTGTAGTGAAGAGGTGATTCGTGCCGTCCCATCACTGACACTCCCCCAATAGTTCGACAGAATTCTACGACATCGTGGACATGATCGACAAACGCCTGAACGACAAAGGAAAGAACTGGCGCCACGTCCTCAAAGCTTTGAAAGTTCTCGACTACTGTTTACATGAGGGTTCCGAGTTGATAGTCACTTGGGCTCGCAAAAATATCTATCTCATAAGAACCCTGCGCGAGTTCCAGCACGTTGACGAAGACGGCCGCGATGTGGGACAGAATGGTAAGGATCCAATGCAGAAAGTCGATACGGACAACATAAGCTCATACATGCGCTAGTTCGAGTTGCGGCCAAGGAACTGTCGGCCCTCCTCCAGGATGAAGAAAGGCTGCGGGCCGAACGGAGCGACCGCAAGACTTGGAAGTCTCGAGTGACCGGTATCGAGGAGTTCGCACCTGAAGGCTCTGTGCCACCACCATCACAACGACAACAGCGACCGCGACGGAACAGCGACGAAGACGATGCCGAGTACAAGCTGGCTCTCGAGGCTAGCAAATACCAAGAGGAGGAAGATAGAAAAAGGCGTGAGGGCCGGGGAGGTGAAGATGTCGACGACGACCTCGCGAAGGCCATCAAGCTAAGCCAAGAAGAGGAGGAACGCCGTCGAAAGGAGTTGGAGCAAAGTAACGCGAACTCGCTGTTCGACGATGACCCGTTCTCGAGTACAAGCCAACAGCCACAAGCTACTGGTGTCAACATGGGCTACCAGCAAGGTAATAATGTTGACTGGTTCGGTAATCCAACCACAGCTCAGAGTCCAATTGGAATGCAGCCAACCGGTTTCAACATGAACAACCAGTACACCGGCTATCCGAACAACGGATTCCAGAACAACTTTGGCAACCAGCCAACCGGCATGTACGACCCTTATGGCCAGCAACAGCAACAGATGCAGCACCAGCAGCAGATGCAGCAGCCCCAGCAGCAATTTCCTATGCAAACGGGGTTCAACAACCCTTATGCTCAACAAGTCCAGCAGCCTCAGTTCAGCCAACAGTCGACATCATCGCTTGAGCCAGTTGCGCAGCCAGGTAGCAATAACCCGTGGGCCACAGGAAATAACAACATGGCTCCTGCTTCCATCAAACCTACGCCTACTGGGTCCAACAACCCTTTCGCCTCTGGTTTCGGCCGGCCTCAATCACAGAAAGCCCCTACCATGCCCACATTGAACAACATGCAAGCTCTGCCTGAGCAGAAGACTCTGCAGACTTTCACACCACCGCCGCAGCCTACTTTCTCACTGCCGCAACAGCCACCTAAAGAGATGAACGAACACGAGGCGAAACTCAACTCTCTTCTCGCTAGTGGCGATGGTATGGATACGTTTGGCAACACTGGCAATCTTCGTATCCCAGCCCAGCATACTGCCCCCGGTACCTTCGTCAACTCTGCCGGCGCGGGAATTAACAAGGTCACATCAGACGCCACAGGGAACAACCCTTTTATGCGGCAGCAGTTCACTGGCATGCCTACTGTATCATACGGAGCCCAGCAGATGCCTGCTGCAACGGGACCGGCAAATATGGGTATGAATGGTGGCTACGGCGGCCAAAGCAACCCTTTCCAACAACGGCCACAGCAGAATAACCAACAGCCGGGTCAAGACTTGATCCAATTCTAAATAGCATATTTTTTCATGTTGAAGGCATTCGCTAATATTTTCTTCGCTCCTCAACAACCCAGAGGCTTCCCAGACACACTGGTGGATGGATGCTTCTGTGTCAGACACCTCAAGCCTTTGTAATTTCCCGGCTGGGGACTTCTTTACTTACTAAACCTCATCACATTCGTAATGGACTACGAAGCGTTGTGCATTGAGGATTTTACGGCTGCGGCCATCTCATCGCCCCCAAGGGAGGAAGCAGACCGGCATTGCCTCCTCTGGGCTGAGGACTCGCAGCGGAAAGAGGTCAACTTCGAAGAGATGGCGGATGGGTGGATGGATGGCCGAAGAAAACCGGATTCTCTTCTATTCACACAACCAACAAGGCGCCATGGTCTTCACTGGGTCCGACCATGATTAGTTTATAGACACCACCTTCGATTGACCGGTTTCGATTCCACATAGCGAACTCTGCCCATTCTGTACGTACTTTATAAAAACATCTGAAAGATTATTTCACTGCTGTGTAGCAACCTGTGCGATGTTTTTTCAACAGAAGAAAGGTGGGTAATATGATAGGAAGTAACATAACACTGACCGTGCCAGTTTATTACAAATGATGTAAGATTGACTTTATGATGTTTAATTATATATCGAGAAGCCATTTATTGCCAGAGAGCTTCTACTGAGCGTGCGTGAAGGGCTATAAACCAGGTTGGGTGATATTCAAACTCTTATTCGAGCCTGTTACGAGACGCCGTGCTATCCACCTCCGGCTTCTGGAAGCGACTGCAGGCATACCGTACAGGCTGTGCCTGATATCCTAGTGGCCGTGTTGGCCGCTTTCTGCCCATCTCTTCGCGGCTTGCCGCTTAGAAGAGCCCACAACTATTGTTGTCTCTTTGACGTAGATCCGTCTGATCTGGGTATCACCTCCTTATTCCCCTCCTCCCTATCTCTGTTCTCCAGGCAGGGCGCGCGGAGACGGTGCCATATGCTGGTTTCCCGGGGATGTTTGTTCGCCATACCCATCCCTCCCTCTACTCGTCAACAGCCAGCCCTAATCTCCCAAGCCGAAAGCGCGGTCTGTATTGATTGAGGCAGGGCGCAGGCCTGTAAGTAAAAGCTCTAGAAGATTCCGCTTCTTCTTGGTATCCTTTCTCTCTTCATCCGCTCGAAAAAATGCCTAGGAATTCTTCCCTCCCGACGCCTCCCTTGTCCTCGATGTCGAACTGCTCGATCATGCTCCGTAGCTCATTCTCGGGCACGTCCTCGCCCAGCTCCTTGACCACGATCCGCAGGTCGTCGACAGTGATGATGCCCTTGTTTCCTTTGTCAAACAGGTCAAACGTCTTGAGCAGCTCCTCGCGTGGGTCGCGCGACGCGATGTACGCCGCGGCGATCATCTGAAAGCCTTCGCGCGGCAGCCTGAGGTCCACCACGCCGGGTGTTTGGGAGGGCGCCGGGTGGGAGGGTAATTGCGGTAAGGGTTTCCAGTTCGACCGCGGCACGGCGTATTCTTTGAAGGAGGCGATAAGTTCGGCGCGCGGTAGCGAGGAGAAGCCGAGGGCTTGCAGGGCGTAGCGGAATTCGGAGAAGTCGAGTTGTTCGTCTTTATTCATATCAAATAGTTGGAACTGTAGAGATGGGAATTAGTCGACTGTTGGTTCTTGTCCCCCCTTTGCACTTCTTTACCCAGCAAACGCACTGCCACTAAGAACGCGCATCGTAGAGGAGGTGGGAGGTGGTAACATACGCAATCGTTTATTTCGGACCGGTGTTCGTCGGATATTTGCTCATACGGCTCGGCCTGCTGGGGGTTTTGTACGGGCGGCGCGAACCTCCCTCCCGGCATCCGCGACGTGCTCGCGCTCGCCGTGCCGGGTCGATGAGCCAGCGCATGCGAGCCCCCTGGCCGTTCGGAGTGCCGGTGGTCATTCATAGTGGTACTGGCGTAGTTGTTCATCGCCGTGGCTTTGCCCTTCGGCTGCGCGACCTGTGGTTTCCCTATCGCCACGGCAACGCGGGACGCGGGTGCGGGTAAGATGTGCTCGAGAGTCCGGGAAACCCTTAGGAAGTTGGGTTTGCACCTGTCGATTCGCGATTGCTCTCGGGTCGTCAAGTAATATTCTTGGCAAAGGAAGCCGTGCGGGTTCTGTTGGCTGTTTCTTCAAGATACGTGTGGTGGGTGGAGTCGTAAGTACGCGAGCAACAGAGCGAGTAGGGCAATGGCCTCTCCTATTGCGCATGCGAATGGATTAAGTCCCGTTGTCGACCTCGTGGGTTTGCATATACGATTCGGAAAAGTTTAGAGGGTATCAAAATTGGGTTCGCTTCGAACGACGGGATTCGGATGCGTAGATATTCAAAGTAGTGTACAGCGAAAGTCGGTACTGCTGCGCGGAAGAAAAAAAAAAGAACAAGGGGAAGAAGACCAGGAAACAAGAACCTCGCAGATTTCGCGATGACAAGGGACTCAATCAATGTCCAACATCGAGGGCGTGCGCACACGATATGCCGTTCGTTCAGTAGGGGATTCTCAATGGCTACATGGAAACATAAGTAGGAATATCGTGAAGCTGGGAGCTTGCTGCTGCTGTTGCTGCTGCTGCCGTTATTGCTGCTGCTTACGACACGATTAGCGGCCTTTTACTTGTGAGCAAGTGACTGACGCGCGACCGTGTTTTTGGGGTAGATCCCTTTTCCATCCATCCACTCTCACCCAGTCCCGTCCCGGCCAAGCAGAGCGCGAACTTCCCTGCAAGGGTCTTGACCATCTCTGCGGGCTCTCAATGTTGCACCCAAGCAGCCGAGCATATATACATATGGTACAATATGAGGGGCAGGCGCGATTGGCGCGTTTTTCAGTAATAAGATGTACAGCCTCTGTACAGCACGGAGTATGTAGCCCAAGAGGCCATTGCGCATAAAGAGGTGCTGCCAATCCATCACCGCCCGGCTGGTCTCCAGGTCGTACGAATAAACCATTTATTCACGCACCTGCCAACCTCAACGCGTACAATCTGTAATACGAAATTGGTATCAACGAAAGCTATATGTACTAACATCGCTATTTTCACTCCGTTTTCTAGTTGGCCTGCCCAGACCTGTAGGCATCTGAGGAGTAATTGACGTTCATAGGTGCTGGTGCTGGCAAGTCCTGCTGGGCCCAGGCAGCAGCGCTCGTAGCACAGCGAGTCTGCCTTGCTTAACAATCAAAAAGCCAAATCTGCAGCATGATTGGTAGGGATATGTAGGACGCCGAAACAGACAGCTATAAAGAGGCCCAACGAAGCCTCCCAATTTTTTTTTGTTTTGTCTCATGACTTGTTATTAGAGCAGAACGTCAGTCAAAACACCAGAATTTAAACTGGATCGGAAGAGTGTAGCATCGTCAAGTAAAATAGCATTATCTTCCACAGATTGGATTTGGTGACTGAGAGAGTGAACAAGTGTTGCTTCCTGGAACTTGGGCATTCTCTCATTCTCTCACTCTCTCATGTGACTAACTGACTTGTTGCCTCACATCAGACTGCTTCTGAGGTACTCAGTACAAGAGCAAGCAATCCAGTGCAATCCAGTGCATTTAGTGCCTGAGGTCTCGCCTCGCCTAGTGAACGTATCCCCGCTACAACCACTAGAAATTCTTGAGTGCAGACTGTCCCTGGCTTCTCTTGGGAACCCAAATCTCTCTCCCTCTCTCTCTCTCTCTCTCTCTTCCACCCCGTTTTTATTTCTGTTGTCTTGGTCTGATTGACTGATTGATTGATTAATTGACTGACCGGATTGGATCGACACCTACCTGCCTACCTACCTACTTGCTAGGTTACTTACCAGTACTTACTTGCCTAGGTTAGTGACTAGCACAGGCATCTGGTTCCGCCAAGAGGAAAAAGAAGCTGTGACCTTCGCGACTGCTGCCCAGCCAGTGTCCAGTGTCCAGTTCCGTCTGTTCAATTCTTCGACGCTCTCACGCTCACGTCCCATCCCGGCACCCACTTGAGCTTTGCATTGGGCTTGCACCTTGCGCATCTTTCTTCCTTTTCATCAACCCAGGCCAGATTCTGCAAGATTGGAACATTGATTTGTTCTCCAAACTAGACCTTGTCCATCTACTGCCTCTTGTTTGTACTGTTCACCAGTCAATCCATTTTTTGCCGGTCTTGGGCTTTGCATTTCCTGCAGCTGTCCCTAGCACCCTGGCCTCTTTTCCTATCCTACCCAAAGGGAGCTCACCCAGGTCATCGCGAAAAAAAAATATTGACTTCGGCCACATCCACCTCTTCTCCTTGCGACAACCCCCAACCAACCACCATTGGGGCCTTATCGCACCCATCATTCTATCATCGCAACACTGCGTATTTCTTTCACGACCTCTCATGTCTTCAGCTATATAGCTAGAGGCCCCTTAATCACAACACCTACGCGTCTGACGCGCTACTTCTCCCACCACAAGGCCGCGCGCCTCCCTGCCTCGACCGCATAATCATCCACCGAGATGTCGTTCGGCTCAGGAGGCTTCGGCGGCTTCGGCTCCAACAATAATACCGCCAACACGTCGACCGGGTTTGGTGGTTTCGGCTCCAACACTACCTCAGGTAAGCTCCCTTTTCGCACCGGCACCCAACCTCTACAACATCCGACTGACACACTAACTAGGTGGATTTGGTGCCAACAATAATACCAACGCCGGCGGCTTCGGCTCCACGAACACCGGAGGTGGTCTCTTCGGCGGCGGCAATACTTCGAATACCGGCGGCGGTTTCGGTAGCACTGCCGGCGGTTTCGGTTCGACCAACACTACAAGTGCCTTCGGCGGTGCCGCGAAGCCCGCATTCGGTGCCTCCCCCAGCGGTGGTCTATTCGGCTCAACATCCAACACGACAGCCAATAGTGGCGGTTTCGGTGGTGGGTTTGGGTCCGGCACTACCGCCGCCTCTACATCAAGTCCCTTTGGTGGTGGCGCTGCGAGTACTGGCGGTGGCCTTTTTGGCAACAACAATGCAAGCAAGCCTGCTTTCGGTGCCGGCGCGACGACGGGAACCACCGGCGGCCTATTTGGCGGCGGCAATACTGCGGCGGCTTCCTCTACAGGTTTCGGCGGAGGTGGTTTCGGCGCCCCAGCAAGTACTGCCTTGGCAGGTAATCTTGGCGAAGCTCCAGGCACCGCCGCTACGGCTTTCCAGCCCCTAGTGGAAAAGGAGAACGCGACCGGCAGTGCTCAAAACTCTTTCCAGAACATCTTGTTCCAAGACCCGTACAAGAAATGGTCCGCCGAAGAGCTGAGGCTTCAAGATTACAATTCGCAACGCCGTTTTGGAAATGCTGGTGGAGGCGGGTTTGGGAGCGGAGGTAGCACATTTGGTAGCACTGGCTTTGGATCCAATGCCCAGCCAGCGAGTTCCTTTGGTAACAACAACACTTCAGCTACTGGAGGCCTATTCGGCAGCGCCAACACCAATACTGCCACGACTGGGTTCGGCGCTCAAAACACCAACACCGGATTTGGTTCCGCCGGCGGCTCCGGATTGTTTGGAGCAGCCAAGCCAGCAACTGGAGGATTATTCGGTAGCACGCCAAGCGCTGCGCCGGCTGCCTCCACCGGAGGTGGTCTCTTCGGCAACAGTGGTACTGGATTCGGTGGTGCCGCTACTACTAACACTTCCGGCGCCTTCGGTGCTGCAAACAATGCTGGCGGAGGATTGTTTGGTACCAACAATGCCGCTGCTCAAAACAAGCCCAGCGGTTTCAGTTTCGGAAACACTGCGACGAACACCAATACTCCTTCCACGGGCTTTGGTGCCGCTAACAATACCACCAGCGCATTCGGGTCCAACGCTGGCACTGCTGGCGCCTTCGGCAATGCCCAGGCTAACACAGGTGGTACTGGCGGCCTCTTTGGCAACGCGGCGAATACCCAGCAGAACACAGGAGGCGGATTTGGCAGCAACACCGGCGCTTTCGGGCAGCAAAACAATCAGCAGGCTGGTGGTTTGTTTGGCAACCAGCAAAAACCTGCAGCTGGTGGCATATTTGGCTCGAGCACACAACCCAGTACCAACACCGGCGGTGGCCTTTTTGGGAACGCCAACACGAATACAAATACCGGCTTCGGGGCCAACGCCCAGACATCCGCAGGGGGGGGATTATTCGGTGGCGCGAAACCAGCAACCGGTGGTCTTTTCGGAAGCGCTGCGCCAGCACAAAACAACACTCAGGGTGGTGGTCTATTTGGAGGCATGAACAATCAGAACCAGCAACAGACTCAACAGCCACAGACTGGTGGAGGTCTCTTTGGTGGTATGAATCAAAGCCAGAATAAATCTACCCTGTTTGGCAACAGTACACAAACCGGAGGTAGTGTTTTCGGCAACAATCAGAATCAGCAACAAGGCGGCCTTTTCGGCAACAGTCAAGGTCAACAACAACCTCAAGGCACTCTGGGATCCTCTCTGTTCGGGGCCTCAACCCAGAATCAGAACGCCCCGCAATCTTTGACCGCGAGCGTCAACGATCCTACTGCCTTCGGAGCTACATCGCTCTTTGGTAATCTACCCACTCAGACCAACGACCCGGGCCCGCTTGCTACACCACTGTCTAGCAAACAACAGACAAGACGCCCTTCGGTATTGCCTATTTACAAGCTTAACCCTGCTGCTGGCTCGCGGCTTGCCACCCCCCAGAAGCGAGGTTTCGGGTTCTCATATAGCACGTATGGCACGCCAACCAGCCCATCCAGCGTAAACAGCACGCCAGGTACTGGTTCCCAGAGTCTTTTGACAGGCAGTCTGACGCGCAGCTTGGGAAAGAGCATTTCTACCAGCAGCCTGCGTCGCAGCTTTAATGTTGATGACAGTCTTCTGGCGCCCGGCGCTTTCTCAGCCAGCACAAGTTCGAGAATGTTTGGCAGCAATAACGTCAAGAAACTGGTTATCAACAGGGAACTCCGGACGGATCTCTTCTCCACGCCTACCAAGGACAAATCTCCGCAAGATACCCCGAACGGATCTCGTAAGCTTGCCAAGCGAGTGAGCTTCGATACGAGCAACGGGGAGCCGACTGAGAACGGAGATGCTCAAAATGGTAATGCGGATCAAACAAGTAACAATGGCTACATTCGACCCAACGGTGTCAATGGCAAGTCCAGCCCAGTGGCTTCCGAGATGGAGCAGGTTACCGGCAAGGAGTTGGCTATTGTTCACGAAGAGGAGACAGCAGCGACTCCAGCGCCCGCCTCAGCAGATACCTTATCTGATCGCGAGCCTGGCCAGTACTGGATGAAGCCTTCAAAGGAGGAAATCGATAACATGAACCGAGTCCAGCGGCAAAAGGTTGTTGACTTGACTGTTGGTCGCATCAACTGCGGTTGGGTCAAGTTCAAGGTTCCAGTTGATCTCAACACCGTCGACTATGGCAATCTGTTTGAGAACATCGTTGTGTTTGTGGTCCGTTCCTGCACTGTCTACCCCAACCAGGCAAAGAAGCCAGCCGTTGGAAAGGGGCTCAATGTTCCGTCTCTGATCAACCTGGAGAGCTCGTACCCCCGTGCCTCCATGACAAGCAAGGGCAGAAAGGGCCCGTCTCTCGCCAAGCACATTGATCGGCTAAAGCGCATCCCCGGAACCAAGTTCGAGAATTACAACACGGAGACCGGCGAGTGGACGTTCTCTGTGGAACACTTCACGACATACGGCCTCGATTACGACGAGGAGGAAGAAGGGAATGAAGCAGATCCTTCTGCACAGATGTCAGAAGCTCAACCCCCCCGAGACCAGGCCGAGTTTGAGATGTCAACAGCTGAGTATGACGACGACGACTCCTTCGAGTTCGGGCGGAGGGAACGTGCTCTACCCGGTGCATTTAACGGTGACGTTGCACTGTTAGATGACGATGTCCCTGAGATGGCCGAAGCTGGTGACTATCGGTCGTCTTTTTTAGGGGATCGCTCCGCGGGTTCTAAGTTAGAGTCTCTTGTCCCTGTTGGACAAGACGACCTAGACGAGGAATATGCGATGTCTGAGGACCAGGATGCGGGTGCTAACCTCAGACACCATCTCGCCGCGGAGCAAGAGGATGACTCGCTCAGTGTCAGTGCCAGTAACCTGGATTTTGTCCAGGAAACCCCCGCCGGTATCATGAGAGCCAGAATGCGTGCTATCAAGGAATCGGCTACTCCTGTGAAGGTCCAAGTAGCAGCTGGGGATGACTGGATGGACATGTTGCAAAAGACTATCAGTCCCCGGAAAAGGGACCGAGTGCAATTGAAGAATCAACGCGAAGCCGATGCTTACGGCAAAGAAAACGTGCTTGATATAAAATCGCCATCTAAGAAGAGGGTGGTGCCTGATAGCAAAGGGTTTGCTACAAGTATCGATTTGATGAAATCCATCTTCGACCAGGCCAAAGCCCCTGCCGAGGTTGCCCAACCATCGGTTCGGCCGCAAGGCGTGAAATGGCCGTACAAGAGATCAGCGAAAACTTTGGATGCGTCTGATATGAACGACAAAGAGCGCCAGTGGCACAGCGTGCCTCGTCCTAACTGGGGTCCCAGCGGAACTCTTGTTTTCGCTGGAACACCCGAGGATACTCCCTTTGGTAGATCCGGTCGCGTCATTGAGAAGAATGGTCTCATGACAGTCATGAAGGGTGCAATCGTATCCTCGTCACAGGACATTCGCATTGCCAAGTTCACAAATGAGGTATGTTGCTCTAAGCTATTTCTACCCCTGAAGAATCTTGTACTAATCCCTTTATCTAGATGTCTGCTAAAGCGCTCCAGGCGCATGCTGACCTGACCGAAGTGTACCTTGACGGTGGTGTACCGACAGTCATGGGCCCACGAGTGAGCATCAAAGAATTCGCTACCGATACTGGTTCCAAAAACGCCGCAGCCGAGCACGAGAAACTCGTGTGGGAGCTTGCAAGCGTACTCTTCGATAGCGTCAAGGTCCCTTCGGATCTCCAAAATGACCCTGACGCTGTTGAGAAGATGAGACGGGAGAACCTGTCCAAGTTCTGGGAACAAATGCTCGATGAAGAAACAAACAAGGGCATTTCAATGGCGAGGACGAGTGAGGAAAAAGCGCTGGCCTCGCTCGCTGGCCACCGTGTAGCTGAAGCCTGCAAGCACCTCCTGGACGGGAAAGACTTCCGTTTGGCAACATTAGTTGCTCTTATCGGAAGCAGCGATGCCATGAAGAAGGATATGCGCGAACAAATCAAGGAGTGGAAGGAGGCTCACGTTCTGCCAGAACTCTCGGAGCCGCTCCGCGCATTGTACGAGATGCTAAGCGGCAATGTGTGCGCCTGCGAAGGCAGCAAGGGAGGCAAGAATGGCGCTACGGAGAACCGGATGAAGTCGTTTATCATTTCTAAGGAATTTGGACTCAACTGGAGGCAAGCCTTTGGACTCAGACTTTGGTACGCTATCTCAGCGGAGGACTTTATCGCCGACGCCGTTGAGAAGTACCAAGGAGACGTTAGCCAGGAAAAGGAGATACCGCCTATGACATGGTTCGCCGAGCAAGGCATTCGAGGCATCTGGAACGACCCTGAGGAAGGACAGCGCCAGGATTTAATATGGGGTCTCTTGCAGCTGTACTCAAACGACCGTGTTGATCTCGAGGCGATACTTCGCCCCGAGAACTCGCAGCTCTCACCTCTCGACTACCGTCTCTGCTGGCAACTCGGCCAGGCCCTGACCGCAACCGGCAAGGTCTCGTTCGGTAAGAACGCTGACGAGAAAGCCGACGCTGCAACGGCTTCTTTTGCCTCGCAGTTGACAACGGAAGGTAGCTGGGAGGAAGCCACCTTTATCTTACTCCATCTCACCGACCCCAATGCCCGAACTAAGGCGGTTCAAGAGCATCTATGCCGACATGCTGGTCTCATTGGCAATGAGCAGTCGGAGAGCTTCAAGAAGCTTACGGAGAAGCTGAAGATACCCACCCGATGGATATGGCACGCCAGGGCGCTTTACATGCGTAGCGTGAAGAAGGATGCTTCTAGTGAAGTGCAGTGTCTTCTCCGGGCTGACTCGTACGCCGAAGCACATCGTACTTTTATCAAAGACGTTGCCCCCGTCGCCATTATTGAGCGCGATTACCACGCACTGGCTGACTTGTTGCGACAATTTGACGGCCGCCAATCCCAGGTACCGGACTGGAACCTAGGTGGCGAGATTTACAAGGCTTTCCTACAACTTGTCGATTACCAGAACCGCCGCGAGCAACCGCCAAACGCTCTTGTCAATGGATTACTCGAGGGTCTTCCTGCCATGCACGGCAACACGCCTGAAGCTGGCATACAGGAATACGCAGCTTTAACAGACATGGCTGCTGTCGTCGCAAGCGTGGTTGGAGATATGGCGAAGTTGGGACAGGTAAGCCCCCAATTTCTGTTGTTCAGTCATGGCACCACAACAACTAACACATGCCTAATACAGATGGATCACCAGCGCATCCTGAAACTGCCTCTCACCGAGGATGTATTACTCAGGCACAGCCGCAACCTTGCCTGGACGCACTATCACGCTATAATGGCGGGTCACTAGGATCTACGTTTTCCTTGATTTGTAAGATGGCTGGAAGGGAAAGGGAAAATGTGGAAGACCAAGATGATGAAGAAAGCGTTGATTGAAGGGCCACGGCGAAGACACAATTCAGCAGGCGTCAAGGCTCACCTCGAAGCACTGATGGATTACGTTGGAACGCGGTATTAGCCCACAAAAGAAAGCATGTTGCTGCCTGCATATAAAAGGGGCAGGCCACGGGTTTGACTAGCAATAGTAGTAGATAGTTTAAAACCTTTAATTCCCCCAAAACTTTTGTTTATGCCCAGTGAATACTCGGTGTATGAGAGGGGTGAAATAGTGACGTATATTTGGGCAACCCGATGCGGCTGCAACATGTACAGATAAAATCAAACCACAAACACCAATTATATGTTCAGCCGCCCTGTGGATATGTGCGATGGTATATACTTAAGTTTGAGTGAATATCAAGACTCCCTTCATCACCCGATGCAAGAGAGATCCGCATCTAATAATTGCAGACCTCTCGCTCATCTTATTTCAACTTACACGGGTTCTCATTATACCTTTCCACCTCTTTGGCCCCGTCCCCTCCCTCTAACATGAGAATGGCCATGCGCATTCCCGTTTCCGCCGGCGCCAGTAGCAACCGGGACCGACCCCGTCGCCGAAGCAGCGCCTCCGTTGCCCCTTGAACTGGTTTTCGGGGTTGCTGCAGTGGTAGAAGCCGCAGCAGCAGCTTCCTTGGACTTCCCCCCTCGGCCCTTTCGCCTATTGGCATTGCCTCCCCCCTTCTTCTCGCTCCGGTCTTTCTCGCGGGCCACCCTCCTGGCTTCTTCTTCCTGCGTACGTCGGCTCTCCTGGTCCCACCACTCCTGAAACGCTTGCTCTTGCTGGATCTCCTGCAGACTGCGCTTGGCCATGGCCTCCTTGACGCTCTCCTGCGCCCGTCGCTCGTGGTCGATGATGTCGGCTAAGCCAAGCCCAATGAGAGATTCCGACTGTCTCGAGTTCTTCTGTATGTATGACTTTGAATGCGGCACCAATGGCTTGTTCTCCGGGACGGAGGAGGGGCCGGTGGAGACCACCTGTGACGGCCCGGCTTTGCCCTGTAGCAGATTAGAAGTGCTGGTGTGGGTGGCTGTCGCAGATCCGCGTGGCGTGGCCGATCCGGATCGATTCTGGCCAGGGAACCGGGTGTCGGGAGATGCCGTCCGGCGGGGAGTCGACTTGCCCGACGACTCTGCGGCCACGAGCGGCTTCGCACCAGGAACCGCAAGGGAGGACGCCTTGGTTTCGTTGCTGAGGACGTCCTTGATCGAGGTCTTGGGCACTGCCGGGCTGCTCTTCCACGGCGACGTTGCCGCCTTCTTGCTGTTGTCGTCCACCTTGATCCACGGTGTTTGCCTCTGTTGGGCGGCCTGTGCTTCTTCCCTGGCGGCCTCCCCGGCTTGCTGCTGTAGAAATTTCTTCCGTTCTTTCTGCGATAGCTTCTGCGGGATTAACTTCGCGGCTTCTTTCTTTGCCGCGGCAAGCTCTGCAGAGAGAGCAGATTGCGTCGACTTGGACTCGTTCATGATATCTTGAAGTCCCAATTTCGAAGTGGGAAGTGGAGCGGCAGCCCATGGTGCACCAGTGCTTGATACCCGCCTATTCGTCCCACCGGGTGACGCAGAGAGAGAAGGCCGCAAAGCCAAAGGAGTCGAAGGGCTTTCTGCGCATTCTCCCGCTTGTTGTCTTGATTTTCCTTTAGGAGCTTTCCAGCTCTCCCCGAGAGTTGGGAGTTGATCAAGTTCTTTGTGTAGACCGGCATCCAGGGGCTTTGGGCAAGGCGACAAGGGGCTAGATACACTGGATGATTCATCATCCATGTCGAACATCAAGTCGGCTTGGGAATTTTTGGGCCGGAGTTCGGGACTGAACGGCTCGTTGCGAGGCGTCCGCGATTTCTGCCTCGTCTTGTCGGGTGTGAGCGACAACCCCGACATGTCATCCAAGCTGCCAATGCGAGCCTTGAAAGACGATGAAAGCTTTTTATCTTCATCCTTCGGCATAGCTTTGTAGGCCATCTCCCGCACACGTCTTTGTCTCTCCTCGTCTATGTCGTCAGCCAGCTGAGGATATCGTTCGTGGAGGAGCAAGTCAGCCCGACCACTTCTTGCAAATGGACATCGAGCAAGCTGGTTGTCCCGGACAACCTCATCAAGCTCTAAGAGAAGCTCTTCATCTAGATTGTCGAGAAGACTGATCAAAGTAAGTCACTGGGCGGGAAGAAAATGAGGCAGGCAAGGACAACGTTACGGCGCGACTTCCTATCTGATGGGTGAGCATAGGAGAATCACTTACTGGTTTTCAAGCATAGACTCCATCTGTAGACATATGTACTCGAGACCCTTGTCTTTAAACTCGGTAACGGAACATACGCTGATAAGGTTGAGCAAAGTCGAGATGTTACGCATCGTGACTATTTCAAGTTAGACAAAGTGGCCTTCGAGTGTTCCATGATGAACGTACCAAAACGGCCCAGTATCTTCTGGCATATTTGAGAGAGTCGATCTATCATCAGTTCATTGGCGATATTCATCACATCCACAACGAGCTCCGAGAATTCGTCAATGCTATCTGCGATCACTCCATCAAACAACTCCTCGCCCACATCACCATATAGATGTTGAAGAACATAATGGAATGACTCTGGGTCGAAGTGCTTAAGGTCGATGGGAACCTTGTCCGATACCGCTTGTACTTCTCTGCGGTTTGCAAGCCACATTCCGCCAGATCGACCGTTAAAAAGACCCTGAAACCAGGGGCATCGTTGGCACAGCAGAGTGCTATGGGCTGGTATTTCGTCTCCATCAAGCTCGAGTAGAGCATCTCCGTCCTCGAAGTATGTTGGATCCTCGATGGCTCTGCGATAATCCTCATCCATTGTCCGAGACGGAGAACTCTGCAGCCTTGCTGATTGTTCCAAGTGGGTCATGCCGAGCTTGGTGGCGACCTTCATGAGCTCGTTGCGAACCTGTCGGTAGCGGCTTGCAAGGGGAGGCGATTGACGGGTAAAGTTCCACGCCGGAATCACTCTGTCCACATACGAGTAGACAACAAAGTTCAACAGAGTAATTAGGTCAATACTAGCGAACTCGATCACAATGTTGTCGTCCTCCATCGAGACCGTGAGCAGTTCGGGTATGTCGAAAGTGCCAGTCTCGCGGAATCGCTGCAATCCAAGTCGCATAATAGGACTTCGAGATGATAGAACCCAAGTATGGACTGGGATCTGAATTTCAGGGCTTGAGCTTGTGGAAACAACTGCTCCGATGCCTTCGTTCTGGTACCGCCACTGCCTCAGATGCGACTGTACATCTTCTTCGAGATCAGTGGACGTCAGCACCTCGTAGCCCAACGTATCAACTCGACCTTTGAGCACATCAGGATCCTGAAACTTCCAGGTATCTTTGTTTTCACGCTTCGTGCCGTTAGCAGCCTTGAAGCCCCGCAAGGCACAGAGAGGCGCAAGATCATGCCAAAGGTTCTGCTCATCAACCTCCACCTGCTCGCGCGTTACGTCACAGTCTTTACGGACTGCCGCAAAGGCGCCAAATGGAGAGCTTCGCACGGCTGCGACCCCGCTGATGAAAGGGACACGCTGGAATTTGAAATCCTTTCGTTTTCCATCCGAAACGCCCGCTGTCTTGGTGTCTTTTGCCTTGGTTCTCTTGATACGACGCCATACGGCTCCAGATTGAGTTGAGATCAACACGGAGCCGTTTTCTGCTACACTCACAGAAGCGGCTCCGTCCTTCTTACTGCTCCAAACCAATTGTGGTGTGGTAACAGCATCCTTGATGCGCGCTGGGTTGGTGGTTGAAGTAGAGATGGCGGATGACGACCCGTCATTCTTCTGATTCAATGACATGGTAAATAGATCACCGCTACCTGTTAGTGCAGCAATTGTTTCTCCACCAGACGTGATGGAACGGATTTCCTTGCGGCCCGGGTCGTATCTGGAAGACAGGGAAAGTCTCCCGGATCGCTGCAGCGTGGAGTTCGTCAAGCTATCAAAGAATGGGAACTTGATCATGTTGTACCCGTAATTCGTAAAAACGCAGACAGTGCGGTCTTCAAACAAACAAGTTGTGGCCTTTTCGATAGCTGAGACCATCACGATGGATGAGTGCGTCGATAGCAGTGATGCAGCCACTTTCCGTGGAATTTGTTGAACTTCCAAAGACCTGGAGTCGGCATCCATCAATGCGAGTTGCCCAGCATTCTTTCCCCAGCAATACAGCGAGGAACCGGTGTGGGCAACAGAATGGATGGATGAAGCAGCAATTCCCAACACCACTTCCTTTTTAAGAGGCCCGAAGACTTGCCGTGGTGATGTACTCATCGGCTCCTCGTCTGCCTTCAGCGGTGGCGGAAGAACATAGCCTAGCTGCGAATATGTATTCAGTCCCCAGGTCCATAGCTCTCCCCCGGTAGTGATGGCCAACGTGTGGTTCTGCCCCAGAGCGACTGAGGTGACCTGTTTGTCCAGTAACGGGCCTTGCACAGGAGTGAAGTGGAATCGCGTATTCTCGTCTCCTAAGCCGAGACGCCCACCGCGACCCACGCCGCACACGTACAGATTCGAAATCGGATCCGTTGTGAGAACAGCACTGTGCAACTTGGAGAACACGGCATCCTGTACATAAAGGGGTCGACTCTGTATTAGTGCGGGGACTTCAGACAGGTCGGGGATAAACGACTCCTCAAGGCTCCCCTGCTTCTTCTGATGCTGAAGGTGCTTATCGTAGAAGTACTGAACCAGATGTTGTGGTCGCTGAAGGTAGACGCGCTCGGGAAATTGCCGATCATCTTGATCGCCAAGACCCAGGGAGAGGTTCTTGTTGCTCCCGAATGTGAACAGTTCCTCGCCAAGGCCGGGTAGTTTAGTCGCATGCAGACCATTTTCATCTATATCCGAACCTGTCTCACTGTCCGTGTCATCATCGGCCTTCGCTCTTTCTTCGGCCATCCTCAGACTGCGTAACGCAATCGTGGCATTGTAAACGTCAAAGGGTGAATTCCCCTCGTTATCTTTGGTCTTGATCAGATGGCCAATCTTGGTTGAGTTGCTCCCGGCGACAGCAATGTGCAAGTCCTTGCGCTCTTTGTCCAGCAACAGCCTTGCGATGGAGATGTTGCCATTGTAAAGTGCCCGGTGGAGGGCGTTCCAGCCACTCTCGAGGTCTTGGGCGTATAAGTCGATGGCGGGATGGTCCAACAGGGCCTCGACAAAGGAAATCGCATTCGGAGAGGTCGACGAGGCGGCGCGCAAGAGCAGAGTCAGTCCGGCATGGTCGCGACTGTTCAGGTCGGTCTTGGAGAAGCTGCCGGCCGGCTGACCCGAGACTTTGCGGGACTTGGTGGGGGGTCGTGGAGAGCTTCCGAATGCGCCGGGGCTTCCTACTCCAACAATGCTCGGGCCCCTGGACGGATACGTATTCTGGGAGTACCCGGCCGGGGCCAGGAGCCGACGGAATCGGTCGACATCATTTTCCCAGTAGTACTTCCAAAGTAGATGACTCATGTGGCAGACAGCGGCGCAGGGTCTAGGCAGCTCGAATAGCACCCGCTGTGAGTCTCGAGGATCACGGCCTTTTTAAGGTGCGCTTTCTGAAGCTGCTGCGACGGAGGAGGGGGGCGACAAGCTTCGAAGGTTGCAGCTCTCTGCTTTTTGTGGTATCGCGGGGGGGTTGATGATTTGTTGTCGCAAGAGCGGATAGGGTCGTTGAGGAGGCAGATAAGGGACTGGAGCTTAGGGTTTCGCGACTCGAGTTTGGGGTTGAAATTGCCAAGTTGGAGATGGTACTGGAGTCTGGATCGAGGCAGTGGCAAGGGGAGATAAGGTTTAGGCTTATCGGGACAAGTAAAGATCAGGGTGAAGCCCACAATGACACAGTCGATACCTACTTGGCTAGTTTGCGCACACAGTCAATAAATTGGCCTTTAACAAAGACCAAACGTTTCTATCTATTGGATAACTCTAGAAGAGAAGATGAGAGCACACGCATAGAAGCCAGGGAATACGTACAAGTATAGCGGTCGCAAGAGATGCTGTGGTGGCGGGGTAGTCCAGGAGAGCAACTTCGCAAGATGATGATGTGTGTCATGTAATGGAACCTTGTGTGCTCGCGACACTGTCGCGCCTGACCAATCGGAAGCGCTAACGTAAGCTCATGGGGCATCCTCAGGGCAAGGACAGCTCTGAGCTCTCCCATGAGCCCATCCCATCCCCCGGGCTTCCGAGGGTAACTTTAGGTACAGCCTACCGTCTACCGTCTACAGCCCTATCAGCAGCCCATCGACGGTTGGAACCGGGCTTTCGGGGTTCCATTTCAACAATTGCACAAGTCAATGGACGGACCGAAGAGAAGTAATGGAAATGTACTTGACAAATATATGCGCCTGCAAATAAGGATTAGAGCAGTGGAGATTGTAACATGCACGCCTACCCCGCGATGCACCAGTTCGCATCCTTAGACCGGTGAGTACTGGGTTATGTGTGCGGTATGATACCTACTACTATGCACTTCATTAGACGATGAAGCGACAGAAGAAACCATTGCATACTGGTAGCAGGTACCTGGGCTACCTAGTTGCTAATCAAAGAAGAGACACATCCGCCGCTGGCCATGATTTAACCTAGGTACATACCTAGGTTATGTAGGTAATAAATAGCCCTGTTGTGCGAGAACGGTTACATGCATAACTTTGAGTGAGAAAGACATGCCATTTGTTGGGAATTGTATTGTCTTGCTCAGGGGAGGATTACGGCTCCTGTTTGGAAATGTATATTATAAGTATTCGGTAAATCGTAAGAGTGAATAGAGCCGGTTATACAAGCATATAGTAAAGAATCTGTGTAAGTATACATGCATGCAGCAATTGGCTTTGCACGGGCGCAGGAGCAAGTCGCACGCTCTTTTTTCGGGTACATACAAAGATGAAGATGCTGACCGGGACAGTGGAAGTTGGATGCTACATCCTGACGTCCATAGGACCACACCTAGGCATACCTAGGCATACCTAGGCAGGTTGGCAGGCTGTAAGCCGAGAGAGTCCGTCCGGGGTTAACCAAATGGATGACAGCCCATGACCCACCAAAGCCGTTATCGCATGCAACGCAGCGGGATTTGAGGATTAAGCGCTTGGCTCAAATAATTATTTCAATTTCCTTGTCGCGTGCCTCGTCCTCGTTGACTGCTGCTTGTTTCCTCGTCGCACCGCCAATTGCTCTGCACCCGACGTCCAGTCAACATTGTAGGCTCCTGGAAACTCGGACATCCCACTTCAACTGGTATTTCCGTCACCTCTACCAATCCGAAACCCAATAACCCGCCGTCAACATGTCGTCGTCCCAGGACAAGCCCCTCCCCTTCGTCTACCAGTTCGCCGCTGGTCAGTACTTGTCCCAACTCTGCCTCTCCTCTTGCCCCTGCTGACCATCCCCATAGGCGCCATTGCTGGTGTGTCGGAGATTCTGGTCATGTACCCCACAGATGTTGTCAAGACACGGTCAGTATAATGCTGTCGTATGACGTACATGCCCAATCCTAAGCTGACCATTACTCCGGAACAGACAACAGCTCGCGACCGAGAGCATTGGCATGGTCCAGACCTTCCAGAACATTGTCCGATCCGAAGGCCCCGGCCGTCTCTATCGGTCAGCCGCCCCCGATTTGTGCTGGCATGGGTGAATGCTAATAGCCGAGCAGTGGTATCCTGGCACCCATTCTGATGGAAGCTCCCAAGCGAGCCACCAAGTTTGCCGCCAATGACTCGTGGGGCAAGGTGTATCGCAATGCATTCGGTGCCCAGAAGATGACACAAGGCCTTTCAATTTTGACTGGCGCCACTGCTGGTGCGACGGAAGCCTTCGTTGTGGTGCCTTTCGAGCTCGTCAAGATCCGACTGCAAGACAAGGCCTCCGCCGGCAAATATGCTGGCCCCGGAGATGCTCTGATGAAGATTATCAAGAACGAGGGCCCCATGGCCCTTTACAACGGTCTGGAGTCTACTCTGTGGCGTCACATCCTTTGGAACGCCGGATACTTTGGCTGTAAGTGCAACGAGACGAGCCTGAAGCCCCCCTGTCAACCCGTCAATGATTCAATGTTGGCAGAGGTATAGCCCCTGCACTTCCATTACGTATCTGACTTGCATTATCATAGGCATCTTCCAAGTCCGACAGCTGCTGCCCGCGGCCGATTCCAAGAAGTCGCAAATCGTCAACGACATTATTGCCGGCTCCGTTGGTGGTACCGTTGGTACGATTGTGTAAGTCCCCCTTCCCCAAGTCACTCACTCCAGTTGTATTCGCATTTCGAAGTTAGGTCTGACCAGTGATTAGAAACACACCAATGGACGTGGTCAAATCCCGTATTCAGAACAGCCCCAAGGTTGCCGGTGTTGTGCCTAAGTACAACGTGAATAAAGCCCCTATCCCCATGCATGATCAGTGACTTACATCAGTATTTTAGTGGGCATGGCCCTCCGTCTTTATGGTACTGCGCGAGGAAGGATTCGGCGCTCTTTACCGTGGCTTTGCACCCAAGGTGCTGAGGCTCGGACCTGGTGGTGGTATCCTCCTGGTCGTCTATACAGGAGTTATGGATTGGTTCAGACAGATGGGCGTTGGGTCTAAGTAATTGGTCGCTTGCCCTTGATACCCAGTAAGATAGACGTATTTGCCATTAGATTTCAGGTTCAGTCCCATGACATCTGAATGCAGAACACTCTGTTTCAATTTTGCATATCGACTTTATTTCATTCCAGGTTGTGTTGTTGCCAAGGAACCAACATACACTACCGTCCTACCAGAACCTCAATGGCCTCCTGGATCACTGCTGGTTCGAGGACTCACCTTGTCTATTGAATCGATTGAATATTATCACTCCTAGCCCTGATAGGTGTGAATCATCTAGGCATCATTACTCAACTCGGGGATATTTTGAGAAACGGGAACAAGTCAAATCGACCAACTTGCATCCTGACCATTGAGATGCCTTTCCAAAGCACTACATCTTTACTCCTTCCCTCTCCTTGAAATCCACTTGAAATCATTCTCAGACCCGAGCAGTTCGTCGAGACCCTTGCTTTTCTGACTTCGTATACCTAAATGACAGTCTGCAATTCTCACAACCGCAACTGAGCCAGCCTAGTCTATTCCTTCGGACTCCGACCTCATGGGACTTGCCACATTGGCAAATTACCCATTACTACCTTACCTTGCCTGATCTTTCAAGCACAATACCTCCCATCAACGTCGCCGACCATACCCTCCATTGACCTGCGATGCTCCTGCTGCTTGTATTGCAACCACCTCATCAGTTAAACAGTACAGCATCTTGATTCTTATCTCAAACCATCCAGCACGACTGACTGGTCGTGCCATCCTTTACAAGGTGCACCTTTCAACACTAGGAGGTAATTGGAAAAGTTCGTCTTTTCACACACTCGCCCGGTCTGGTAAGTTCTTCCCTTCCCATACACGCTCACCCATTCTGGTAAGTTCATCCCTTTCGATACTCTCAATTATATTCAATGTCCAATACCTACCTCTTCTCTTCACTACCTTCCATCATCAATCCACTGCAACTACCTTTCCTTCCCACGCCAGCCGAGACGACCATCTCTATGATTTCTGGAAACTCCCACAATTGCACACTCCTACGAGGCAATACTACCTTTCCGATATTTGCATTGGTCTTACATGATCCCAACAAATATCTACAAAACCTCATGAGTTTCAAGGTAAGGTCAGGACATGACATAAAACACAGAAGCCCGAGAGAAATATTCACCCACTAACGTCCCTTTCACTTCCATCGTCCTTTCCCATGTGCCGGAACAGCGACAGCCAACACGACTCACAACAGAAATTAGTCGCAGCCTCGAAGCCTATCATTTCTTCATTACACATTCGCCCTTCTCTGACACTGGGTGAAGCAGGCCGAACCACTTTGATTTCAAATCTGAATCTCGTCGTTACAGTTTATTTCCACTTCTTATTTATCCCACCAAGCTTCGGGGTATATCCATTCAGCCCTACACCAAGTCACTCACATCCTCCACTCTACAAGACCACCAGGATGGATATCATAAGTGACTCGAGCGACGATAGCTCGAGTAGCAGCGACAGTGACAGCGGAGAAACCAATGTGGTGAATCGTAGTCGTTATGATATTCCTGGTCATGATAGCAATGAGTCGACCGTCCCAGAGACAGAAAGAAGTTTCAGAGACAATGGCGAAGGTCCCAGCAGACTTCCACCGGCCGCCGGCGGTTCACCAGACGACGATGGTGACGACTCGGATGGTGAAGACTCGGACGGTGACGACTTGGATCGCGACGACTCTGGTTACAGCTCCGACGGAAGTCACCAAGATAACGGTGAAGAATCTGACGGTAAGTGCTGAAAATTATTAGAGGATCAATTTGGCTAAAACATTACTTGGTAGATGACGACACTACCAGTGATCTATCTGTTATGCCCGATATCATCGAGGACGAAGACGGGTATTCCGAAGACGACGTGGAAGAGGAACAAGAAGATTCGACCCTCTGGCCTTTGGAGGGATTTGCAGGCAAGTATCGCCAACAGGCAGTCGTGTTACAAAAGACGAAGGAAAGGGCGCGAGAGCATATACGACGCATCAAACGAATGACCCAACACCGCATCAACAACTTGAGAGAGGAAATAGACGATTATCGAACGACTATTGGGGCAAGGGACAGAACAATCGACCAACTCGAGGACGATAAAGAACGGCTGAGAGGCGAGATCCGACGGCTCCGGGACCGCCTCAATGGGATCCGCCCTCCTCCTACACCATGGACCCAGTTATGGCAGGCAAATGAGGCTTATAGCCTGGTCTATAAGGAATCTTGCAAACAGCTGAATATGTCACAGGTTCTTACCAATGTCCACCCCCAGCTCACCCTATCGGTCCGAAGGCTTGAAGAGGAGGTAATGGAAGCCGCATATCACGATAACGGCGGTGGCAATGGCAACGGCAATGGGAACGGGGACGCGCTTGGTATAGGACCTGGTAGCGACAACGACTCCGACTTGTTCGTCCGGCAAGACCCCTCACAATCGCCCGCTGATGAGGAAGAGATACCTCGCCGACTATTCAATTTCAACGGACTAGACCGAAAAATCCAGGAGAGGATATTTCGGTATCTATTTGTCAAGACTGACCTCGTCCATTGCTTATCCCGCCTGGATCCTGGCAACCGCCCGCTAGAGCCCAGGCCCCTCCATCGCTTCTTCTGGGGCAGCAACCGGGATTGTGTTGTTACGCTGGCACACCGGCCCAACAGTGTTCTTCGTCTTCTGCTGGTCTGTAAGCGATGGCTGTATCTTGGCGTCCATGCGTTCTATGGACTGAACACGTTCGCATTCGTGAGTGGAACCCGGCATTATGATACGCCTGTTACTGATCAATCTAGTCATCTCTCGGAGAGCTGGGCCGGTTTATGAAGGGAATTGGCTCCCGCTTAGAACGAATTGTGAACGTTGAGCTGTTTTGGCATGGAGCTATCATGCCTCGCCACCCATCCCGTATCAACCAACGCACCTTGCCCCTCCAATTTTTCTGCGATACTCGACGCCTCAAGACACTTATAGTAAGTGAACTCCTGATCCTATCCTGGTGGTTGTTCGTCGCTAACTCATTGTAGATCCACCTCCAAGAGCGTATGTTCATATTTAATATATGCTTTACAAACTCAAAGTAGGGGAAGCAATGCTAATCAAGACTATCTAGTGGATGAACGCCGAACTCGCAGAAAATATGAGATTCGAAAAGAAAACGACGGAACCGGCGTCCCCTATAATAGATCGAGGCTTGACCTTGAAGATCCATTTTCAGTGCTTACGGAAAGCACACGTGTCCAGCCTAATCACCGCCCATACCGAAGTATTCGGACTATGCATGGCCTCGGTAGGCGATACTTAGCTTACCAGTTTTAAACAAGTTAAGCTAATTTAATATCTACAGATTTCATTTACCAGTTACGAGGTATGGAATATATCAGAATCCGCGAAGCCCAAGGCCCTGTTACTCGTGGAAACATTCGGGATTGGAGTGCCGTTGATGATATCGATGCTGTTATCACCCGCCCCAAGGAACCAGATTACGCATACGAATCCGAGCTGGATAACCTCACCCCAATCAGAGGGATCGGGGACTTCCTACCGACCGAAGACGACAAGGATATCGTTCGGAGATGGTATGCTGATGATTCAATGGGAAGCGTCTTGGGCGAGGGTGATGATGGCGACACCATCAGCAATACAAGCAGTGACGCAAGATCTACACCGCCCCTATCCGATGATTCTGACGATGGATCTGATGATGACCCCAATACTCCATCGGGCAGTGACAGCGGCGTTGACGTCGAGATGGGCGATAAGACCCCGTCCGATGATGTCGATGCGGACTCTGGTGTCGAGGATATGGATGAAGACCCGATCGATGATATCAACGATGGAATTGAGCTGATGGACGTTCGAGACGGTTCAGAAAGCATCGACAACGATGACAGTGATGAGGCAGACTGCTCATCAACAACTACTGAGGGCAGTGACCTTGACAACGGCTCAGGACCTCACGGTACCGGGCTTACGGGTATCACGTCGGACTATTCGACGGCTGTCAACGCTACCGCAGGCCTGATGGTCCGAAGACGCTCCGCTACCGTGTCATCATCTACAGCTGATGTGGGCGACGATACTGGTGAAATGGGTGTGGGTGATGATGAGAGCCAGAACAGCGATTCCGGCAGTGATTCGTCTACGCTATTCGTAGCGCAGATCAACGGCGACTCCTCGTCGTTGTTCGTTGGCTCGAACCGCGCCTCTACATATTTCAAGACCGATATTGACGAGGAAAAGAAGCACATTATCGATCTAACCAATGACGATAACGCCGGCCCAAGCAAGGCAGCAGGCGGTGACGCGGGAAGCAACAGCGACAGAGCTACCCACATCAAATACGAGAGCAGCAGCAGCAGCGTCCTCAGACCCGTTGCCGGCTCGAGTCGCGACGCCCCGGTGTACGTGGACGAGCCTGACAACAACAGCGAACAGACCGTTGACGTTTCCGATGCCGAGAGTGTCACCAGCGGTTGGAAGAGTGCATCGTCGGCTGCTTCTTTCAAGCGGCGAGGTTTCAGCCCGTATCCCGGCATTGACAGCCAGCGTACCCCAAAGCGCATGCGTTACGAAACCCCGTCAGAGTCCGGAAGATCCTCCAAAGAGGGGAGCTCAGCAGAGACGCCGATCTCTATCGACTAGGTCTTGCCATTATTTGCATCACACTCTACTTGCGATGACCTTTTTCACCTTATCTGTATTATCTCTGTACTACAATATCAGCCTCTACCATTGGTAGGTGGCTACAAATATCTCTCAATATGGAGCCAGTTACTTCCCGCCAGTTCGATCTTGCTGCTCTCGTTGGAGTAGTTTACTGGATCGTCTGCATCATGATACCCTGCATTTCTAGTTTACCGGACGATACCCATTGCGATTCGACTTTGAGCATATTCTGTTCGCCACGACATACCGGTATCCAAGCTGGATAGTCCCTGCCTCTCTAATCTGAGACGGCGGTTGCCCAAGGACAAGGGGTGGTATGCGTTGGGGTTGCGATGGATTTCGGCATGATTATCGGCGGAGGGTTCATATGGACATGGGCGACTTCATTATTCATGCAAATAGTTTGATTTTTTACAGATAGCCTTAATACTCACACTATCGTTCTCTCTTATTATGCTTGAAAATGAACTTGTTGGTCGCTAATATTGTGGAATCTAGTCGAAAGTTATCTTCTTGCCCTCGAACTTGGCATTCTGTGTTTTCTCCTTTGCAGCTTTGGCCATCTCCCAAGAGGCGTGCAGAGCACCGGTATCATCTCGCTTTGGCTTAACCGGTTTCGGCGGTGGCTTGGGACCAGATTCGGCAGCCGGCTCGAAAGACCTAGACGGGGCTGAACCGCCAAAGTTGCTGCGGTGCGGGGCCCTGGATGGAGCCGAGTCCTTGAAGTTGCGGCGCGAAGGTTTGGCTGGGGCCGACTCATCAAAGTTGCGGTGCCGATCGGGGTGGACGCCCTCGGGAGCTGGTTCTGCTGCTTTGCCTCGGTTGTCAAACGCCGACTTGATGCCCTGCTTCCAGGGCGCGCCGTGTTCGTTGCCGACAGCGCCCCTCTTGGGATCCCAGCCTGCGTCCCGCGAGTCCTTGGGCTTGTTGAGATGCTTGGCTTCCTGCTTGAACTTCTTCTCCCAGATGGCCTGACGGGCACGTTGACCGCGTCGGTTGCTGCGCGCAGGGGCAACGTCCACGTCAGAAGCATCGCTTTCGCTGCCGGAGATGTAGCCACCCATCAATGAAGGCAAGAATGTAGAGTCTCCGTCCTTTGTGGCGACCGGCTTTGCTACGCGCTTTTTCTTTGGCGGTGGCGTTACAGCTTCGCTGTCTGAGCCGCCACTTTCCTCCTCGTCCTCGTCCTCGTCCTCCTCTTCATCCTCGTCTAGATCCATGGCATTATCGTCGTCATCCGCTTCAGATTCTCCTCCAGAGAAATAGTCGGACGGACCTCGAACTTCCGTCTGCGACCCTTTCTTAATGGCAGCAGAGCGGCTGTTTTGTAAATCGTTCTCTTCGCTATCCAGATCGTCTCCTTCAGAGTCGCTTGAACCACCAAGCAGAGCCTCGTACCGCGAAAGAGCTTTCTCTTCCTCGTCTTCGTCACCGGAAGCATGTCTCTCGTCACCAGAAACACCGCCCCACTCGTCCTCGCTTTCCTCGTCGTCGTCGGACTCGGCAACTTTCTTCTGGGGCTTCGGCTTCGTACTCTCGACGGCGGTCTTGGCTTTGCGCGCTGGTTTCTCTTCCCTGTCGTCGGCCTGTTCCTCTTGCTCCTCTCTCCCGGTAGTCTTCCCCTTGGCCCCCTTGGCTCCTTTGCCCGGGGGGTCGATCCGCAGGCTTAGGCAGGTGGCCTTGACGGCCTCGTCCAGGACGTCCTTGACTTGCTTCCGGTTGCAGAGTCCACTGGTGACATTGTGCAGGGCACTGCGCTCGTCTTCGGTAATGTTGGGCTTGGGCACGGGTTTGATATACTCGGGAAGGTGTGGCGACTCGGCGACGCCTTTGATCTTGAGTAGCTGGGAGCAGAGGATGGCATGGGCGGCTTGGTGAAGGTCTAGACTCTGTTTTCCTTCCATGTCAGTAAAACAGATGCGCGAATGAGAAGGGGAGAATATTGCGCACCTTCAAGACGGCTACCTCCCTCTCCAATCGCTCAACTTTGTCTGGGTTTGCTTCGCGAACTCTTTTGGCCAGACGCTGGCGCTCGAAGCCTTTAGAAGTCTTCAATGCGCGGAACAGCTTGACTTCAAGATCCTGGAGCTGCGCGTCGAGCTTCGGCTCGTATCTCTTTCGCTTGACCATGTCGTCTTGTATGGTGGCGTTTCAATGTCACTATGTCACTTGAAGTGTATTTGGGTGCACCTACTTTATTCTCGAATTCATTGAAGATCTCGTCAAAAAATTTAGCCTTAGCTCTGCGCGACGACCCTTGAGGCCTGTTGCCAAGCTATTGATTGATCCATTGCACTTTAAAGTGGAGCGGCGCCTTCAGTTGGTACCTAGTAAAGTAGTAGCACTGAACCTGAAGTACTAAAACACTGCTAGCCAGGCTCAGGCCACCGAGCTTATCACAACTACAAGCCTTCTAAGTCGTAGACGTTCGTGTTCTGTACCAACGTGCCTCTATTTCCCCCCAGAGATAGTTTCAATTTGCAGCACGCGGGCATGGTCGTCTAGACTGTATTCATCTATAATTTGGCTCCAACCATCAATCACACATTCTAGACCAAGAGACCAACAGACCAAGACAAGAGAACCAACAATGCCTTTATGTCCCTCGTCATTCAACTCCACTGAGGGGTACTGCCAGCATCGTAGCGGGGTCACGATCTCCTGGAGCTTGTCGCGTTGCCAGCCAAGACAGACACCAACACACATACTTCGACTACAACCTAACCTCTATCAAGTATCGCCGTGTACTCGCAAAACTTGACGAGATTGGATACCCGAGGCTATGACACTATGGATATACGCTAAGCAGTCGCATACTCCATCTGGGGCCAAGTGGACCTCAGGATTTCTAAGCATTCGTCTCGTCATCCCTTGAATGCTAAGTCAGGTAGGTTAGATAGCTAACATAAATACGTGTACGTGCCCGGGAAACCTGGCTAACCACCGGGTGCCTCTGCCAAATATATCTTTACTTCGTGAACGGATTTAAACAGCGACCTTGAAAACATGGCATCTTCTCAAGCAACGGCCAACCCGTCCGTGGCTGCTGGCGATATCTTCAATGTCAATGGCATGGTTGCGGTGGTGACGGGTGGTGGCACAGGTATGCACCGCTAAGAAGGTCGACTTGGGCCACCTGCGCTAAATAGATATACAGGCATCGGTCTGATGATGGCCAAGGCTTTGGTCGAGAACGGAGCTGCCAAAGTCTACATCCTAGGAAGACGCAAAGAGGTCCTGCAAGAGGCAGCCGAGACCCTCGGCAAGCCTTCCGTCGTTGTGCCTCTGACGTGCGACGTGACCTCCAAAGAGAGCCTGAAGACTGTCGCGGACCAGGTCAAGCAGGAAACCGGCTTCGTCAACCTGCTGGTATGCAACTCGGGTGTAGGCGGGCCGTCGACCAAGCGCGCCAGCCCGGACATGAGCGTCGCCGAGTTCGCCAACGAGAACTTCGACGTACCCATGGAGGATTTCACGCAGACGTTTGCAGTCAACACCTCAGCTGTCTGGTACACGACGATGGCGTTCCTGCCACTGCTGGACGCCGGCAACAAGAAGGGAAACGTGTGGCAGAAGTCGCAGGTCGTGGCCACGAGCAGTATCGCGGGCTTCAACAAGGTCAACACGGGCGGCTTCGCGTACGGCCAGTCCAAGGCGGCGTGTACGCACCTTATGAAGCAGCTGTCCGTTAGTCTGCCCACCTTCGACATCCGCGCCAACGTCATCTGCCCCGGCCTCTACCCGAGCGAGATGTCGGCGCCCATCATCCAACGCCAGGGTGGCTTCGGCAAGGACGTTATCCCGCTCGAGCGCGCCGGCGACGAGCAGGACATGGCCGGCGCTATCTTGTACCTGGCCTCCAGAGCCGGGGCTTACTGTAATGGTGCCATTATTGTGTCTGATGGAGGGCGGTTGACCACTTTCCCTTCGACATACTAAGCCTTGTCGAGCCTTTCACTCACGTCCTGGATGTACAAATACTCAAAAACGCGTAGATTACAGACACGTAGCTCAGCTAGTACGAACTGTATTTAAACAAAGATTCACCCTTGCGATATTCTTTGCGCGCAGTCTATCTCAGATCCAGCTTTCCATCACCATACACGCGGTACCTTATTTGATACTCGTTCATCCACATACGCAACACCTCTTTATCAGACTCCCTTATCGAAGTATAGAAGGCGCTGATCAGCTCGTTGAGTCTTTGATACTTCTGCTCGAAATGAACATCGCACCAACACCTGTCTTATCGTCAGTATCCTTGTCTTTCAAGCAATGAAATAGGCGTATGTCCCATGATGGTGGTGCAGGCACCCTAGCAGGTTTTCCTTGCAGGTTTCCTTTGCATCATTATTCTCAAGTGGTACTGGAAATGGAAAGAAATGAAATCCGTGAAAGTTACTTACATATGTGTGTCACCGTCTTGATCCAGGGGCGGCACGGGGTGGAGTTCATCAAGGATAGCTGTCCCGAAGGGCCAACGCAGCTGTAACTCTGGCGACGGCTGAGGTTGGTGCTGCTTCGGTTGATGGGCTGGGGCAGATCTCAAGGGGTGGGCGAAATCGCATTTCTTACCGAATTTGCAACTGCCATTCAGCCAGAACTTGCACACCTTCTGAGGACCCTTGGGCGCAGGACGGTAGCTATCCCCGCCTCTAAAAAAGTCGTTCTTGGGGAGCACCCCGGCAGCCCTATCGAAGGGGTTCTCACCATAGATGCTATGGTGACGATTGTTGCGACCACTGCGTCCCATGGTGAAGAGCTGCTGAATCTGTACCAGGCTTAAGGAAGGTATATGAGTGATTTCGAGATAGACCCAAATATGACCTCGTATATGTCAAATAAAAGGAGGCTCCAGGCCAGTTTCTAAGAATAGATTGAAAAAATAAATAAAAGATAGCTGCGCTGCGCTGAACTTGTGATTGCTAATATAGTCAATTGAGTCCATGGATGAGCAGGGGGTAGGGGGGTAGTACTTGTATCCACCGATAAACAATACTTCTTTCTACTCCTTTATGTGAGCTCTGGAATTATTACCATTGTTATCACGAATGAAGGACCTTTGACGGGCTGGTAGCTCCATTTTCTTTCAGGCGACCAGGACCGCGTGCCTTTCCCTTGAGAGTAGAAAGACCCGGGTTGATATCATTGATAGACGAAAAGAACAACACTCTCAATGGGTGGCGTCTATTTACCAAACCCCAGGGAATGGCAGAGAAGGAGACAAAGGGAACAAACACGAGAAATACCAAGATCACATTCATTAGGTGTTAATTCAAAACTTTACCGAGATCACAAATTTGACAAGTCGATATCTCTCACCTACGAAGACCCTTCCAAGGGGACTCCCAAGCCGACAGTATCAAGCTGTACAACTTATCTTCTGTTACCTGTTGCTGGGGTATCGAGATTATTATATCGCGACCATATGAGGTTGTCTGTAGAAACAGCGGCCGCCAGGCTGATGTCTTTACCATGCAAGCCGACTCCGTGCTCAAAGTCGATGATGAATACGCCCGAGCCGTCCTGCTTGACCAAGACGTTTGACCCGTGTAAGTCGTTATGGGCCACCATAGCATCGTTGTGTAACATCTCCACAGCGCGCCGGAGCATGCTGTTCAGTGCCGGGTTGACATGGGGTACCTCGTCAAGTGTGCAGGCATCTTCGACAAACTCGCTGAGGTAGCCGATGACGCCACGGTCCGGCTCTGTCACCAGCCCTAGGAAGCCCGGAACGACCGAGGGGGCGCCGGCGGCAGCCTTCTGGTGCATGATGATTTCCTGCTGCATCATCTTGGCGGCCCATTGGGCGCTGTTGTACTGGGAGTCGCCGGGCCCCGAGGGGAAGTCGACGACTTTCATAAAGGCATTCGTCCATGACCCTGATGCGGTTGGGATGCGGCACATCCACATGCGGTCCTCTAGTCGAAGCTGCGCGTGTGGGATGATATGTCTTACCTTTTGGATAGCAACATAGTCATAGGACAGGGCATGAGTGACATCGATATCTTTCTCAAACCGAGAACGCTCACACCATACCCAAATCGGCTCTTTCGTCTCGGGGGACTTCTCGATATTTAACATGTTAGTCTTCCCTACCCAGGCTAGGGGAAACGGGGGTAAGATCAGGGCTGGATGCCCGGGGGTACCGCTCATCTGCCAACCCCGAGGATAGACTCCCGTGGCAACTTCGACGTAGACGATGAACAGCTCATCCACAATCACCTTGAGCCAGCTGGGAAGACCAAGGGGTGCTACCGAGAGTATCCTCACCGTAGGGTTCTTTGGTGTGTTGGTTGACATGTTTGCAGAAACCATGGTGCCGGTCGTTTCTTTGATCTGAATTGCAAAATGGCCTGTGTAATACGATGTGTCAGGAACCCAATTATATACTTGCTGGTATATGCCATTCAACTGCTTTATATTCTACAAGTCTGGTGAAGTTAGGAAACAAAGCAATGTTGTCCTTGAACAAGGTCTTTGGGTTGCTAAGACATACAACTTTGCACTTGCTTTTAACCCCTATTAATACTGATGAAATGAAATAGCATATCAGGAGCCACACATTTAGAAGGACTCAGGCACCATTACATGGAGTCGTCTAGAACTCGACCCATCTTTATGTTGTAGTCGATACGAGGACATTTCGGCGCCACTGGATATGCATCATTTAAAAGATCAGTCTTCTATCACGTTCTATGATATCCAGATAACATGGCTGCATATTCTTCCAATTGCCCCAGGCAGCGGCTGTCATACCCCCCTCGTTTTGTCAAGCTTCCAGAGACTGTGAGCCAAGATGTCAATAAAGCTTGTTTGTTCCCATTCTCGCTATCGATGCTCCAGTTCATGATAAAGACCATCTTGACTGGGATGACTTTGGCTCCCATAAGCCCAAGGAATGTGTATAAACTTTAGAAGCGGTCGCAGCGCCGCAGCTGATACCGCAAGAATGGCAAGACCAAGTTCGATGTCTGCCCACAGCAAAAGGTCATAGTGTAGGTCCTCAGCTTCCGCTGCTGTCGCATGAACAAGCCGTATAATGACGACGAGCTTGACGATTGTCGCGGAACTCGCACTTCAGGGCCGGAAGCATTAGTCGAAGGGATCTTGGACTGGAGTCAAACGTCAAATTGATTCATGCCCATGAAAACTTACAAAGCGCCTAGACCAAGTAGCAGCAACACCGATGCCTTCATCTTGAAATTCATTTGGACATCCCAGAGCATGTATACCGGCAAGAGGGCGTAGAAGTAGTCGATGACGATGTTCGTGCTGGTTCGGAAGTAGCCCACGCTCGAGCACGTGGCCGATCCCGCGTAATTGCTGGAACCCTTGGTTGCGCATAGCCAGGACGAAAACAACGTCATGACGACCGTCCAGAGCGCAACGACAACCATGGAACCCAGCAGCAGCCATCGCATGCGCTTCGTCCTGGCAATGCGGAGCAGGACTAGGGCGACGGCGAGTTTGACAAGGCCAGACGAGATATAAATTGACAATTGGTTCGCGTAGTAGAACTGGTCTCTTATATGTTCACTACCCAGTCGCAGCCACTAGGAGTTGGTGTTTTCGTTTTGACATACCTGCGTTGCTCTTGATTTGCTGTAGTACTGCCGCTTCTCCTCGGCTGCGAACCCGTATGCCATTGAGGCGAACCCCATGGCGCACGAGATGACGAACCCAGTATACGTTAAACAAAGGACGAAGTCGTCCATGCCGAAGGCGTTCTTGCCTAGCATCTTTGTACGCACGTAGACACGAGCCGCCAGGGCGGCACCGTCCACGATTATGAATGTCACCATGACCCCCAGGAGTTTGTCACGATATCCGGGCATGCCTGTTAATGTAAGTGCAGAACTGGCTTGTCGTTTCTTCTTTTCACATCATGAACGGATTCGAAATCCTCCGATGTTGATGATTTATACCAGAGTCCTCACGTTGGGAGTCGCTGACAGGATGAGTCTGATGGATGGGACATTGCTGGTTTATCGAAAGAAGCAGGTAAGCAGAGTGAGCTTATCAGAAGACACAAACTTGCTTACCACGACATCAGCACCAGATTCCGCCCTTTTCTGAATTGGGATGTGCGGGTTTAACTTGATGATCTGTTGTGTCACAATGGTTCGCCATCCGAACCCCCCGCAGCTCCGACCACACCACTTTCTTCAATCTTCGACCTGATACGCTGGCTATGGTAAAAACAAGGCTTCATCCGCTGCTTGGGTCTTATGCGCATACTTGTCTTGATACTGTGCGAAAACGGGGTTACTTCTGATAACTCTTCTCCAGGAATGACTTTGAGTAAGTAGTCTGTCATCCCGACTTCACCGGTCTCGCGAACTGTAAATAGGAAGTAAGGGGAGCCGCGAGTAGTAGTGTTGATCACAAATAGGCCAAAAATTCAGTAACATATCAGAACTCCTTTGCTTTGTGTAGGGTCGGCAAACGATATACCGGAATGCGTGACTTTGCAAACCGGGGCTGTGTATGCAGGCGGCTGCCAGGTTCATGTCGTGGTTTGTTTGTTTGCTGTGGGCCAAGCTGACAGGGTTATGCCAGCCCTGCAGCTATTAAAGTCGTTCCTGCCGTTCGAAGCAGCAGTGTTCGGAGGGGCTGGGATTGCCACTGCTTGGTTTGGCAGCCAACAGAATGTCTGATTGAGGAAATCCCACGTACTTCCGCGCAAATTTTGATGTAAGAAGCGACCATCGTCAAATATGGGATCGAGGCAGCTCGAAAATTGAATCAAGCTCCTCTCAAGTCCTAATTTTCGAGATATCATTATTCGCTATGAAGTTCAACCTATGCTCCTTCACAGCTTTGTTGGCTTGCCTCGGTCCCGAGATCCTGGCCGCGGCGGATGTTCGATACTCAACATGGATGGCATGGAGCATCATCAACAGGGGACAGGGAATCATGACTGGCAAAGGAGGTTCGTCGGAGCCGTTGCAGGCGGGATTCACCCAGAAAGCATTCACAGCCATCCTTGAGAAGTACCCGAATGACCCTCTCGCGCCTCACATTCGGGACTATATCCACAACAGTGCTGCGTCTGTGGCCCCGTTCATGCTCAATGCCACGCACGACGCTCTGGCGTACCCAATGGACCGCCTCTCCAACGGAAACGCTCTCTTGTCCTTGTCCAACGCACCCAAGAACAACGAGACCGCTACGTTCGCCTCGGCGGCGGCGGCTCTGCGCCAAAGCATCGATCTCAATCGTCGCAACGCCGAGGGTGGCTTCTGGTACTTCGTATATCCGAATTGGAGCTACTTGGACGGAATGTACAGCCTGGCACCTTTTTATGCCCTCTATACTGCCGGTGGCAGCGGCAACCCCGAAGCACACAAGGCCCTCAACGAGATACAGTTCCAGATCGATCTGCTTTATCAACATACCCGCAATGAACCGTCTGGCCTCCTGGTTCATGGGTACGACGATTCGAAGACGGCTGTCTGGGCTGATCGCATGACCGGCGCGAGCCCGTACGTCTGGGGTCGGAGCCTAGGCTGGTTCGTCATGGCTCTGGTGGATACAGTAGAGCTACTGCCAAAGTCGGGGTGCAGGCAAAGGAAGGTTCTGCTTGAGAGATACAACGATCTTGCAAGCGCCGTGCTCAAGGCCGTGGACCCGGCCACTGGGGGCTGGTGGCAAGTCATGAACGAGCCGGGACGTGCAGGGAATTACATCGAATCAAGTGGTGAGCAATGAGGTTTATGCAGCCCGAGATGCAACATAACCAACTGACAAGACGACGGCCGCAGGCAGCGCAATGTTCGCTTCCGCCTTACTCAAAGGAGCGCGACTGGGTTATCTGTTGAATGATAACTTGTCAGCCGAAGCAAAAGCCGCTGGTGTACGTGCACATGATTATCTGACTTCCGCGTTTGTTACCAAAAACGAAACAGGACTGTTGGATTACAACGGCACAGTTTCAGTCTGCAGTTTAAACTCGACTGCTTCCTATGAGGTAAGTCGCCAGTTACATAATATCTACCAACATAGGTACTTCTTGACAAGACTTCGTGACGTCTAACCTAGGTGCAGTACTACGTTGGCCAGCCTTTGCTCTATAACAGTGTCCTAGGAACTGCAGCCTATATTCTTGCGTCGCTGGAGGTGGAGAGGCTTGGCCAATGGGCATAATTCCAGCGCGATATCTGCGCTAGTCTGGACGATGATGCCTGCTCTCCAGGTAGCGAGCGAGGTTGCAGACCGCGGCGTGTCGAATGCGAGCAGCTGCTAGCCAGCCCAATTGACCAATCTCGGCAACTGAAGATGGAACTGTCAAAGATGTACCTATACAAGAACCGCTCTTCCAAGACATACCTAGAATTCAAGCACGCAGCAGCACCCAGTAATCAGATGCATCAATTGATAGAGTGAATTCCACAGGCTATTTCTAGCACAAGTCCAGGCCGTAGTGGAGTACTAAGTGCTAGGAGCCAATGCGTCTAGCGTACCGGGGCTTTGGGGTACAATGCGGGGGCCCTGGGGCCCTGGGGGCGTTGTCTTTCCTTCTGGCTCGTAAGTCTGTCACGATGAGTTCATTGCCCCCACCATGAATGCACATATAATACCAAGACTTTGGTTTGAATTGGGCACGAATGTAACGATAATTCAACACCAACTTTGCGAGTTTATCAATTGTATTACTCCTTGATATAACTCACTGCGCCCCTCGCTTCGTGATGTAAACCGGCCAGCTGTGCGGTACAGCAGTGAACCAAGCCGACCACTTCCACTCCGCCCCGGGGACCACCTGAACAACCTCATAGTCGCGCACAATCGTGGCGCTGATCTTGGCCAGCTGCATGCGTGCCACGTGCTGGCCGGGGCAGCTGGCATAGCCCACCCCCCACGGGATGAAGAACTTCTCTTTGGCGGCCGCGTCGGGCGCGAACCAGCGCTCCGGGTTGAACTCGCGGGCGTCCGGGCCCCATATCTCCTTGGATGCGTGGATGACCGAGGGACTGACGGTGAGCGTGACCCCTTTGGGGAAGAACGTGTCTCCAATGGTTACACCCCCCTTGGGAGCTACTCGCGGCAGACCCACTGGTTGTTACCATCATGTGGTTAGCGGCTCAGGGATAGCTAGAGGAATGGTGTGATGGAATGAGACATACTTGATATCGGAGCGAACATGCGAAGGCCCTCCTTGATCGCGGCCTGCAGATACGGAAGCTGAGTTGCGTCTTCGTAGGAGATGATGTCATCCTGGCATCGTCCCAGCTTTTGAGCTTCCGCAATCTCGTCGGCAATGCGCTTCCAGCCCGTCGGGTGGCGGAGGAGGTGGTACACGAAGCTCTGCAGACCGGCCGAGACCGTGTCGGAGCCCGCGCCGACGTTGGCCGTGGCGAAGCTCTGGAGGCAGCGGAGGTTGAACAGCTTGGAGCCGTCCTGTTCGGCCTTCTCGAGGCCCCTGAACCAGTGGGCGGCCAGGTCCGCGCGCGCGTCCGGGTTCTTGCGGCGCTCCGCCAGGGCCGACATGGTGGTGTCGAAGAGATGGCCCATGGGCAGGATGCCCAGCCGTGTGGTTAGGGGATTTGCACAGAGCCTGTGCAGCCACTGCATGTAGCCGACGAAGGCGATGTAGACCTCCATGCCGACGTTCATGGCGATTGAGTGGTTGACATCCTCGCCCTTGTCCATGAATCCAAAAGGCCTGGAGAAGACGACCTCGCCTGTGATGTCAAAGGCGACAAAGGTGAAGAACTCGTCCAGGTTCATGGGCCGTTTGTCGTTGGCAAACTTGTTCATCCATCCGAAGAGCTTCCGCATGCTGGCGTCCATGGCTGGCTCCGACTTTAGGACATTGTGTAGTAAGTACCCGGCGCCTAGGTATTTGGCGCATTCGTGCTTGTCTTTAGGGTCCAGCAAGGAAAAGGGCGTGTAGAACGTGTAATCTGGGAACGCGACAATGGCATACCACTGACCCTGTCATGAAGGCCGTGTTAATATCGTCGCAGCAATCGGTGCACCAGGGGGGGAGCCACATACTTTAGGAAGCGTAGTTAGAAGCAAAGCCTTGATTGCACCGGGATGGCTGACGCTGACTTCGTTGTGGGCCATCCGCACGAAATAGCCTGGCAATTGTGTCCCATGGCTGTCAGCAGAGGTCCTCGCCCGTTGCGGACTCAAGAGGGTTCAGAATTCACCATGGCGGTCATGTTGCTCAATGAGCTTGAGGTTCTGCTTCCCGCTCCAGATCTGGCGTAAGTGCCAGAGTCGCGAGAACGACGCGAGCATGGGCCCAGGTATGTGGCTGATGGGCGAGAGATACCGCCGTCGTACAGACACCACGAAAATGATGGCCGCAAGGAGAAGTCCAAAGTGGGCTAATACGAAAGTCCATGTCATATTGTGCGCGTACCCAACCATATGGTCGACCCTCATACTTTCTTTCAATGCCATACCTGGACCAGAGGATCGCAGGATCAACTCAGTTTATTGTTGTAGATGTTGACTTGGCCCCCACAGCTCTCCTTCAAGATACTAGCTTTATTCTCGGATACCATCAACCTTTTGCCTTTTCGGGATACCATCCATGCTGCGAGGACTGGGAGAGGGCTGCAGATCACTCTTACCCCTCTCGTACGGCTCTGCAGCCGAGAGCCAAGGCGGGTCTCAATTCAGGGCTTTGATGCATGTCACTGATGACACCTATCAGTCCAGAGGCGCTATTTGTCTACTTTAACGTCGACCATCGTGGTATCTGTATGTCGTAATGCTGCTGAAACTTCAAATCCAGCGACGGGGTTCTCGATCCCATCCAGCCATCGTCCCGGCCGAAGGCTTGCTATGGACAATGGGCTTTTAACGGGTCGTTAACAATACTCCTACCGCGAAGAAAGATGTGCTATATGGGAGGTACCAAGTGTCTACAGCCACTAGACGTGTTGAAACCTCATATTGGTCCTGAAGAGGATGTCACTAACCGAGGTATGGGTATCGTTGCTTTCAGGGTCAACCAAAAGTTGTTCTTTGCTCGACATTGATAGGTCTTCTTAATCACTGCACCCTGATCAGATGTTTAATTCGTACCAGCAACATGCATTCAGTTTACGGAGCCTATCAGGCAGACCCTAACATTTTATTATTTACGCTGAGTATTATCGAATCAACTGCAAAAGGACTCAATACGCTGTCGACGTTGACGAGCGAGCTCCTCAGGTCAACGACCATCCTGGGCAGTAATACCATCATCAACTTCAGCGTCAGAATTGGTTTGAAAGCCAAAACGACTTCCATGGCATTTTATGATGTGATCCTACACCGATGCGGGAACATGCCTCCCCTTTCCCCCATGTCACCGCAGATGAAGCACCAATCTACGCCGCAGCGACAACTCATGAGGTCACAGCCGCTTGTCTTCTCCGTCAACACGCCGCAGCTGGGACAAATTTTGCGAACCTGTACATCTTCGCAATACCCGCAGTGCCAGTTGGTCAGTTCCCTGGGGACTTCTCCGGAGCAAACCCGCTCGGCAAAATGCCTCGCATACTTGCACCTTACACACCACGCGTACTGCGACGTTTCCGCCTCTCGGATGGCATCTCCTAGGCCGTTCAGTGTCAAATGATCAGGTGGAGTTACCGCAGGAGACAGCCGACGCCGACAACCTGGGCAATGAAGTGCTGAAATGGAGATCAGACGACCTGGACCATTGATGCTATTCTGGCGGGAGCGGCAGTTTTTACAAATCTTCTTCGGGCAGCTGCTGCGACCACAAGCACGCCGCAAGCCTCCATCTTCGTTCTTGATCTTATCAAAACAAATTATGCATCCGCTACCATCCGACTCGTGAGACTCAATCTGGTTCACACGCATCCGGGCAGCGTCATTGTACGTAAATCTCAGGTAGGATCTGTATATTGCCCTAGCAGGCGGGTGCGTTATTTTGTCGATACTTTCGTTGAACCGATCAACTATGTTGTCCAGTGCGGAGTTGTTCATGTCGGTGAGGACGAGATGCAACAATCCTCCAGCCAATAAGCTGCTAGTGATTAACATGGGATCCTCGTTGATGATTCTTAATAAGTGTTTCGCAGCGAGATCTGCATAGCCTTTGTCTTCAGCGTATCGTGTACGAAAGTTCCCAATCGGGGGTTTTCGCTGCTGCAATAGTTGACTCATATGGTATAATACAACACTGACACGGTTGAAAGCATTCCAGGGTGCTTTAAAGCGTGTAGGAAGGGACTTGTTCGGCATGTATTTAAAGTTGACTCGATCGTCCGCCTCGTTGCGTAAATTGTCCAAGCCATCAAGCTTTCGATACCGTACCAGTGCAATATCCATAATAACGAAAGGATATAGACGTGATGCTCCTACGAGTCTTGCACCCATCCAACCAAGGATGATATCCATGGTGTGCGCCTCGAGCGTAGCCAACCTCTTCAGAGGGGGTATTTGAAAGCATGAACCCCCGGTTACGTGGGAGAGATAGACATACGGGGAGATAGTGGCTATGTTTCTGCTCTGAATGAAACAGAACACTTGGGCGCGTATCGGCTTTCCGTCTTTCGAAGCCACCTTCTTCCCGCTGAGGGTCTGGCAGGCAGATATCCAATCGACGAAGTGATTTCCGACGCCAAAGGCTGCAGCTTTGAGAGCTTTCTGCTCTAACGCCCGGTTGGGTCCGTCATGCCATCGCATGTGTGGCGGCGCATCCGCGTACAACAGAACGACTGTGGTTGCATCCTCACGCATGAGCGAATACGATCGCGCAAGCCCAGTTTTCGTGGCTTCATCGAGATCGTGCTCTGTGTCGCCGAGTCTTATATTTATTGCGAAGGCGAGTAACGCCTGTATGGTAATGTTTCCGTCCTCGCCATTCTCGCCTTGACAGTTATGCCATCCCGACCACTCGGTGGTCGTGCCCTGAGTGTAGTCCCGGTAAGCCATGATACCGACACGCAAGAAGGCACCTGAGAGACACGAGACGGAGATGACCCTTGGCAAAGCTTTCCTGATAAAGAACAGGTATCCGGCCATGGACCATGTCGCATCGATGAGGATGAGGAGGTCATGACTATGTTCCGTGTCGGCGAGAGATAAGGAGTGCTGGGTTCTTCCCCCCCCAAATAAACATTGGTGGAGTACTTTCCCCAGCGATGTGAGTAGCGAAAGATAAACGTCAGACAACAAAGACATCGTTGCATACCCCCTATTGATCTGGTGCGACAAAGAATTGAATATCGAAGGGGTATATCGTCACGCTGAGTCAACCGATGCCGTCTGGTTGACTCTAGCGAGCGAAGGCCTATGCGATCTGCGTCCAATTCCGATCGAAAGCAGGGGATGGGTGACCCGAGACTATAAAGATAGCCCTCGATAGTGTATGTCTTGATACTTCTGAATAAGGAATCCTGTAAGTAGAGTGTGTTCGCGCATTCAAGATATGTCAGCACAAAAAATCGGGAGAAGTATTTTGTAGTTGAAGTTGGATCAGGTCTCCTTGTTTGTAGCTCGCTGGGTCCTGGTCCTCGACCTTTGATCTGGTTGCCAAACCAAAACCCATTCTAATGCAGCTGCAACCGCTGGATGTAATCACAGGTGCGAAGCGAGTCGCAACCTTCCTAGCGAGCCTTTGACATTTATACATGTCAGATACGACAAAGTGGCAGGTGTAACTCGGCCTCGTGTTTATTATACAGTGGCAGTTTCGAGTCTTGGGCGATGGGCGCCCACATGCGTGGAAGCCATTCGAAGTCAATAATCCTGGATTGAACTCGTGCAACTGGACCGAACTTCGAAATCAGTTGTCGGGATTTTCTTAACGTAGCCAGGAACCAGGAGCCAGGAGCCAGGAGCCAGTTGTTGTTGTGGTTGTGGTTGTCGGTGCCACGGTCGGAAAGAACTGAGTGGACGACAGGCAATCCACTAAATTGCAAACTCGCAGGCACCTACCTCCTTGTACCTCCTTGGCCTGGTTAGTCCACTGCTCCTGCGACCCCAAGAACCAGTACTGCATATTTGATTAGAAGCCTGCGAAAAAGATGCCGATGCGACTGTGCAGGCTGGTAGCCCGCGCCTTAATTCACGATTGCTAGACACGGCAGTAATGGACAAGGACCGTGGTCGTAATTGCAGTGTGCTTGACAAGACGAAAGAAGGCCCAGTTATACATCGCATGCGCGCGAACCAATCGGCCACTGAGCACTAACAGGAATATGCCTAAGTGTACCTAATGCCCCAAGATGGATGTCTGTGGGCATGTCCTTGTGTCGGTGCTGGGTTGAAGGTAGGGTAAGACGTAAAACGTAACCAGGGGTGAAATACCCAAATCGAGACAGGCAACCAATAAGGTATGCTTGATATCTAGCATTTTCTATTACTTGAATACTAGTTCCTTGTGGCCGATTGATCGGTCTCCGTCATCTCTATATCATTCTGCGCAATGAGTCTTGAGTCCGATCCTTCCATGTACAGATCATACATGCCAACTTCCGGCCTCTCCACGCATCGAAATATCCACAACGGCTCTCCCTTCCTGTCGGTCAGCGCCTTGCCCCCAGATGACGACGGGTACGACCGAAGCTGGGTGTGTGGGCGGTTCATTGTCATCTCCCGCAGGACTTGCGCCACAGCGAGGGGATTATCAGGGGGCAGCACAACGCGGTTAGCCCAGACGGCCATGGCTATCTCCAGGGTGAGCGTCATGCCGATAATGAGCAAGAAGATAAACAGAATGATGGAGGGGTGTGTGATATTCAATTCAATCCCACGCCGGGGCGCGTCACCTGGCACGTGAACGAAGTTGTTGTTGTCGGCGAAGGCGGCCATGGCGCCAATGGTGAAGCGCGAAATAATATGCGCCAGCCCCTCGGTGCTGCCGTTCACGGCACTGCCAAAAAATGACTCGGAGGGGTACGTCTGGTACTGGAGCACGGGGTCTTCGACAAAAGACGAGGCGGCATAACCCTGCAATGCAATGGCCCCCGCCAGGAGTGTTGTCAGGTTGTTGCTGGCCCTGTGCTCGGGAAGCAGGTCATTGACCACTGGACCTAGTGTTGTGTTGCATTGGTAGTACCACGGCGCTGTGGGCGACGCCTCAAAGGCGGATAGCTGACTACAGCCGTCGCCGCAGGTTTGTGAAGTGTTTCGCATGTAGAGGGTCGCAGAGATTCCTACCCTTACAGGTATGGACACGTTCGTATTGCCTTGCGGCATGGCGACTGAAATACTCTTCTCGCTACCGTCGCCTCCCGCGACGATAGACCAGGCAGTACATCTCGTCTTGGCATCAATCGTTCGCTTCGTCGTCACTGAAATGATGCTCTCATCGTCTTGCTGTGCTGGGTCGATCGACAGCTCCTTGAAGACGTAACGACATACAGTCCCTTCACAATAAAAGGGTGTCTCTCCAGCGCGGACAATAGACTTTTCTGCCGGGATGGCGCTGAAGTTATTACCGGGAATAGCTGCAGTGGAGATTATACCGTAACTGTTATACCCGTAAGCTCAAGGCACCATGACTTTCATTTTGGCGTAAATGCAAGGACGTCTTTCCCGGAGCGAGGGTGGGCCTTACTTATTCGCCATATACTCGGCCCCAGGCGTCTGATTCTCTCCGGCCTGGATCGAGGATAGGTTGGGAATAAAGACAGTATTGCCCGGTTCCATTAGAGCAACTTTTTCATTGGCATCCGTCGAATAGCACAGTCCGATTGAAGCCACAGCAACTTGTGATCCCTACATCCGTCGAGCATCAATCAATAAAAGACCCTGAGCGAAAGTGAGGTGCGGTACGACATACCAGGAGCATGAGACCCCAGAGGAAAACTGCGATATGTATAGACTTTCGACGTGTTCGGTAGGCCATTTTGAGGAGGGGAACCAGACTGTCGGCCTGCAGGATGTTCTCGACTTTGTGCCTGGATCGAAATCGGCGGCTCAAGATCCACCATCGCAGATCACCCACCATGCCATCAAGGCTGCTCGCGACAGCAATACCCAGTCCGATGGACAAACCAGTCGAGGCGGAATTAAAGACCTATGGCGATATTGTATGCGTTAGAATGACTTTGAAGCTTTTTCGTGATAAAATCTTCTTCTCTGAAGCCTTGGAGGGCTTAAGTCCGTAACCTACACGCTTTTGAGTTTTTGTCATCACTGTTAGTCCTGCATAGTAAACCAAGACACCGTAAAAGATGAAGGCGATAACCACAATCATCAGCCATCTCGGCAGTATCTTAGCGACCACCTTCCATGTCGATGGCTTCGCAGCACCGTGCCCTCGAAATGGCGATGATGGCGACGAAAATGATGGTGATGGGTCCGGTCCTAAGCGGTTCGGTCGATGTTCGGGGGGTGGTTGCTGAATGATGTCGGAGTCGGACGTGTTTTCCCTTTCTCCATATCGCCGGTCCATCTTTCCCCGCGCCGATCGGTCCCAAAACGTGCAAAAAGAAGGAAAAATTAAACCAATATGCAATAGGTAAATCAGAGAAAGAAACGAAATGCAGTCATTGCAAAAGTAGAGGGAGACGTCTAAACATGGCTGGCTTTTAATTGTTATCGGGGGCGCATCCGTGCCTCCACGGGGACCGAGACCCGCTAGTTACTACCTGGGTACTTCTAAGATTGCATGAATTGTCGTAGTACCAGACCCAAAAGTTGCGACGGCCCCCAAAGGGTAGATGCCGAAACCCGCGCGCCAGACGGCCGTGTTTTGGCAGTGCGGACCTATCAAAACCTGCAAAAGATGTTGATCAGACCTCCGTGCAACTACTGACAGACACTTTTACGTCAGTCCCACGTGGCACAACTGGTCCAGCAAGGCTGAGCGGCGATATAGACGCAGTAATTCTGTACTCTGCACACTTGTCACAAACGGCCGCGTTGGACCCTTGGGCCTCTGTCTTGGGTCTACAAATGTCTCCACGTTGACAGGCGCCCAAAAGATTGGTCCCACTGATCGCGGCTGGGGCCGTGTTGCCGTGTTTCTCTACAAGTACACTCAGCTCAGTCAGCTCAGATGCCGGTTAACCGGTCTGCCGGGGACCAGTTTGGGATACAGTATGTACGCAGGTGGTGACGATCAACATACGGAGTACAGCGCCTGCCATCAACGTGTCGACCCAGCTTGCTAAAACTTGTGCGTTTGTTTCACTCACATGTTTCCCCTGACCAAGACAAGTAAACGTCCTGACAGAGCAGAGTGGCTACTCCGTACATGACTAAATGTTCCATAACCCCTAAAGTAAGGCGGAGCTGAGATACAGTGGAGACTTGGTGGACCCAGAGACGGTTTCAGCTTGGCCGAGACCCAGATTCCAATCCGTTGTCATCCCTATTTTTGGACGCCTGACGAACAACATTGAAGTTCGAGAGTCTGAACCACTTACGCCCCTTCGCTGCCAAAATGATATGGTTTCTTCAGATCTGACCCGAAAGATGAGTAAAACGACTGCAATTAACAGCAACACCACTCGCTGGAAGGACACACCCATAAGTCAGGGCGCTCCCTCCATACGGCAGCGAAAGCAACGACATCAGAGAGCGGTAATAGTAACTCTTGGGTCAGAAATCATGGTGTGCCCATATCGGGGAAGGGCTGTATGAATATAAACCTTGCCGACAGAGACAGACCTAACCACCAAGTTGGGGAAGGATCAGTGTGTATTGTACGACAGTGTTTAAATAGTCGACGGTATCGACAATGCCAAATCGCAAGGCAAGATAGAGGTTATTAGTATATAGCAAAGTGGACACAGTGGGTATGACACAAGGTCGTCATCCAATGACCCGAGAGAAGAGCAATCCGAACATTGAACCAAGATCTGCTTTCCGTTATGTCCAACAGTTGATCCACATTGCATGTCCAGACCCCCCCAAAGCTACAGATGGTTCTCGCTTTTACCGCAATGCAGTGCGGGCTTTGTTCATCTACCAACTCTAGCAGCCCCAGTGGTAGCGACTATTGGGTTAGGTACATAGATCATCCCAATATTTCCGTCTACTCCAGTTACCCTTCCTTGTTTGTTCAGGAAGTTCGAAGTCAATGAACTTCGAGTAGACATCTTATTGCAATTGGGATAACTTCGCCAGCCTCGAGACGCCATCGACAGCTCTGGGAAGTTCACGAAGCCGTATTATCTGAACTATTCTTGAGGAGAATCTTCCGAGGTGGAGGCAACAAGTCAACACAAGCCTTGACATGGGTGTTGGTGTAGCCATAATAGACAGCATGTTTGGATATCAAGTGGAAGGTGAAGGGGCAGAAAGGTGCGGTGTTGTGATTGTGCAAGCATGGTCCATCTAGCCACACATTTTTCAGTGATTCAATGCCATCTGCTCGGTGATTTCTTTTCTTCACGTACAATACGTGATTGTCCACCGAGCGAAGGTGCCAAACAAAAATTTGCCATGAACAGATTCCAAAATGGTTTCCTACTATCCAACTTGCAGCTCCCTCAACTTTTTGACACAAGAATATCACGTTTTTATGTTGATATGGCCAACTACACCTCATAAGTTATTTCCAATATTTGGACTTAAGACTAGTCTGCAACAAACGAAAAGCTCTGCACAACAAATTTTGTATCGCGCAGTAACAATCATGGCCGGTAACGCCCAGGATCATCTACCTCCTGGTATGCATTTCATGCTACAGGCAAGAAAGGGTGACCAAGGTAAGTACAATATGTCTTTTTCTACGGGGAAAATTATCTTACTCTAGTCATCAAGGCACACAAATGCACAAGAAGCCCTAAACAGCGATGAGGGCAACGAAAGACACTGTCAATATTTAGCACGGAAAAACAGCGATGACATGGCAATGACCACGAGAATGGTCCTGTTCCTGTTTCAACTCCTGCCCTTACGCGTCTCCCCAGCTTCGTCCCTGGTTCCTATGCCGGCTCCTTCGCCGCCTTTTGCACCAAGATCTTCAAGCCCCATTGAGAAAATACCAAAGAGGCGGGGTCAGGCAGAAATGGAGGACAACAAGGATTCTCGCCGAGACGAGAGTGGCTTCCTCGCCTCTCATAGATCTCGCGTATCTCATGTTCTGAATCGCAAAATTGGCCAAGAATGTGTAACACAGACAACAAAATCCTGTCAACGGCCAGGAGAAAATTGACAAACGGTGGAACGCCCTTGTTTCGAGAAACGGGAATTTCTCCTTAACATCAAGACTATCAGTCGCCCTGAAGTGTTATCGTGAGGTTGAAAGAATCTCGGAGGAGATTCCAGGTGGCTCGAAGTTGGAGGTAGGAAGAAGCGACATGATGAAGTTGTGGGAATGTGGCTCCTTCGCTACCTTGAAACAGCTGGTTTCCTTATCCGCTTGCCACAAGCTTCCTAATGGCATGTTCAGCCATAGGGCGTCATTTCTTCGGTCTTGGACCAATTTCCAGTTTGAAGAAAACGGCGAAGAGAACCTCCGAGATCTTCGCAATGGGGCCATTATGAGCGTCAAGATCGCGGCAATGCGATTTACTTCGATCCCATTCACTTCCAGCCGCCAGCAACTCGATCGACCTGATTATATCGTCAAACCGACCGACTACCAACTGGTCAACGAGGGCCCCTGGCTTGCGTTTCGCACATGCCTACCAATGAGATTGCGTTATGGTATCGGCAAAAAAGAAAAATTCTATATTAAGCCGGAAGCAATCGATTTTATGAAACCAGGCGGATATCTGAACAGGGACGCAGTTTTGGGCCTGATTGCACTTCAGGCCATGGGAGGCTGGCGCATCATAGACCCAGACATATTCAACGGAAACTACGAGGGGAAATTGTGGCAGCCAGAGCCAATGACAACCAAATACATGGTTCCCATTCGCCTCAACCACAAGGCCAGTCACAATCATGTGATGGGTGCCTGGGTTCTGGTAAGAGTGGAGTTCAAGGACAATTTGCAAGGAGACCAGCTCCTCTTAAATATCGCTATAATCAATCCTATGGAGGATAGGAAGGCCAAGGACACAGTGGCAGCTCGACTCCAAGGTCAACTCGTGCGGGATGAGCAACACCATGAGGTGAAGGAAATCGTGACCAAGTAGGTTCGCCCACCAGCACGCAACCCCCAGGTCGTCACGCAGCTTTGGAACTGCTACAGCAATACTGACGTGTCGGAATCAGGACTGCTGACTGTGTACTACGCAAGACTGGCGATGGAAAGAACAGACGGAGAGACGTTAGGACGCAGAGAAGCCCCAAAGCTTCAGGGAGGCCCCAGTGAGTTGAGAGTTACCTATGCAAAGTTTCTACAGCATTTCTGCAGGGAGCCATACCACTTGCATCGCACAATTCCCCCATTCCTATGCAAATAAGGGATATAATGTGCTTAAGTGCTTACATTATTCCAACCTCAACATCGCTTAGTTGGAGGGTATTCGGCCACCGCATGCTTGAAAAGCCCGTAGATATGTATATCAGTTGACCTTTCCTATGAAATATCACCTAAGCATAGCAGCATAAACAAGTCCATCTCTGCCATTATCATATTATTATCTAACCTCCCGTCATGAATGTGGCCAAGAATACTCTCAGCTTTGCATATTTCCATGCGATTAAAGAAGTGGTAAACTGCATTAATACACTATCTATAGAAGGATACGTTGCCACACTAAATCCAGCAAGGGTGTATTGTCATTCTAGGATGAGGAAGGGCCCGCGTTGTAACGGGCATCGTCAAGAGACTGCCAGGCCTCATTCATGACTATGATAACGCCGTCGAACCGCGCCCTAAATCTGCCTGCCTAGAAGTGCGGGAGATCAGCAATCCACTCAGGTTCGATAGCAGTTGTGGCACCACCGTAAGCCCGCGGCCGCTGAGTATAGTCCCATTCAGTTTTCTAATGGCCTCAGTCGTGCGACTGGCATTGTGGAAAAGGACGAAACATCTTCCAATATGCTTCTTCCTTGCGAACTGGGCACTGACGGCTGTGTGCCAGTAAATACGAAAAGCTCCAAATCCCTGGGACTTGATGTGCTTTTCCAAATCTTCACGGGAAGACTGGAAGAGGATGTTGAGTACCGTGAAGCCTCTTTCTTCTGCGTGTTTCCAGAAGTCTCGGCTGGGCCTGTAGTCCCGATACTCAACGCCAAAAGACTCCATTGTGTGTCTGCCGGATCAGATTCAAGTTAGAGGCGAGATTCAAACTGGGTTTTTTGTCTTCTTTTTCTTTCTTTTTCGACATCTGCACGATGAGAGAGATAACTTACCTTGATAGATATGACAGCGGCAGCGTTGGTATAAGAGTGATGATGGAGTGAGGGCAGAGGATGGAAAGGATTTGTCGACAATTCTGCGTGTTTGTTTGTTCAGGTAGTGGTTGAAAATTTTGGGCTTGAGTTGCGTTTGCTGCCTAAATAAATGTTTTTCAGGCCAGTTCAAGAATATAATTGACAATAATTGATCGATTTTTACCAAGGTCTAGGTACCTGAAAGATTAAGCTGCTCCAATCAACTACAAATCCGTAATAAATTGCAAACATGACTTGCCCTGATTAGAATCTACTCGGATTCGGAGCAAGGCTTAGGCTCGGGCTCGGTCCCTGCGGCCTTCTTCGGAGACCCTTTTGGACTGGCGTACTATAACAATCATTTGTTGATAATGGGAGCCAAGGGCCCACGAACACTTTCTCATGACTGGTGTTTTATAAGAGAGCTCTCGGATCGATTTCTGGGTGAGCTGCCCCATCCTTACTTGCTGCATATTCTCTGCTCTCGGCTCGCCGATTAAGTTCTCAAGTTTTAGTATGGCTGAAGGCAAGTCTGCAGGCTGGCCCTGACTTTCCGACATAAGCTTTCATTCTACTCGGTTGTATAGACTTCCAAACGGTGGATTTCAGCGGTCATCGTCAATGTCACAGTCAAATGAAGGCCACAGCCATAAGTTTGGAGGGTGCTAAGCACGATGGCTTCTTTTCCGAGTTTATGTAGTTTATGTGTCAAGTCTATAATGGAGTGCTGATACTGCTGGGCCAGCCTAGTAAGGACCAAGACGTATTGCGATACAGGCTGCTTCTGGTTCAAACTCTCGCGGTTCTGGTGATACTAGCACAGAAAGCGAGTGAGCCTTCTCTGTATGTATTGCCAGTACCAGCTACACTGAGATCGGTGCAAGGCGAAAGTTTGGCTTTAGTAGCATCAAAGAAAATGATATAGCCAAGGGCCTTTCTGCCCTTATGTTACCATCTATTCGTTCCCCTTTTAGTGATTTGAGTGATGGTTGAGTGTTGAGTAGCTTGATGCATGCATAGGTGATATTTTCCAATATTTAAATACGTTATAACCAATCTGGACTGTGTATATACACGATCTTGGATCGATGAAGGTGTACATGAAATGATAAATATATTATAAAGTGGATCCTGTAATATGTAAGCGCCCAGGAACCTGCGGCCTCGTGTATCCGCTTCGGAGGTCCGAAAGTAGCGAGGCGTCCGTGGCCATTATTAATCATGGACAAGGGGCTAGCCTATAGAGAGCGGATATAACATCAGCAGTTCTGGGAATAAACTGCAAGCATCATCGATGGACCCCACTTAGTCAACAATTTTTTCTTGTAGATAAATAGTCGCCGGATGTCGGGCTCTTGGCAAGGCCATCCGGATGAAGCAGAATAGCATCTGCACCCTTCGATATTGACTAGACCGCATGACGGGGAGTCACCACTTGCCACCGCTGCCGGCACCGGGCGGAACGATTGGTGCCGCTCCGGCCGCCATGACCGATGATTCGGAGTTGGAAAAAGGTGACCGGCCATCGCCGATGTCGCCCCCGTCTGATGGAGAAGACAACAATGCCTACCTTGTTCGATTTGAGGATGGCGATCTCGCAAACCCCAAGAATTGGAACAAATATTACAAGGCCTTCATAACTTTGCAGCTAGGGTTATTGGCTATGTCTGGGAGTATGGCTGCATCCATTGTAGCTCCTGCAGAACCCATCGTTGCACTAGAGCTTGGTATCAGCCGAGAAGTGGCTGTGTTGATGGTTGCCTTATTCATATTAGGTGAGCCAACAATGCTCCAACAGGTTGGCGAATACATCCTGACCAATAACGTACTTGGATCAATCTGCAACACATATTTTTTGCTGACAAATAACCAACATCAGGATACGCTTTCGGCCCCGTGTTGTGGGCGCCCCTATCGGAAGTATATGGTCGCCGATGGTCCATGCTCCCGGCTGTCTTTGCCCTGATCTGTTTCAGCATCGGCACAGGCTTCAGCCACTCGCCCGCTGCCATTTTTATCACCCGCTTTATCGGCGGGGTTTTCGGGTCTGCTCCGATTTCGAACGTGTCCGCCGCGCTCGGCGACATCTACATGCCGAAAGAAAGGGGAGTGGCGATGGCCTTCTACGCGGTCTCTGTAATGGGAGGCCCAACACTGGCACCCGTTATAGGGGCTGCACTAACTTCTCAGCCTCATCTTGGTTGGAGATGTATGATTTAATTGGCCTCTGAACTCTGAGTTTGCGAAGAAAGCTGCTGATAGAAGACCCCAGGGACTGAGTACATGGAGGCCATCATCACGGCAGCGATTCTTGGTGTTGCTACGATATTCCTTCCAGAAACTTATCCTCCGGTCTTACTTAAACGCAAGGCCAAACGCATGCGCAAAGGAAATGCGCGATATTGGCACCCTCATGAGAGCGAGAATATGAATCTAGGGAACATATTCAGCAAATACCTCAGCCGGCCCATCATGTGAGTCTGGCCAAATTCTTCGAAGTAGCCTGAGCATGAGCTTACAAGAATGTAGTATGTTTTTCACGGAACCGATGGTGCTATGCATCTCACTCTACGCCTCGTTCATATATGGGCTTCTCTTCCTCACCCTCGAAGTCTTCCCCATCGTCTTCAGGGAGCAGCGCGGCTTTGGGCCAGTGGTTTCCACACTACCCTTCCTCGGCCTGTTTGTCGGCGTCCTGATCGCCATGTTGATCAACATCGCAAACCAGCCGCTATATATCCGCGCCCTGGAGCGAAATAAGGGCCGAGCCGTGCCCGAGGCCCGTCTGCCCCCTTTGGTCCTGGGTCAGGTACTCATCACGGCGGGCCTGTTCTGGTTTGGCTGGACGGCGGCGCCGGAGCACCACTGGGCCTTACCTGTCGTGGCGGCGGGCTTCATCGGCGCTGGCTTCAACATCGCGTTCCAGCAGTGCCTCAATTTCCTGGTCGACACCTATGGCCCCTTCGCCGCAAGCGCGACGTCTGCTAATACCATTCTCCGCTCGTTGTTGGCGTGCGGCTTGCCCCTCGCGGCCCGGCCCATGTTCCTCAACCTCGGCATAGGTCCCGCGGCTAGCGTTCTCGGCGCCATCTCCTGCCTGGCGTTTCCAGTGCCATTCCTCTTCATGAAGTACGGACCACGGTTGAGGAAGATGTCGAGATTCGCTCCGGTGGTGGAAGGCTAAAGCTTGCCCTACTCAAGAGGACACAATGTGGCAGGTCGCATGAGCGAATTGTTGCTCCGTCTACCGACGTTTCAATCTAGTTGTGTTCCACTGAAAGCATATTGCACAACTTATAGGATGATCCGACTTGTAGATAATCCTATGTTTATGATTTATTGTGATTGGAAAAGCTGGTACAGAATAGAACTGAAGGACTAATCAATTTCTTCCTCTAATATCGACTAGGAGCAAATGCTCCAATCTCCCATTTCCGCGACTTCCGGCCTGTAGTTATTACCCCAATATTACAAGGCATGAGGAAGTACGCTAGTCACTTGGGCCACGGGGCCGCGTAACTCTCGCCAGCGGAAGGGCAGGTCGAGCTCTGTCCAAGCTCGACGACCCGTACTAGCGGAACTCGGTAGGTCAATATACGACATCTGCCGCGCCAAAGACGTTCTATTGGGCGTACTGCTTCGTAGCAGATATGGACCCCAGGGCTGGGAATCCTCCACTTAATTATTAAGATTTTCTCATCTAAGAACGATGGGTCGTGAGCATGGCATCACCGCCTCTACAATAGTCGCCAAAGGAATGGGATCCGGCTTATTGGGGAAATTTTCACAGCCATATAGACAAGTTAGGAACATATGACGTGAAGTTAGACCGGCGGGGATACGCCTAGTGGGAGTAGCTCAGAACCGGTTAGAGAACGTTTGGGACTGCGGAGGAAACCCGCCCCGGGAATATGAATGGGAATAACATCATTGTGTATTGCAGAAGACAAAGCTTACCTGCACTACAATTATTAATGGCAAGTAAGCATCGGAGGAATTGTGGTCTATTACTTCGAGAGTGAGATGAGCTGGAAAAAGTACGGGCCAGATGCATTACTTCCGGCTCAGTCTACAGACCAAGCACCAGATCCAAGGCTCGCACGTTTTAGATGCCAGGCACAATTTTTAGTAGACGAATCGGACTGTTGCAAACGACTAAAATGCAGCTGTGCCGTTGCACCTAGGTAATCGTCATTTGACCACCGTTTGTATTAGGGTACGTGCTCCCTGGGCTGCCTCAAGGAGAGAAACTAGAAGCAAGAGCCTTTGGAAAATCTTCTAGAAGCTGACTCTGAAGAGTGCTTAGCGATCCTATTTCATGATGAAAAAGGCCCTCACGGTCCTGTGATGGTGGCGTCCTCCTGATCCACGCCTGATCCAAAAGTTAGAACAATGTCCGACGTACCACCTAAATGTGGTAGTATCTCAGTGCCATCAATTCCTGCTAAAATGCTTGTCAGAGCTTAAGTCATTAGTTTGGAAAGGTGGCATTCGTCTTCGGTGATCTCTCGGCTCCAGTTGGCCTGCCAAGCAACGAATCAGGGACAGAAGGCTGTACCTTGCGGATAGGGCAAAAGGGGGCCAAGACCTGACTCTCTTTGGGGCTCCGTATTACCCAGCGACTTAGAAATACGCGAATGAGAAGTGTCACCGTGACGGGGTTTTCGTAATGAGTTGAGTGTCATCACGTATGCCATAACCTGTAGTGAGCGTAGTCTCGCACTAGTCAAGACTAACTGATCCATCCTCCCTCGCGTCGGTGATCTCGTCTCCACCGGGACTTTACAGTCCCCCCTTCCCCGTGGCTTTGACCTGCCTGTCCCAGACTCCGAGTTTGATTGACACAGGGTACAGATCATGGGGTATGGCCTGATACCACACACATGTGCTGATGGAAGAGATGCAGTGCAGGCACCCGCTCGCCCGAGGAAAGCATCACTGTCGCATGCATATTGGACAAGGTACTTTTCGATTAGCGTAGTCCAACATTTGCCAAATCATTGTGAGCTACAGGTACGCGAGGTTTGATTTCCGTGGGTTGCCTTCGCTCACTGCGATCGACAAGCGCTATACGCGACATGGAAGAGCTATATGAGCCGGCGCCAATCCATTTTTAAGGCGCTATACAATGGCGAGCCCTTGACTACGCTGTCTCCGCAATGCAGGCTACAGGTTCCCCTGCTTTAGCTCCAGGGACAACACCTGGAAGCCGGTATCCATGGCCCTATCTCACTATATGGTTTTCGGATCTGTCCTCAACATAGATTTGGTTCGGCACCGACAGAACTCAGCTTCTTAGAGCACCCTTAACTCTCTTTTTGGTGCCATGTCGTCGTTCGAGGCGTCGCCGGAGGACAGCCTCCTTCATATGGACGATGCGACCTTCAACGGACTACTGGCTATCGGCTGCCTTGCGACCATTTCTTTCCTCTTCACGACGTGCCTTTTGGGATTCATCAGCTGGCGAATGATCTCCTGGAAGAGGTTCTACACTAGCTCCATCAGACACAACCAGCCTATCGTTCTTATTTACCAGCTCATCCTGGCCGATTGCCTCCAATCTCTCGGATTTCTTATCTCGTTTTACTGGGCGTCAGAGCACAAAATCATCGGACCTAGTGATGCCTGCTTCGTGCAGGGCTGGCTGATCCAGCTTGGAGATGTGGCGAGCGCATTCTTCGTCATGGCCATCGCCGTCCATACGGTCTATCAAGTGGTCCTCGCAAAGAGCCTGTCCCACCGAGGTTTCATGGTCGCTGTCTCTTCCGTTTGGGGACTTGCTCTACTCCTGGCCTCTCTTGCGCCTATTGTTGGAGGGCGTTATATCTTTCAGCGCGCTGGCGTCTGGGTGAGTAACTCATACATTCTCCAGAAAACCGAAGGCTGTATCTGACCAATTGCAGTGCTGGATCAAATCGGACCACGAGAATCTACGACTGCTTCTTCACTATCTATGGATCTTCATCATAGAATTCGGCTCGATTGCCGTGTATACGGTTGGGTTCTGGTATCTACTAAAAGCCAGGAAGCCTGGAGGTCATCTCAGGAGCCATGCAAGCCTTGAAAGCTTGAACAAAGCCAGCAGGGCGATGCTTGCCTATGCTATAGCCTACACCGTGCTGACGCTTCCTCTGGCGTGAGTAAAACTCCATTTGCGGTCGCGGATACGAGTCGCTGACTATTCATTGCAGAGCTGGACGAATGGCCAGCATGTCGAATCGCAAACCTCCGGATAGCTATTTCTTCTTCGCCGGCAGCCTCTTCACATCATGCGGCTGGGTTGACACGGTCTTGTATGCGATCACCCGGAGATCCCTGCTATTCAAGGAAATGCAGGGTCCGCGCCCGGCCCGACATTCGCTTTCCGATCAGCTTCGGTCCCAAAGGGCCGGGTTTACAAGGCATGATAGTACCGAGGACATCTTGGGAGAAGCCGCCAGTGGGGTTTCGGGCATTAAGCTGGAGACGACGGTAAAGGTTGACGTCGAGTCTCCCGCTAGCTCATTGGCACCAAGTCATGAATATAGCGTATCGGCAAAGCGACAAACGATGCGAGATGAAGCAGTATGATGGATCTGCTAAAACCTATGAAGGTTCTCTGCGGTCATGGTCAAATATAGGTGTAGGGCAGATCTATATCCTAAGATGATCAAATCACGTGAAGGATCGCTATCTTGAATAATAATGAAATATAATAATACTAGTGTCTCGACATTTTATGCTGGCTCGATATCTCTCTCATTTGAAAAAAGCACCAGGTGCCAGGCCCGTCACTGATAAGAATAGGGGTTGTTTGTCGACCAATCAGAGCGAAGGAGAACCGCGCTAACGGTCCCGGCCCCATGCACGTTTCGCTGGGCAACACATGCACTCAGTTAGGCACTGGGCCACTGATTGTCGCTTTTCTGGTCCTCCGAAGTTTCCCATCCGAACACTGGCATCTACTCGAAAAGGCAGATGGGATGCATACTTTTATGTTCAGACGACATGAGTCTATGTGGCTGGTGCTCGTGGGTGGCTTCACTACGTAACACACCTCATCTTGGGCCCAAGTATGACTAAACTACCCCGCGTTTTGGTTTATCTAACCCCAAAGTTAGTGATGGAGCTGAACGGGCCAGCGGCTTCGCTAACTGGAGAACCAGATAAGAACTGGGGAAGAAAACAGGGCACGAGGCACGGCAATTGGCAGGCGGCAGGGCGACCTGACTCGTCCCATCTCCTTCTCCTCAGCTTCAGGCACATCGGGGCACGCGAGCGACTGTGCGAAAATCGGCGAGCTATAAGGGACCTTGATCTCTCATGGTTCATCTCCTATATATCATCTATCTAATGGCTTTATCTCTTCAATCCCATATCATTTGCTACTGTTTACTGTTTCGCACAGATTGACGTCGGGTCTTATCTCTGGTCCCGCGATAATCCCGGGACTAAGGACGGATTGAGGTTTGGATGACCAGCTGACGTAGCGGTCCGACGCAGGAAGAAGCAGGGGTCCTATCAAAGCTATCCGGGGCCATCCATCGCGATCGCGTAGGCCGCTCACTTACGGCGCGATAAGCAGCAAAGTTGAAACGGCCCTAAGAGCGAAGCCGCGTTGCTGCTCGATCCCAGATCAAGTGTCTTGTTGTTCTCCCGTTTCTTTTTCCTCTGATAAAGAGAGACCGAGGGTTGTAGTCGCGACTCGCAGATCCCGTCCTCTTTCTCCAAATCCTGACTTACCCCGACATCGCCAAGCATCGGCCTCAATCAATTCATGCATCACAACATGGATCGGAAAGCCTCCATCTCCAGTGCCAGTGGCCAGCACCGCCGGCACTCCCACGAGGCACATGCAGCGAATGATGCGCTGGCCAACGACGCACTCGCCAAGATGGGGTACAAGGTAACTTACTCCTCTCCCTGTGCTGCTGCCATGGAACCGAAGCTGACATATGCGAACAAAGGCCGAGCTTCCCCGAAGCCTGAGCATGCTCTCGGTCCTCGGTCTATCCTTCGCCATCATGGCCGTGCCCTATGGCCTCTCGACCACGTTCTACATCTCACTGGCCAACGGCCAGTCCGTCACCGTTATCTGGGGCTGGGTGCTGCTGTCGCTCATCTCCACCGCCATTGCCGCTTCCCTCGCCGAGATCTGCTCCGTCTACCCGACCTCCGGAGGCGTTTACTATTGGGCCGCCCTGCTCGCCTCGCCCAAGTGGGCCCCCATAGCCAGCTGGGTCACAGGCTGGCTCACCCTCTGCGGAAACTGGACGGTGACCTTGTCGATTAACTTTGGTGGCGCCCAGTTGATCCTCAGCGCTATCTCGTTATGGGATGAGGACTACGTCGCCACGCCCTGGCAGACCGTCCTCATGTTCTGGGCTGTCACGCTGCTGTGCTATCTCATCAACGTCTTTGGCTCCAAGTACCTCGACCTCATCAACACCGTGTGTATTTACTGGACTGGATCATCCATCATCATTATTCTGATAGTTCTCCTGGTCATGTCGCCCGAGAAACGCAGTGGTGAGTTTGTCTTTACCCACTACGATGCCTCGGCTTCGGGCTGGCCTTTGGGATGGTCTTTCTTCATCGGGTTACTCCAGCCGGCCTATGTCTTGACTGGTTACGGTATGGTCGCGTCCATGTGCGAGGAGGTCCAATCGCCTGAGCGAGAAGTGCCAAAGGCCATCGTCCTGTCGGTGGTGGCAGCCGGATTTACGGGTTTGATTTTCTTGATACCTGTGTTATTCGTGTTGCCCGAGGTCTCCCTGCTCCTTGGCATCGCAAACGGACAGCCTATCGGCTACGTCTTCAAGCAGGCCACTGGGAGTGCCGGAGGTGGTTTTGGGTTGCTCTTCCTCATCTTGGGGATTTGGCTCTTCGCGGGAGTGGGGTCTTTGACCGCGGCCAGTCGTTGTACTTATGCCTTTGCCCGTGACGGAGCTATTCCTGGCTCTGGCCTTTGGAAGAGGGTGAACAAGACATTTGATATCCCGTTATGGGCTTTAACCCTGTCTGCCATTGTCGACTGCCTCTTGGGGCTCATCTACTTCGGGAGCAATGCGGCGTTCAGCTCCTTCACTGGAGTGGCTACCATCTGCTTGTCCACGTCCTATGGACTGCCCATTCTGGTCTCTGTTTGCCGCGGAAGAAAGCACCTTGCCCACGCTTCGTTCTCACTTGGGAAGTTTGGGTTCTTCATCAACATCGCCACGCTTCTCTGGATCGTCCTGGCCATCTTTCTGTTCTGCATGCCAACGAATTTGGCCGGCCTCAGCCCCCAGACCATGAACTACGCCAGTGTCGTATTCGCGGGCTTCGCCACTGTCAGTATTGTTTGGTACTTCGTTTGGGGACGGAAACACTTCTCCGGGCCTCCGATTCTGCAATCCGGCCTGGCGGAAGGGGGCGTGGGTGTTGTAAGGGGGCAGTCTGTTGATGTTGAGGCACCACCCGATGGTCATGTCGTAGCCAAGAAGCCCAGCTCTGAGAAATAGGTGCGATAGGATCGTACAGACATCTATCGACTCAAGCAATATGTACCTCAATATTGAACTCCATTGTATATTTAAGATCGAAAATTCTCTAAATTGCTCTTGTACACATGCGCCGTTTTCGATGCGCGGTGTCGATTTCTATCTCACGGGCATCAGTTAGTTAACTTATTGCCGGCTAAGTACCTACAGCAGTGCCGACCACAGGAGCCAAAGTGACAGAAAGGAAATATTTGGGCAGATACTGTCAGTCATCAGAGTGGTGCTCCATAAGTAGTCTTGATATCTACAGATCCCCGTTTGACTCGTGATGTTGAGGAATATAAGTGTTTACCAATGATCAACGGTAATCAGTTCCCTCCCTGCTCCCGCATCCGTACAATATTGCAAATCGAGCTAAACATTGTACCCCGAGCATGAATGCACGCCGGCTGCATGCATACATGGTTGGCTTTTACCCGTTGTATCCCTATGACGCAATAGGGCTGATCGAAGCTTATCGCTGCCATATCGACCATTCACGTCTCTAGCTCCAATCATGCAACGCCCAAAGAAATAACGGTTCGCCAAGACCACTGGGAAAAGCTTCATTTGTGTGTTCTCATAGGTCAGAGATAGCAACAGCGCATGCCACTCCAATCCTTCACACGAACCAGCCAGCCTCAATGGCTGGCGACGAAAGACTTGACGTATGTCTGGATCTGAGACCGATTACTGGGTTGATCGGGCGTACGTTGTCACTTCATAGTCATTACTGTGCCTTGGGGGGTAGTTACAGTAAAAGATAAGTTCCTTTGAGAGCCCCTTTTCAATGTTAACCATGCATCCCAACACAACAAATTATACGTCCGCCAAAGAAAAAATTGACTATCGTAAATCTGGGATCATGTCCGATGTATGCTATTTACCATTTCCTGAACCCTGTCGAGGTTGAAACGAAGGGAGCTGCTAACATAAGGGAGCGTTTTAGTCATCCAAGTCCACGTCCAAGCGGCAAAGTATCGTTGATGCCATCACGCCTAGCGGGGCTGACCAAGCGGAGTTCGGGTCCGCAACCACCCATGGCGCGGGGACAGGCAACAAGACATCGGACTTCCGAAAAGGTAAGGTCACAGGAACGACTGTACCACGCTCACTCTGCTTGGGTGCCGTACAGTAGATAGCGTATGCCGCTAACTAACAGAATCCCGTATCAGACTCCGTACGAGGCTCGACCGTCGAGGGCATTGGTAAGATGTTGCACAGTGACAGCCTGGTCGCCAAGGGCCAGGATCTGAGGAGGAAAGAGGGTTGGGAGGGATGATGCGGAGCAAAGCTCAATGCGATATCCCATATCTCATTCAGGAAAGGGAATACCATGTAATCTCAAAAATTGCCGTGTATTAGTACTACTGTATGTTTGGATACGAATGATCCAGTATTGTATCCTTCCAAGAGCCGTCGACGAACGTGTTCCATGTCACAGTTTGTTGTTTCACCCCTGTCAGGACCCCCAGTACAAGTAGACTAAGCCCCGGATATGCAACCTGAGTGTTAAGTTCATCTCCGTCCTGGGGTCATTCAGATCAGAGTTATGAAAAGCCCTGTGCGGGACAAGGAAGACTTCGCTGAAACGGACGACAGGTGCGGGCCGTGCGGGCTCACATTAGTCACAACCCTTTCCCCCTGAATCCTAACATGACTCGCAGTCTCACCACGGTTCTCTCCCTCACCCCTTGATGATTCCGGATCCGGCTCAGGCGGTTGTAACGGAAGTTGGCGTGCGTCTCTCGGCTACCGTTGCTCACACGGTGCCGCAGGCTATACGGGTGGGCGACTTAGGGGGATTGACAACAAAATCGTCGTAAGCGACCAGATTTCCCGCATGAGGGGTCAACTGCGCCGCACCACTTGCGGTGTCCTTGGTGACCGTGAAGCGGGAAGAATAGCTGAGAGGGCGATGAGAAATTGTAGATCAGCAGCAGTCCCACTTAGGAGATATTTCCACTCGATGTTGCAAAGCTCAGTGGCTGCACTCACTATGCTTGGGAACAGTTGCCGCTGGCCCCGTCGAATCGAGTTTCAATAACGCCGAGCACCTGGTACGTCTTCTGGCCGGCGGCCGGCAGGAGCTGCTGCTTGAGCGCGACGATAGGCTCGGCACCCGTCGCCACATGACGGAGCACGAGGAGCTGCCCCGTCGGCGTGAAGAAGTCGGTGAAGGTGTTGGTGGCGCTGGGGTCTTCTGCAGAGACATACAGTCTGCAGGTTTTAGATGGCTATTAGCCAACATCTAGTTTCCAACGCCAACCTTTAGAGGACCGTCTCTCCTAAGTACACATGAACTGACTCTTCCAGATCTGATGCGAATTCTGGCTCAACGTCTGGGGCAGCGACGTATCGGGACATTTCAACTGCCAAGACGGCGCCCATCAAGTGCAAAGAGGCGATAATGTGGCTGGTCTTCATCTTGAAATCGTATCGTGAGCAATGATATTCATGAAACATGGTTTCCAACAGAAGTTCTCCGCTATCGGCCTGGTATTTATATAACATACATCTAAGTAATAATGAGTGATTCGCTTTTCTAAGCTTGTCCCGTGGGGCTGCTGGTATAAGTATATATGTGTATTTCGATGTGGTTTAAACAGGTAACACGTGGTATGCATTGTCTCCTTCATATCTCTTCGATCCCGCACTTTGTTTTGACTCTTTGCAGAAGGTCTGGATTCCGCTATTCTACCCTTTGATCAAGGAGTGGATATGGCAGCTTGAGTTCCTAATCACATACAGCTATTCCGCAGGACCAACAAAACGTTACCAAATACACATTACCTCGCCAGTTATTGCGCTATTGTAGGCGTGAAACTCCAAGCGACTACACAAATGCGGTCGTTGAGCTCGAACGACTTGCAATAGTCACGATGGGCCCAGCACTCAACTTCGAAGGAAGTCCACACTCATAGACTCCATTATATTCGAGCTATGCAACAATGGTGACGATTATTCTGCTAACATTGCTGCGATAAAAGACGTTTTCACTAGACAAGGACTCATACCTAGGGACCAACAAGAACGTACTGCAAAGGGTCATTAATACCTTGATCTTTAGAAAATCGAAATGATACTACTAGCCTGTGCCTCACGATATGCAGATAATCACTCACGTGCATGCGCTGGCAGAAGCCTTCTTAGTCAAGGAGATTGAACAAGCCTTGGACTACAGGCTAATCTAGTCTATGAATCTCCGATAGGATATCATGCTCAGGAATGGAGACAAGGAACACTGTCGAGTAGTAATCCTTGTCGTCTTAAGACTTGTTGGCTTGCGGTGGGCTGCCCGAGGGCTTGGTTAGCCAAGAAAAGGGGGTGTTGTTGTTGGTTCTCGATTCCTCGACATTCCAGTACCTCAGTTTCCTCTTTTCCACAGGGCAACCAAACAATTGTGTTAATTCAATAGACGGTTAGTTGTTCACTACCAGCATTAATATACTGATTGTCACGATGTTTCAGCGGCGTACAGCTTCGAACTCGCCGTCTGACCAAGACGGCGAAAGCGGCAATAGCATAGCCAAGCAGTCAGCGGCGCTGGAACAATGCGGCGAAGAAATCGTTGATCGGGGAGGCTGGTTCAGGGCACCGAATTTGCGGTATTTCCATCAGATCCCACCGCGGTAACAGGATAATGAGTATATTCTGAGCGGGTATAGGTACGTCCAGCATCTTTGACTCATATCTAGAAGCAACTGCTGAATTCATCACAAACAGGCCAACGTCTGGCTCAACTTGGCTGTCTTTGGCCAGCCTATCCTATTTGCACAATCAGACGATAAACGCGTACTCGCATTTTATTGGTGCCCTGATCTTTGTCTGTCTGCCATACTACTTCTATGAGGATGTCTACAAACATCAACGCCATGCTGAGGCAATCGACCTGCTCGTGGTATCTACCTACTGCATCGGAGTTGCTGTTTGCTTCCTTTTCTCTGTGACGTACGTGGTGATCTGCAGCTTGTATAAGCGTGTCCTTGCCCCTGAATCGATGCGAGCTAACAAACCTAAAGGTTCCATGTGAACTGGAACAACTCCAAGGAGCTCGCAGCCCTCTGTAACAAGTTGGACTACCTTGGTATCTTGGTCTTGATGTGGAGTGCAGGGATTCCCACCATATATTACGGCCTCTACTGCAATGAGGGCTTGCGTTGGCTGTATTGGGCGTCGGTATAGTCTTTGCCTTTTCCCCCCTATATGTTGTGGGTCCACCAAGCTAACCCGTCCGGTTGTATGTATAGACGAGTGGAACCGCACTATCCTGTGCGATCTTCACATTAAATCCCCACTTCAGTTTGCCCAGGTTCCGACACTGGCGTGCCTGCTTCTACGCTGGATTCGGGCTTAGCTCCCTTGTGTTTGTAATTCATGGGCTCGTCCTTCATGGCTGGGAGTTGCAGAAGTCACGCATGTCGTGTGGGCGCAGCTATCTATGCTACAAGAGTAAGATTCGTAATGCATACACACTTTGACCAAAGGGTTACTAACATATTCTACTTAGATACCTGAGAGATGGGCCCCTATCGGTTTCATCTTTGCGGTGCCAGCCACCAGCTATTTCACATTTTTATCATTGCTGCGGCGGTGATCCATTTCGACGGCTTGGTGGTTGCATTTCGTATCATTAGATCGAACCAGAGACCTTGTCATACTTCCTACGTCATCGATCCATACGAGTCAGTCTACATTGAGGTTTCTGTCCCAAAGTATGTAACGCACGGAGAAGCCAGGTACCTGCTGACCTTATCATCCCAGGGCAGAATGACTCAGATGGTTAGTTTTCCAGTTATCTAGGAATGTATTATACTTATCTAGACTATGCAATAGTATCAACCAAAAGCAATGTGACCACCATTGTAAAGGGCATCAGGAGCTAAGCAGAACCGGCTACATGGCCATTTCCGTTTGCAGTCGTCTCCGGGAAGTAATTTATGTCGCCTTCAGGAGTCCGCATGCCTATCCTATCCCATAGCGACCGCGCTCTTATGTAGGGATCAAGCTGCCAGTAATTCTCTCTGCTGATTTTGACAGCTAGCTCATCCCTCTGCGTTTTAGTGCTTTCGTCCATTGGGTCACTGACCCATCGGCGCGTCGCCTCCTCAAATTCCTTTGCGAGAGCTGCCCGAGCCTCAAGGAGCTGGTCCCTTGCCGCAGTATCGCGCATCTTCGCGTTTTCATCCGGTTTAGGCTCCAAGTACGAGTATTCCCAGGGATCCTTGCCACCCAGCTCTTTGGGTAGCCGCTCCGGATCGATATGTTGACTGAGCTCTTTCATGTTGGCGGTGAAGTTGATCTTGCTCGCGATCACGGGGTCGGCAATCCAAGTGCTCACCAGCTTCCATATACTTGAGAAGAACCAGGGGGCCTTGTGGACTATGATTTTGCCCAGCATTTCCGGATAGTTTGCCTCGAAGCACTGGATGATGAACTTTACCAGCACGTAGTCCTAGATATAGTTAGTCATCAAGTAAAACGGTCCCTTCGAAGCGTTGAGGATGCTACATACCAGATTCCCTAGTCCAAACCCCGTAAGGTCGAATATAATGGCCTAAAGGTCTCGATTAGCATGATGCGGAATAGGGGCTCGAGGCTCGGGGTACGCACAGCAGTATCGCAAGGCGGCGTAAATGCTAGTCGCGCCGTTTCTATGACGTACACAACCCAGCGCTTGAGGATCTCTTCCGATTGATCGCGGTGGAAATGATGCCGAACGCGTACGATGCACAATGGGCGTCCACTCCTATCCACCCCGCGGACGATGCACTTGCCAGCGCGCATTTGGAACATGAAATCCTTGCCGCGTTTCTGAGTCGCGCTGTCCCCAGCGGAGGATTCTTGCTCTAGCGCTAGCCCCTCGCCGTCGCGCAAGATCTCATCCACGTGCATCACTTCTGTCCGCCAGTGCAGGGTCGCGACCAGCATGGCCACAGCTTTGTCCACATCCCATTTGCGCGCGCGGAGGAATCGCAAGAGGAGGGCGTCGGGGTGCTCCGCTTGCACCATGGCCCAGAAGGCAGATCTGGTATCTCCGGGGCTCGTCTCTGCGTCTTCTAGACTGGTGGCCGGGTCCGTTATTGGGATCTCCTTTTGCGATGGATCGTCGGCCTTGGTGTCGGCGCCTGTGCCCAGGTCGTGGGAGCTGCACTTCCTCAAGACCACAGCCCACATCTTAACCAATTTCGACTCCTGGTCCGAAGTCAGGTTTCCAACCCGACCCTCGAGTAGCTCCATGATCCCGGCAATCTTGGTAGAAGAATAAAGTATGGTTGATAGAGGATGAGCGCTCAGGTCTTGTAAAGAAAAGAGGTAGGAGAAGCTGACAAAGGTCAGAACTGCATCTCCACAGATAGATGATATGATGAATGTAACAAACAGATTCTAATATTCCCAAAAACGAAATCTATGGCGAGTACCAGCGACCATATGACGATTCCAAGGATGGTTTTTCGAATCCTTTGCTGACTCCCAGCCCCCAAGAAGGAAGGATAGGGGGCTGTGGGCCACGGCCATTGCGGGGAATTGAAGGGTGGCTTCTTCGCCAACCCGTTGTACCCGTTGTACTGTTGTACCTTTGTACCCCAGCTGATCAAATCCCTCGGCCGAGTCCTTTTTGGATTCGGAAAGGCGAGGCTCGATACAGACGGCAACCCCTCCCTTGTGTTCATGTGCGAGGCGTGCGTGTTGTCATCACCTTCAAGATCATTCAGTCGATCACTCGGTCGTTGCGCGACAGAGGCGAGATCGATCGTAGCGGGTACAAAGCATGTCACACACACCAAAGCGCATGTCCCCCGCATTGGCAACATTGGTCCCTCCATTTCCATCTGTCATCTGGTGTGCCGCGCTTCGCCATGAACCGAGGCAGCTGTTCATCTTCATCCACGGAGCGAGCTCCGTCACCTGCAACTGCCTTCGCCCAGCACGATAGGGGTGCATGACGGCTTACTTGCGTGTCCAATGAAGCCAAGTGTGGGCTCATTCGCATCTTGGGGAGAAAGTCCGAAGCCTGATTACGATATGCGAGAGTAACCAAGAGTACGGCCCTCAGTCAACCTTTGCGTCCGAATAACATGTATTGCTCTCCCTTTCATAGGTAAGCAGCGACTTCTTTCGCATAGTACAATAGAGTTGCTTATTGGATGCCCGAACATTCCATAGATTTTCTTTGTTTGAAAACAAGCGTCGCGCTTTAATAGTCCAACCCGGGTACTCTGAAAGGCTTTGTTGAGCATCTGTTACCGTCGCATATCTATCCTATCTGTATAAATAAGACTACGGATCTGAAGCAAGACTAATTGAACAGAATCAATCTGCTATACCTACACTTGTCAGTCTTCTCTCTCGACTGTCAGTCACACCATATCCGCAACAATCTCCAACATGAGCTCCTCTCGATCCCGTTCTCGAGAAGTTTCCCGAGGTCGTACTCGGCACACTTCCCGGAGCCGTACTCGAACGTCGTCACAAGGTGACAGGCCAAGGCCACACAGATCCAGGAGTTCATCTTTCAGGGAGCGGTTTCAAGGAACTACCGTCGATAACGCGCTTTCCAGTATTACCCGTGGCGTTCGGAACTTGCTGGATATCAATCGGTCATCCCTCGATGGGTGTCCAAAGCACGGTGCAGCCGAATGCCTTTCGTGCATGTGCCACATTGACATCAATGGCAAGGTATCGAAGGATGGAAACAAGATCGATTTGACTCATAAGGTAGACGAAGCCCCCAATGTTGGAATCACTCCCGTTTTTGGCGAGGAGGCGTACTTTGACCCGTTGTCGGATCCGCACATGCGGTCCAGGATCAATGCGGAATCTGCATATACCAGCCAAACCAGAGTCCCTGTCAATTTCACAACCCCCTCTAGAAAGTGGTTTTCCTACTGCTCAAGCTGTGAAGTTATATATCTCATTGGCCTGGCGGGCGAGGCGGCTGCCAGTGACCATCCTTCGCATGCTGCCACTAGCGTTGGATACAGGACTATTTGTGTCTATGTTGACGCAGGAGTTAACGAAGACGGCCAGGGCGTACTTACGGGCGACTCGTCTGTCTTCTTTGGACCGAAGTCGAAGCACAATGCTTTATCTAAAAGCGTGTATGACCTAGAGCATCCTCAGTCTTTCCAGTCTGCGGCTCTGCGCCGGGCTCTGCGGCTGGCATCCACCATCATGCAAGAGCGACATGGCCTCGTGCAGAAACATGGCTTGAGCAATTCGCACAAGTTTCTGTGGGAATCGTGCACTAAGTTTCGACTTGTTGTCTTCTCTAGGATGGAAGTTGTCAATACCTGGCTCAACTTCCACTGGGACGCAACGGGTCAAGGTCAGTTGGACACACGGCTCGAGGCTGAGCTGCTCAAGATTGACGGTGATATCCAGAATCTTGGCACGCAAGGCATTGAGGTCAAGTTCTTCCCTCTTCCGCCGTTCCACAAGTATGAGCCTGAGTATGAGTTCTTCTACAATAGGTTCATTTGAGCCTGAGGAGGAGAAAGTGCAACGTCTGATCCAGCAACGTGAGACGTGAGAGAGAGGTATGAATTTACGTACACGCCGTACATGTAGATAAAGCTGCCTGGGTGAGTTCATTAGCCAGCGCCTCAGGTGGTCAGTGCGGTCCACTGCCGGCCCTTGCAGCCATGCCATGCCATGCCATGCCATGCCATACGCCATATAAGAATCATTTCCATTCCCTGAAGTCTTGGAACCCTTGGACCTGGTACGTAGAATAATATGAAATGTAAGTAAATATCCCGAGAATCTTCCGTGATGTCTGCCAGCGTTGAGGATATATATCAAGTAAGAGACAGGTACTTGTGACGCTGTTTCTTTCCAGTACGGAGTGAGTAGAGTTACATGTAGTGCTAAAGACCAAGTAAGCGGTGGCCGGGGCCAGTGGCAACCCCACCTGTGCGAAAACCTTTAGTGGTGATTGATGACCAACCAGTTCATTCTCTCCGAAGACGACAACGAACAGTAACACAACAATAGAAGTGAACACAAGTACCGAATCCCCCTAATTCATTCCCTGAATCATTCCGAACATGGCGGAACACCCATCATTCACTCTAGCAGGCCTTTGTACGTTGACATGCTAGTCTGCCGTGTCCCCTCTATTTGTGTACCTGTCACTGACTCGTGGTGCAAGTGGCTGTTGGCGGAACCATGGGCTACGTCCGCACACAATCCAAGCCATCTCTGATTGCAGGTGTTGGTCTTGGTATCAGCTATGCCTACGCCGGTATGTAACCCGACGCTTGCCCCCCTCTCCTTCTCCATCGTGAGGTTTGCTGCCGCTGATCAGAGACGCACCCAGGCTACCTCATCAAAGAGAACCGGGATTATGGTACAGAGCTGGCCCTCGGCAACTCTGCCCTCCTGACTGCATCGGCCATTCCCCGAATTATCAAGACGGGCGGCAGAGCCCCTGTGCCCCTGACGTTGGGCGCTGCCGGCCTTCTCGCCAGTTACTACTATGCCCGCAAAGTTCAAGAGTTCAGGTACGGGGTTTAGTCTGATGGCCTTGCGCAATTTGTGAACGAGCTCTGGCAGATTGAACCTTGGCCGAGGCTTCTGGAGTATATCTATTTGGGCGAGGGGATGCCACATTGTAAGATATCATGTACTTTACAAACCACTCTTCTGCAATTGATCAATCATACTCACTCGATATCATGGCCGGGTAACTATACACATCCCGTTTCTCATGATCGCTATACTGACAAAAAGGACTGCCCGCCTGCTCAGTTCACCATGAAATAACTTCTTCAAACAGCGAAAAACTCCTTGATCTCGGAAATAAGCACACCAGGAACCTGTTCTGGTATATAGTGTCCCGAATCGACACTGTGCCCTCCGACGGATACGTTATCCGAGGAAACCTTCTGCCATTCCTTGAGGGCATCGAAACACTTCTCGATGATGCCATGCTGGCCCCACAGGACCTTCAGGGGACAAGTGATCCGGCTCCCCCTTTTCAAGTCCTCCCGGGCCTCCTCCAGGTCCAAAGTCGCCGCCGCCCTATAATCGTTGCACATGGAGCTCACCGTCTCTTCGTCGCCCAGCCCCGCGACATACTCCTCCCAGCACTCGGGCGCGAAGATCTTGATGCCGTCCCCCTGGCGCCCGCCCATGAAGGCCTCGGCGATCTTGCGGGGGTTCGCAAGCAGCATGGTCTCGGGCAAGGGCGCTGGCTGGATCAGCATGAACCAGTGGAAGTAGCTCTTGGCGAACTCGAACGACGTCGCCTCGTACATGGCCAGCGTCGGGCAGATGTCGAGGAACATGGCGGCGCGCACTCTCTGCGGAAAGTCGACGCACAGCTTGTGGGCGACGCGGCCGCCTCTGTCGTGCCCGCAGACAAAGAACTTCTTGTCATCGCCGCCGCCGCCGCCGGGAAAGCCGAGCTGCGTCATTACCTCGACGCAGTCCCGGGCCATGGCGCTCTTGGCATAGGCCGCGATCCCCGCCGGCTTGGAAGACTGGCCGTATCCCCGCAGGTCCATGAGCACCACCGTGTAGGCTTCGGTCAGCTGGGGCGCAACGCGGTGCCAGATGTGGTGTGTCTGCGGGAAGCCGTGCAGGAGCAGCAGAGGGGGCTTGCTGGAGGCGGCATCGCCACTTTTGAGACCGAAGATGTCGACTCTCGGTTCGGTCTGCGTAGTGATCGTAAACGACTCGAACTTGTCCATCATGGGCGAGATCTGGCTTCAGATGACGAATAACTCCAGTAGTCTTTCAAGGCGAAAGGAAGTTGGCCCGAGTCGATCAATGGCTGAAGGAGTCAAGAGTTGTGATTACACGAGCGGTTAATCCATATAGCCCGAGGTTCTATTGCGGGGTCCTGGGAATATGTTAGATGCGGGGCCGCGTGCGCCCTTCACTGACGTATCCGAAGGCTACCCAGTACTATGATGTTATCCGACGTCGGAATTCTATCGCCTCTTCAATAGAGACATGGCTATCTCTCGATTCCCGAATCCATCCGGTTTCTGGGTCTACCTGCTTACAGCGCTGGTCGGCAGTGTTGCTTAACTCCCATGTAGTGATCCGGACACGATCAGAGGTGGAGTCCGCGTGGGCGAACTAGCACACCCACCGGGACAGAAGAATAAGTCGGTTGTGTTAATAGCAGCCCTATGGTTCGCCGAGATATGCTTTACAGTGACAGGCTCCGTTACGATGGCGTGCCCTCAATACGTCCATTTATGATAATGCAGGCTTATATGCGAAATAACTCATCTAAGTCATAATTCGGTTTGCCTCTATCAACCTTGCTTTGTTATCTGGATTCGGTATCTGCTGCTTCGGGGCGCGGCATGCATGAAATGTTGGAGCTCTTCCAGGGGCTTAGTTACATGAAGCGAATCGCATGGTGAAGAACAATGTAAGTTCATCTGCCATGTACAGAGAGGCCACCTTTTTGGAGGGGGTTAGGATTCTTGGAAATAGCTATGACATGGTCGTATTCCGTGTCTTGTCCTCCCGCCTTATAGTCCTTGTGCAACGTTTCGTTGCGAGGTCTGGTTGGGACTTTGGATCCAAGAGCACGAACTAACGATGCGGTATCCTGGATCTTCTGCCTGGGCCGCAGAAATTTCCCGAAAGCCTCATTTGGAGAATTCCATCTTAAGTTGCAGCAGGGGGTACCGATCAGGATGGTCTTGCCATCATGTATTAGATTGTGTTGCTTGCTAAACGCCGCTAACAAACTCTGCCATGGGAAAAAGCAATGGCGCCTCAGGGGCTGAGACACATCTGTGGAGTGCTAATACCGCATTATGACAGGACTTTTGGATATAAATTCTGTGCAATCCCGCTAAAGCGACGAGGATTGTGACTTGGAGACTTAAGAGCACTTATATATAAGAATGTTCACTTGTTGATGCGCGATGCGTTCCTCATAAACCATTGCAGACGTTTTCTAGACAGCTGTTTCAATGGCTACACCGCCAGAATGGAACCAAGCGGCCGCTGGCGTTCAAGTCCGTCCCGTAGCGGGATATGTTTCAAGAAGTTCATAGACAGCCGAAGACTCTCCCGTGCTTACCGGTCCCTTCCAGAGTCTCGGTCACCCAAACATGAAAGCTTACGAGCGTGTCGTGCAACAGGACACCAGATCATGTATGTCTTGTATCATTCAGGTGCTTGACTCTAGGGACTGTTGGTCTGGAAGTCCTGATCTAGGCAGAGCTAGGATCAAGCAGATCTTTGAGTTGGGTTCCCTCCTGAATGGGGGGTCTGCTTGGGTTTACTTGTCATCTACATGCTCAACTTCACACGACTGCGCCCATATTAAGAGACGAGAAATATATCCAGGATCGAAGGACTACAATCTCAAACATGGAGTCAATGGTGAACGGACAGATTCTGAAGAATGGTGTCAAACCAAATCATCGCAACCAAGACCGCCGTCCTGTCTTCGAATCAAAAGATGTACCTGATGCCTTGGTGCAGTCAATCGAGGCCACCAAAGTAGAGTATCGGAGAGTCGGGTCAAGCGGATTGGTCGTCTCGAATCCAATCTTAGGAACTCTCGGGCTAGGGGACTCGAAATGGATGAACTGGGCCGTGGATGAGGAAGAGGTACTGCCTGTTTCAGTCCCTCAATACGATGAATATCGCTACTCAATAGCTGACTAGGCAGTAGGCACGGAAAATTCTCTATGCTGCTTACACCAGAGGCATCAACACATGGGGTAGGTATTGGCGGGGCATGGACTGGAATTGTACAGAGAAGTCATTATTGACTGACTAAATTCAGATACCGCCAATGCTTACAGCAACGGAAAGACTGAAGCCATTATCGGGCGCGTCATCAAGGATTTCAACATCCCGCGGCGCAAGCTGGTGCTCATGACCAAGGTCGGGAGGATCGTGGCAGACACGGAACAAGGTGATTCCAGTGACTTCGTTTCGTTCCTGGACGACTCCGTGCAGAAGAGCAAAGACTATGTCAATCAGTATGGTATGTGGACGAACACCGGATTCCCTGATATGAAAAAGCCACTCACCGCTTCTCGTTCAAGGTCTATCACGGATGGCTATCCTCAGCGCGGTGGAACAGTCCCTAGAGAGGCTCCAGTCAACATACATCGACGTTCTGCACATCCACCGCTGGGACCCAGACACTCCCATCGAGGAGACCATGGGCACGCTGCACGGGCTTGTGGCTAGTGGCAAAGTTCGCTACCTTGCGGCGTCGTCGATGTGGGCTTTCGAGCTGGCGCAGCTGCAATGTATGGCTGAGCTCCGCGGGTGGACTAAGATCGTGGCCATGCAGAATCACTATAACTTGCTCTACCGCGAGGAGGAGCGGGAGATGATCAAGTTCTGCAAGAGAACGGGCGTGGGCATGTTGTCGGTAAGTACTTCGGCAAGGGTCACTCCCACGACACAGAATCGGGCTGACCTGGACGCAATGAAAACAGTGGTCTCCTCTGGCCGAGGGTTACCTGGCGCGACCTCTCGAAATGGCAGCTCGTACGACTCGTGCGGCGCGGTTTGGACACGGCTCCAGTGACGCTGATCGCGAGATCATTGCCCGTGTCCAGCGGGTCGCAACACGTCACAATGCCGAGATGAGCCAGGTCGCACTGGCATGGCTGAACAAGCGAGTAAGCGCGGCTATCGTCGGTGTCAATGGTATCAGTCGCATGGATGAGGTTCTCAGGGCTCGCGAGGTGATCTTGACAGATGAAGAAGACGCGTGGTTGGAGGAGCCGTACCAGCCGAAATCGATTCAGGGACATTCCTGAGTAAATGCTGGAGTGTCATCGGAGAAGAATAGCAGTCGTGGCATGTCGAAGAAGGGTTAATGGATCAGATACAAACTGAATTGGTTCAAAGCACCGGCACACTAGCATTGTGTGACCTAGGAATGACAAGGCCGTCATCCCGGTCAAATATATGAGTGCTTCAGCATGAGGGAAGAAAAGCTCATATTGTGATAGAAAATGAGCCACCACGTTGATACACTTCCCCTGGACCAAAGTCTTGACAATGGGACAGGCCCGTTGGGATTCAAACTGGCGCCAACAAACACAGTGAAAACAAAGTGCGGCGCCTGAGTAAATTATCGGTTGTTCTACTTTGATTTGGATCTTGCGATATCAAGGAAGTATTATGGATCAAATGCCACACGAGTATCCCGTATATACATTCTGACCGTTGTGCTTTGCCATATTCTCAACGCTTCTCCTTGCCTGATTCGGCGTTGTCTCCTTTCCCATTGGTGTTCTGTTGGTTTGATCTCTTGGGCGACTGGTTTGAACTCTGTCCAGAGGCGTTGGTTTGTCGATTCTCGTCTGGCTTCTGAACCTGAGCGGGGTTCGTCTTCTCTGATTTCAGATTCGTACTGGTGCCACCAACTGTCGTCGAGGCCAAGCGGAAGGGGAAGCGGGATATAGATGCGGCGGCGTTGGGGATAATAGTTCGAGGGGAAGCCCGGAGGGACTGACGAACGAATAGCATTGTGGCGGTTCGCGGAAAAGACAATTACTGTGATTGCTGGAGTGGAAGAGTCTCACGAAGAGGATGTTGTGATAAAACATACATGCAAGACGAGTTGGGTACTTCTTCAGCCTTCTTTTCTCTCTACCTGATGAACGACTACAAGCTGTTGCGCCAGAATGATGATCTCATTATAACGTCATGACTTGAATCGAACGGTATATTCGTACTAAAATAATCAATAACAATCACTTTGTTAGATTTTCAGTGGTTCCCAGCAGATTAGAGATGGGGAGTCCTCTTCCCAGTCGCTGGAAGCAGAGGCGACTGATGTTGTGATGAGAATGCGCGGTTGAGCTCCAAGTAACGACGACCCCTAAACTGCGCTGTAGCTGTAGCTGTAGCTGTAGCTGCATAGTACTTAAGCGTGCCATCCCAGTGCCATAGAAGCTATTAGGTATGTACTTACTTAGGTGCCTACTGTTAAGTACATAATGGTGGGGTTGGGTCTTTCCGGGGCCCCGCGATTTACTTGAGAACCCGAGGTCCCGACTTCAACTTTACACAGGGCTTGCAGTGCAGCCACTTGAAGCCGCGGGCACCGCTGCGAGTTCCGAACCTCGTAGCGAATCATTCGATTGTCACATGAACCCAACTCCCCTAAACTCAAAAGCGACCCTGGCTACCTGGCATGCAGGCAAATGGCGAATCGCATCCCTGGTTTCTGCGCAGCCAAACCAAGCATGGAAGTTGGGGGCTGAGTAAAGCAGCCTGTACAAGGTGAGATGACTGCACCGGGAAACAATGGTTCCCCGCATCGCATAACTACTGTAACTACCTTACCGAAAGCTTGCTTAGTCGTCTGTTTCTGACATCGCCAACAACGTGTAGTAATTGTAGTAGACTTGAGTGCTGCACTTGATATTCAATGATGGCTTCGGATAATCAGGCAACGCAGCAGAAGCCCGTCATCATCGTCGGTGGCGGTCTAGCTGGCCTGGTCGCCGCCTTCGAGCTGGCCGAGCGCAAGGTGCCCACCCTCATCCTCGACCAGGAGAACGAAGGCAACCTGGGCGGTCAGGCCTTCTGGTCGCTCGGCGGCCTGTTCATCGTCGACTCGACCGAGCAGCGCCGTATGGGCATCAAGGACTGCCGCGAGTTGGCCATGCGCGACTGGCTAAGCTCGGCCCGCTTCGATCGCGAAAAGGACGACTTCTGGCCGCGCCGGTGGGCTGAGGCCTTCGTCAACTTCGCCACCGACGAGATGGAGTCCTACGTCAAGGCGCGCGGGCTGGGCCTCATGGCCAACGTCGCCTGGGCCGAGCGCGGTGCTGGCTCGGCTGACTCCCACGGCAATTCTGTACCCCGTTTCCATATCACCTGGGGTACTGGGCCCGAGGTCGTGCGCGTCTTTGCCGAGCCCGTCAAGGAGGCCGCCAAAAAGGGCATTGTCGAGTTCAAGTTTCGGCACCAAGTGGACGAGCTGATTGTCGACGATACGGGGCGAGCAATTGGCGTCAGGGGCAGCATTCTCGAGTCGGATGATTCGATGAGAGGCGTCAAGACGTCTAGAAAGGTTGTCGATCAGTTCGAGATCTATGGTTCTGCCGTGCTAGTCTCATCCGGTGGCATTGGTGGGAACGTTGATGCAGTCAAAGCTGCATGGCCGAAGGATCGTCTTGGACCTCGGGTCCCCGAGAAGTTCGTGATTGGAGTGCCCGCGCATGTCGATGGACGCATGCTTGGTATAACCGAGAAGGTCGGCGGAAATGTCGTCAACCGAGATAGGATGTGGCATTATACCGAGGGATTGACGAACTGGAACCCCATTTGGCCGGGCCATGGGATCCGAGTCCTACCAGCTCCGTCATCGCTCTGGCTGGATGCAACAGGAAAGCGATTACCACCATTCCTTTACCCAGGCTCTGATACGTTAGGGACACTGAAGCACATTTGTAGCACTGGCTACGATTATACATGGTTCGTGTTGAACCAAAGTATCATAGCACGTGAATTTGCCTTGTCTGGCTCCGAGCAAAACTCGGACATAACCAACAAGAGTCTCTGGCAACTCCTTACGCGCATATTTGGCAAAAAAGGCACTGTCCACGTACAGGACTTCCAGAAACACGGCGAGGACTTCGTGGTACGCGATACCTTAGAGGACCTGGTGGCCGGCATGAACGAGCTGGCCAAGAAATCCGGCGGGCCACCCCTGGATTTCGATCAGATCCGCGAGGTGGTCGATGCCCGCGACGGGCAGATCGACAACGCCTACTGCAAGGACGCCCAGGTCATGATGATCCGAAACGCCCGCCTCTACTTTCCGGACAAGATCAGCCGCGTCGCGCCGCCCCACCGGCTCCTGGACAAGCGGTATGGCCCGCTGATCGCGGTGCGCATGAACCTGCTGACGCGCAAGACGCTCGGTGGCCTCGAGACCAACCTGAGCAGCAACGTCATGCGTGAGAACGGGGAACCTTTTCCCGGCCTTTATGCGGCGGGCGAGGTCGCCGGCTTCGGCGGCGGCGGTGTGCATGGGTACAGCTCGCTCGAGGGCACCTTTGTCGGTGGCTGCATCTTCACAGGCCGAGTGGCAGGCCGCGCCATGGCCGATGAAGTGCTTGGCAAGCCTGCTTCATCGTCGTTATAGTGCATTTTCAGCGGGAAATTTCGCTCCAAAACCCAGTTCTAGGTAGCCTCGTAGCATATCTTCATTTACGAAGTTTGGATTGAGCTTCGATTTTCGATTCGTGGGTTGCTCAGGATACTTTCCTGTCCGCACCACATATGTAAGGTGTTTAAATGGTTCCCACTCAAATATGTTCTTGGTCTCTTCAGTTCGATTGCTGCATTTTTCAGCGGTCTTTGTCCGCTTGAAATCAGTATACACGTCCACCTAGCTGGCGGATCAATTCCAGGTCAGCGGCGCGTTTTCAACGGAGCCCGGGTGACTCATGATGCAGGGCGGCGACCGCCCTTCAGCGGCTATGCGTCTTCTCGCGCGTCAGCCGTTATCCGCCGAGTTCCCTCCCCACTCTGTGTGCGCCTGCTTGCGCACCACGAATGCCTGGCCCCAACCCCGCGTCGATTCGCTGTCGAGCCCAATCTTGTTGAGCCGCGAAGCGCTCAGCGTCTCCGAGCGCCCCAAGGGCGATATGGTACATCAGTCTCTCTCTGTAGGGTGAGGGTTCAATGCTGGGAAGTCAAAGTGTGAGAAATTCTAGGTCTTCGGCCGTTAGGGTTGGAAAGTTGTGTGATGTGCAAGTTACCCCTGAATGAGACGAGCTAGCCCTATTCCGCCCAATATAGGGGTAGCTCGTATCTTTCAGGGGTAGCGAAGTCGCTCTGCCAATGTTGCCCCGGCGCATGTAGCTCTGTTCTGGACAGGCCAAAGATGTAGAGCTTGTGCTGTCACGGTAGCGCAACGTGGGCGCGTAGATACCTTTCGTGTGTTGTCCACTCTGTTTGCCCATATCACAACTGATCTAATGTGACCCCCCTCATCGGTTTCATTAGCCCACACATGTAATTGGATGCGCTCGAATAGACAATCATTTACTGCATGAGCTCCGGCATTTTGATATCTCCCTAGACTGTACTAGCAGTGTCCACGAGCAACCAATGCGGGTGCTAAGTTTACTATTCGTCTTGTCTATTCTACGCAAATTGTCAGGCGGAGTCCTTTGGGGTGCAGCTGGTGCAGATGCAAATGCGCCCCATGCAGCATGCAAAGAGACCCCATCCCCCACCCATACTCAGATGGAACTTATCCATCAATTGAGAAACCAGTCAATGTCAACTCCGATCAATAAGCATTCAGGCGCTATACCTGACTTAGTACTCTTTAGCGGGCAAAGTTTCCATCAACAAGCAACTTGGTTCTTCCAATGATCCAAGCCTGGGCGCTTTGACGGAGTGGTTAACGTGATTGACTCGAATTCGATTCGTGGTATCAATTTCCTTCGGGAGCGCAGGTTCGAATCCTGCAGGCGTCGCATCGTATGTTTTTGGCTTTTCGCCCTTCAACTTCTTTTTATCCCATGTGTCGATCGATATTTCATTTTGCTTCTGTACACGTATTGCACTTGGTACTGCATTCTATGCCTTGACGACATGAGGTATACGAATTGTTTACCGCGGCACTTTGAGGGTGCCATTTCCCATTAACCACGTCCATCACAGTTCTGAAATGTCTACGCTCCTCAAAGTCTGACTGACATGACATATATGCACCATGTTTTGATCCCAGGCTGGAGGCATGCACTTCAGGTTCTTACGCAACTAATTCGAAGTAAATGTTGGAGCGCATAGCAGGCGGCTGCTCAGCAATCGTATTCCGCATATAACCCTAGGCAAGTGGCTATTATCACGGGGAGGGGAGGCAGATCATACGGAATACACTTCAATTCCCGATTGGGTGATGAACAAGTAGCCATACCCTTCACGATGTCTTCTCTATGTCGTAGGGACATTGAAGCTTAAGCAGGTAGGCCGGCCACATTGAAGCTCTGAACAGAGCCTACAGACAGGGCAGCTCCTGGTGTCCAACCCCACCAAGAAACTTCAGTGGTAGGTGACAAGTAAAATCCGCGCAGCATACTAGAAATATCCTATATAATACTCCATAAGCCGAACGCTCTCAACAACCAACAACCGACTGGTCGTCTCAACGATCGGATTCAAACAGCAGCTCGGTTAGCTCAGTTGGTTAGAGCGTCGTACTAATATTCTCTTTCCGAGTATACTAAGTAATGCGAAGGCCATGAGTTCAAGCCTCATACTGAGCAGCAATTTTTCTTTTTGCTCCATCGTTTTGCACATTGACTGATTGGGAATCATAGCTAAGGTTGAATGGTATGTTTAACCTGATCTCTGTTCCCCTGGCAATCGCTAATTGTTATGCTCGTCAAATGTTGCTCGGCTTGCGAACAAATTGTTTTTGATCTTCTGAAGCCCCGCGATCCAGCCGCCCAGCGGCACAGGGGGGGTGGAGGGGATACTGAGACAAGCATTCGTTAGTGCGCTCCGTCTTACTGGAAAGTCAACTGCTATCCTACTGTGTCAATGTGTACCACCAATGTGCACATCTATTATTAGAGTGTCGTGAAAATGGAGATGCTCTAGCTCTGGCCTCACTACGTTCCCAAGGTCCCCAGCCGGCTGCAGCGGGACGGGACTCTTGTTCGGTGGTTCTTTTCAATATAACCCCTGCTGGACCGACGGACTGTCTTACCTTTGCTAACTCAGTTCAGACAATTCGGCCAATAGTCCCATGCCACTTACTCTCCACACATGACGAATAGTTAGTAACATTCACAGGACTGGCTGGGCCATGAGGCAGCGAGAGAGTCTTTCAGATACACACCCATCAAGGCTGACATATATTGCGACAACTACCGCCAAATCGGTCTTCGGCCCATATGCTTACTGAGAACGCGACGGTCTCAGTGTCACATACATCCATAGAATGAGAGTGTTGTCAAGAACTGGCTGCGGGTGGCTGACGTCTAGTTAATGGAGGCTCTCCGCTTCAGCCCTTTTCCTGTCGGTACCACTTTTTGAATCCCGCGCCCGGGTAGGTTACCTAGTTGGTGTTCAGTGTTCGCCAGTATGGAGTAGTGGAGCGCGCAGGTATGTAGGCAATCGCCATTTCCATGTTCCATGGAGCAACAATCAGTCCATGCGGCGGCTGCTAAAAAAGGTGTCCCCCAGAATGGAAAAGAACCACGGCCGGGCAAACGGCAAACGGCAAACGAGGCTCGATCTTGTACATGGGCATCACCGTTGCACACGTCTCCGATCCCCCTATTCCCGATGCTGTTGCTATTCTTGACCACGCGCCGCACAGCTAGACTTGATTGAGGAGGCTGCCCTGGTCGTTACCCCTGCATCTTCTGCATCTTGGCGGAGCTGACGCACATCACTAATCTTGTCGTGACCCCCAGAGATTAATCACCATCCTGCATTTCCTGCACAACCCAGGGAGCTGACTGATCCAATGCAACGCTCACCGCAATCGGTATTGCCCCTTCCATTGCCCTCCTACATAGTCTAGAGTGGATGCTATCCGAAAAGTCCCTCAAAGGTCACCCGTCGGTGGTTTGATGTTTGTAGAAAGACTGGCCTTACTAAGATAATAAGCAGGTCGGACCTTGCTCCTTGCCCACTGCTTGGTGGCGCCGCCCGGAGGAACCACATTCACTCCCTGTCAAGCTGCTATAGGCCTGCCTTGTCACACCGGGCTCGGCCGTCGACCTCTTTCTGCCCCCAAGAGCTCAGCTGTGTGGATAGACTTCGTTTTGCCAGACCTGCCTGGGGTTTTCATGTCACATCGACATCCCAGAGGAGACCGCCATCATCATCAGTTGGGTGTAGACAGGAGCCAGAGTCACGAGCACCGCAACTGCTCCCAAGAAGTATATAAGTAAGGCTCGTGCCTTGCACCATACACGTCCTCTTCTCGCTCCACAGTCGCAACCAAATCGACAAGACCCTCAGGATCCCCAGGACCACCAGAGCCCCCCCTCGGATCAACATGAGACTTCATCAGGTACTCCCAGTGCTGGCTGCCCTTCTGGGCGCCTCACTCGTCGAGGCCAAAGCCGTTTTTGCTCACTACATGGTCGGCAACGTCCCGAGCTTCTCGCAGGCTGACTGGGAGAAGGACATCGAGATTGCGCAAGCCAGCGGCATCGACGGCTTCGCGCTGAACGTCGCCGCCGGCGACACCACCAACAACCCGACGTCGATCCAGAAAGCATTCGCAGCCGCCGAGAAGAAGAACTTCAAGCTCTTCTTCTCCTTCGACTACGAGGGCTGGGGCGCCTGGAAAGCGAGCGACGTCACCAACTACATCAAGCAATACAAGACGTCGTCGGCCTACTTCCTGCGCAACGGTCAGCCGCTCGTGTCCACCTTCGAGGGTGTCAAAAACACCGGCGACTGGCCCGCCATCAAGAGCGCCACCAACGCCTTCTTCATCCCCGACTACTCCTCCAAGGGTGCCAAGGAAGCCGCTGCCCAACCTGGCATCGATGGCCTCTTCAGCTGGGACGCCTGGCCCGAGGGTGCTCACGACAAGAGCTCCCAGGTCGACAAGGACTACGTCAGCGCGCTGGGCGGCAAGCCCTACATGATGCCCGTGTCGCCGTGGTTCTTCACCAACCTGCCCAAATACAACAAGAACCGGCTCTGGCGCGGCGATGATTTGTGGTACGACAGATGGCAGCAGGTCCTCGACGTAAACCCAGAGTATGTCGAGATCGTCACCTGGAACGACTACGGCGAGTCGCACTACATCGGCCCCCTGTACCCGCAGCAGTACCCCGTCTTCGAGTACGGCGGCGCCCCCTACAACTACGTCGAGGACATGCCGCACGATGGATGGCGCGCCTTCCTCCCCTACATCATCCAGAAGTACAAGACGGGCTCCGCGTCCATCGCCAAAGAAGGACTAGTGTCATGGTACCGCACACAGCCCGGCAAAGCCTGCGACACGGGCGGCACTGTCGCCAACGACAAGAGCTACCAGACCCCCTACCCGCCGGCCGATGTCGTACAGGACAAGATCTTCTTCTCGGCGCTGCTCAACTCGGCCGCCGACGTCACCGTCTCGGTCGGCGGCGTCAACCTCTCGGGCGTGTCGTGGCGCAACACCCCCTCGGGCGGCTCGGGCATCTACCACGGCAGCGTCGCATACGGCGGGAGCCGCGGCGACGTCGTCGTCACCGTGTCGCGCAACGGCGGCCAGGTCGCCCAGATGAAGGGCGCCGCCATCACCAACGACTGCAAGGGCCGCGCCGAGAACTGGAACGCCTGGGTCGGCAGCGCCAGCGGCTCGGGCTCAGGTACGAACCCATCTCCTCCTCCTCCCGCCACGACGACCGCCGCGCCGCCGCCGCCGAGCACCACGACTAACCCCACCCAGTCTCCTCCGCCTAGTACCGGCGACGCGTGCGTCGAGGGCGCGGGCGACGGCAACTTCGGCGGCCTCTGCTCGTTCGCTTGCCACTACAACTACTGTCCCACGGACGTGTGCCGCTGCACCAAGCGCGGCGCGGCCGTCAGCCCCCCGCCCTCGACCGGAAAGAAGGGTTACCCCAACGTCAACGTGCCCGGACGCTGCGGCTACGTCGGTCTCTGCTCGTTCGCCTGGGACCGCGGTTATACCGATAACCTGGCGGCTTGCGGATCGGACCCCGCTGGTGCTGCGGGCTGCTAAGGGGTTATGCATCGGAGCCTTACATCAATCAACTAAGGACTTTATAGTAATATCTGGGATATCCAAACTTGCCAGGCAATTGTTGGGTTATAATGTATCTTCTTCTACAGTGTCGGTATTGGTAGCCAACAAATCACTCCTACAGATACCACCATAACAATAGCATCACCAAAGTCCAAAGCGAAAAGACCTTTCTTCTTTTTCTTGTTGGTGCCACTCGTCTTCGTTAGAACTCTATTCGTCTTCGTAGTGATTTCGGTCAAATATATGAACTCATAGCGGCAACCCGTCTTTTCTTTCGTGAGCCTCGCATTCGTCCGCAAGACCTCTCGGTCGGCTTCGCTGATGGTCCCCGGCAATATGATGGCAGTCGCACCATCCCGCAGCATGCCTAATCGTGCACCGTGAGCTCGCCATTGATCTTCTATGGTGGTTGCATCCTGTATGGTAGGAGACAGGCTGGCGGCTAGTCTTTGGTGCTGTTCGGCCGCCAGCCTCCTCTGCTGTTTGTCAGTGTTATTGTCACTGGTGCTGCCACCGTTGGTGGTGGCGACCTTGGCTCTGGCTTTGGGAGTTCTCGCAGCTCTCACTTGCAAGCACTTCACGCTCGCCTTCTGGAGAAACCCGACCGCCTGCGCTCTCCGTACCGCCGTTTTCTGGTCTAGCTCTACGGTTTCTCTCGTCTTTTGCTCATGTCTGCCCATAATTGTTTTCTCTGTGCTCCAATCCATGATGAATTCAAGCTGGGCCTTCCCTGTCTTCTCCAGCGCCCTTTGTTGTGCGGGATCGGTCACAATCCTATTCTTCAGAATTTCTCGTCCCTTCAACTCCCACGGCACTTTCCCCCAGTACTTGAACGGATAGATTATAAATTGTACTTCTGCGATAAAGTTCTTTTCCGGGACAGGCCCGTAATGAGTGCTATCGCGGCTCTTTTTGGCGCCCGCGTCTCCCTCGATCCAATAATGTTTAGGTGGCACCTTGACGTAACGATGGTGACTGCAGTCCGATCTGGTACAGAGGATGTCGCCTGGGAGGGCCATCAACCTCTTCGCCACATAATCGTCGTCTGCGAGGTTGCTCCTGCGACAAGACCATATATCAGATAACCGTTATGGGAGAGGGGCAAGAATGGGCAAAATGGTGCGCTGTAAACCGAAGCGGGTGCACAGGGTTTACATACTGAAACTGTACAAACATGCCCCGTCTGAGTTCCGACGGCGATATGAATTTTCGGATGGCGTAAAACCTCTCCGAGATGCTGTCTTTCGGGTCGTACGTCGGAGCCATGGAGGTCCCTTGTCCATAAAATAGGGAGTAACGTTTGCCGCTGAGGGTCCATACCCTCTGGGTCAACACTGAACCAAACCTCGCTTCAAGTAGAAGTAAAGTCTTTCCCAGGGAGAATCGCACTATCGTGCGGGCACTGGATAAATCCGGCGGGGTAAGCATCCTGAAGGGAATTCTGTACTACGTCGGCGTCGCTAGAAGTCTACACCTTTTATGCGGTGGGCGATGAGTGGCTGATAGACTTTCTTTGGTGGTGACTCTAATCTCGCTCGCGCGGGGGGGCAAGGTGAATAAAAGGGACAGAGAAAGGGAGTTGTTGGTCTCGTTCAGTTGGAAGTTATGTGAGTTTGCGACTATTCCTGTACGGGTCCCCCCTTGCATTAACTGCAACCCAAGGGTTTGGTAAGGCAAGCCACAAATTCCACGCACCCTGCACTTGGGCCCCGAGGCAACGGTGTATTAGCAAAGTAGAATCCAACCATACACAAAAATATTCAAAACAACATAAAGTTCATAAGTACTTGGAAATCATGAGACACCCTTATGCCAAATAGACTGCTGGTATTCTTCCCGTGCCCTTTTCTTTTCCTATCTTTCCTATCGAGCCGCCAGCCGTGCCAGAGTCCGCATATGCCACAGCTCCTCAGCGAACTTGCCGAGCATTGCAAAGGTACCCGCGAGCACGGCGAAGAACAGAGGTTTGTACCAGCCCCAGCAAAACTCCCAGAACTTGGTGTAGAGATTGATGCCCAGGAAGGCGAGGCCGAACCCCTTGGTGGTGGCGTCGTCGTGGCGGAGACCGTGCCAGACGCTGGCGCCCGCGGCGAGGAAGAAGGTGCAGAAGTGCAGGAAATGGCGCAGCCGCTCCCCGGGTCCAGCGGAGGAGAAGTAGGAAGTGGTCCAGCTGTGACAAATCGACTGGATCCAGAGCGCGACGAACAGGAACAGCAGGCCCCAGATCCGCGTCGTGGCCCACAGCGCCGCCGTGGTCGGGTGCTCTCGCATCACATACGACGTGCCGATGACGGCGCCGCCCAGGCCGACAAAGCGGCCTGGCGACTCCATGTAAATTGCGTACGCGCCCCAGCTGTGGATGTTGCATAAGTCAGCGTATAACCTCATATAGCCTTACACCGACATGTGTATACCAGAGATAGATCCACAGAGCAATGCTTCGTGTGTACGTACAAGTAACAAGTAATCGCCCCAAACCAGTAGGATATGACGACCATGGCACACGACCATATGAAGTTGGAACCGGTCAATAGAGCCACCAGGCCGTAGATGGAAGCCAATAGCAAGAGGACTGAGCGTAAAACCCGGTCCCTCAGCTGTTCCTGCTTCTTTGCCTCCATCTCCCTAGCTTTCTGCGTCTCCTTATTATAGGGCGGTGGCTTCTGTTTATCATAGCTACTGCTACCTGCCCTCTCTTTCTCCAGAAGAACCGGATCACTGCCGAGGGTGTGTTTCGTGTGAGCTTTGAATACCTTGTCCAAGGCATCTAGAAGTTGGATCGCCGCCAGCGCGAACGAAAGGGCCCCGACCCCGTGCAGCGCCTCGTTCGCAAAGACGCCCATTTTCTCCTCTTGATGCTGCCGTTTATATGCATAGAAATGCACAACGGACCCCGCGACCGCCGTGAGGAGACTGCGGACCCAAGCGGGCACGTCGCGGACGCGGTTCCAGAAGCGGGCGAAGGCATCATCAAACAAGGCGCTGAAGACGGCGATGACAAGACATAGAACCGCGAGCCGCAGGGTATACTTGGCAAACGTGTCCCAGGGGAAACCCTGGACTTCGACCGATTCGAGCAATTGCGCCGCCAGCTGGGGCGAGACAAGTTGGATATGATGAGAGGCCCAATGCTCGATGGCGGCCCGCACGACTTTGGCCTGCCGAGCCGGAAGCTCAAGGGGAAGAGAAGGGGGGTTGCTGGCTGCTTCTGTAGACATCATTACGAGCGATATTCTATACGATCGCATAGCCTTATGCCGTGTCATACGGAAAACAATTTCAACCAGTAACAAAGAAACTATATCGAGGCGCTGTCAGACTTGTGCCAAGGAGAGCGCATCGGCCAAGTGGGGTCATCCTGCCAGGCAGCTGTGCATGACCAAAAAAAAAAAAACACGAACGCGCCCCCTGACTTGAAAGAAGTTCATCTTGAATTCGTTATGTCGTTATTGAATGCAGACTATCAAATGCTATGTACAATCGCTGCAATTGTATCCCAAAATCGTAAAATAACCCAATACGCCCGGCCAGTCTTGTCTAAGTCTTTTGATTTTTACTTGACCAAAGAAAGCACCCGCCAACACAAGCCCCGTTTAGCTCGACTCGACGTGGTCGGCCTTCTCATCCTTGGAGGATGAGTACTCCTGGGGCATGGCGATGGGTCGGTGCTTAGCGAACTGGACGGTCGCCCAGATAGAGGGCGAGTCCTTGAACATCATGTCAATCTCCTCGAGGTTGCGGCCCATGGTCTCGGGGAACAGGAAGAACACTGTGACAGGGATGCAGGCCGAGATGACGGCGAATACAATGTAGTATTGCCAACCGATGGTGTTGATAGCAACAGGCGTGACCATGGCGACAACAAAGTTCCTGGTAATACGGTTAGTTTTGTTTGACCTATCATGTTTTACTAATGGGGTGTGCAGGCACATACCAAAGCCAGTGGTTTGCCGTAGAAATGGAAGACATGGCCACTCGGAGCCGGATAGGGGCGACCTCGGTGCAATAGAGGAAGTTGGCACCCAGGAAGCCAATGGGGACGAAGGTGTTGTAGAGGTAGATGAAGCAACCAGCCGCGATCATGGCCGCGCGGTTGTCGGGGGGGAAGCTGGTGGCAACGGCGAGCGACACCATGCAGCAGGCCATACCAATACCCGAAATGATGAATAACGCGCGGCGGCCGAAGCGGTCGATGGTGAAGAAGGCCACGAAGGAGGCGAGGAACTTCCAGGTCAGGGCACCGCCGGAAAGCACGCGAGCGAGTTCGCTGCCCAAGCCAAGGTTGTTCTGGAACAGAATAGTCGCGTACACGCTGATCAGGTTGCTGCCCGACATTTGCTGGTAGAACTGGAGAAGGATGCAGAGTCCGAACCGGTACGCCAGCTTGTCTTCGCCCATCTTCAGCATGTCGGTGAGCTTGACCGCGCTCCGGCTGGTCTCTTCGAGGGAGTACTCAATTCCCGAGATCTCGGATGTGACTTCCATGGAATCCACCGAGTAACCTCGGAGAACGGCCACAATGGGTCGTGCCTCTTCCACCCGGCCCTTCAGAACCAACCAACGGGGAGACTCGGGGAACATGTAGATGAAGGCCATGAGGACCAAGGAGAAGAAGATGGCGATCGCGATTGGGGGTCGCCACGTAACTGGGCCGTCCTTGAACTCGAAGAAACCAAGGTCGATCCAGGACTCGAGAACGTAGCCGAGACAGATGAACAAGCCAGACACGACGACGGCTTGGCCTCGGTTTTTGGCACCCGAGGTCTCGCTGAGCCATACTGGCACGATAGAGCTCAGCTGACCGATGCCAGCACCAATGATGATTCGGCCGACAATGAACTGGGCGAGACCAAAGGACGAAGCCTCGAGGATCTCGCCGACCAAGGTGCATACGGCAGCGAAGAAGATGACATTGCGGCGGCCGAAACGGTCGCCAGACCAAGAGCAGGACAAGGAGCCAAAGAGCGCGCCTATAACGAAGACGGCGACGACCAGTCCTTGGATGGTAGACTTCTTGGCCTTCTCGGCCCCCTTGGCATGAACGGTATCGATTTCGGGGAACGTCCTGACCCAGTCGGATTCGGTGAGTAGACCTCCGAGGCCGGCTTGGTTGTAGCCAAAGAGGATGAAGGCGGGGGCGACAATGAGAGCCGTCTGCATCCGCGCCAGAGCGGCGCCGGTAAGTCCGAAGTGAGGCATCTTCGACAGTGGTGCAGTAACGTCTAGTGATGCTAGATGATACAGATGAGAAAGGACGGAAAGGGAGGTCTCTGGAAGGGGCGAGGGCCTCTTAATATCCAGTCGTCGGGAGCCAGATCATCGGCCGCGCCTCCTCGATCGCGCCTCCTCCCCCTCCATCAGATTGAGATTTGGACCCTGCACCAGTTTCGCGAGCGGTAGCAGGCGGCTGGAACCCCACGGGAGTGGTACTGAGTCGGTGAACATCATAGCTCTCCACCACACAAGTACGGAGAAGTGAGACGAAGACTGTTGAGTGATATGGCATCCTTGCTGTGTTCGCCAGAGCCAGAGGAGCAGGCCCTGTCCATGACGAGATGGGGCGGGGCCAGTCCAGATGAATGGTACGTTAATGTTTCGTAGTGTTTCTGGTGGTAGCATGGCAGGCTGGCAGGCTGGCAGGCTGGCAGGTTTGCCAGCCAGGCCAAAGACAGTATGGTGAAGCCATGTCGCTGCTAGTCCGGAAGCGAAGGCAACGAGGCACTAGGCTGTTCGTGGTAGTCTCGTGTCATACAATGCCATGGCCCTGTCTGGATAATGGTACTTGGGTAAAGATTTCCCACAGAGCGGTGCTTTCTCGGCGAGTCCGTGGTAGTTGCTGGGTCCCGATCCACCGCCGACTCGCGCGACTGCGGGGCGACTCCGCGACCTTCTGTGCAGAACAGCAGTATGTACTAAGTAGGAGTCACAGAGTCGCATTTCAAGTTTTTGCCTCGGGATCTTGGGGATGCCGCGCAGCGACGAGCGACGCACCATGTTGCAGGATGACCAATCCGAGCAGGCAATAAGCCCGACGTCTGGCAAAGGGCGGCACCAAATATCGAATTGAGCGGCACACGATGGACCAGACCTGACCAGGACATACCAGGACATACCAGGACATACCAGGACATACCAGGACATACCAGAACGAACGTCACTCTACGTCCATCTGGCCTGATGATTCTGGGCGGAAGTTGGCCGAGGCTGCGAGGAATCGAGGGCTGCAGTCGAAGAAGTCCACATAAGCTTCCATGTCGCCCAAGCTCACGGTCGTCCCAAGCACCCGCGGAGCGGCGTTTCTTGGCGGGAGCCTCACCCCGACCTGCCCAAGCCCAAGCAGATGCTAAGCATTGCTTGCAGCACAAATATCGAAAACACACTGGAGAGAAGCTGACTCGCGCGCTTCCAACTTGGCTTGGCTTGCGCGAGGGCCCAAATTCCCCCACGTTCCAGCGCGTGGGGTAAAGTATCAAGTATTTCGGGCTTTTTTTTATGATTTGATTAATATTCAACAGTATAAGTAACATCATCCCGGTTGGAAATTGGCCATGTACGTGTACCGCAGTACTGTGCATGTATCATGTATCATCAATGATGTATTTCAGGAAGAACAGAAAGAGAAAAAAACACAAGTACTCCGGTTGCATTCATCTGGTGAATAAAATTGCCCAAATTACAAATCTGGCCTCCAGTCTAGTCGGTGCAAAAGCACAAGCCGGCCCTCTGTGGTTCCACTGCTAAAACCGCACTTGGGCCGCCTCCGTCTCGCTGTTTGGCCGTGAGGCGAGTGCCTGTCTCCCCTTCCAACTTTCGGGCCTAATGGCGCAGAAAAGCTGTGTTGCCGGAGATCCGTTTGGATGGATAAAGTGATGCCATCCTGAGCTTACTACCGAGCGGCTAAGCACAACCCGTCGACTGGGTACCTGCATGCATACCTACTTGTACGAAGGCCTACCTAACTTGCATAATGGACAGAACTCGCGTCTACTCGTACAGGATTGGATGAACCGGCTGGCTGACCTGACTTGACGCTTCCCATGTCTGGTCCGGTGCGTCTGATCTGGTCTAGTCTGCAAGCTGATCACTTGTCGACCCGTGTTTGCCCGTCCTTGCTTGCAGGTTGCAGTAGGCCTTGTATGCTACGCGAATTTCACTCCATCGATTGCCAGCATACATACTCCGTACGTACTCGTAGGTTCGTCAACACACAGGCTACAGGGTCGGTGTTCCTCCGAGGCTAGCTATTACACGTATGGATTCAAAGGGTGCTCATCCCCTGCCATCCACATTTCCTACCTCGACCCCTACCCCTAGGTTACTCCCTGTCTCCTACGGGTTTTGGATGTTAGAGCAGCACCCACTAGATTAGCAGGTGCAGTAGTGTAAGATCTGAGCAACCGTCAGTCACTTGAATTATTATTTTTTACTCAATCCATCACATCTATCACATCTACTCCGTACTTGGCCCCGGTTTGGAATACTCCGTACGGCACTGGCACGATGGGCAACATTCCATCTCCATAGGTCTCCCAGCCTCGAAGAAATCGGCATCGACCTGACTCCTGAGTCGACCGCCGGATGCACGAAACATGCTGTTCGGCTACACGTGCATGTAAACGCACTGTTAAAATCCTACCCAGCTGGTTACATAGGGTCAGAGGAAAACGACGTGATATCTGGATGAATGGACGGCATGCTGGGATGGACCTCGTTAGGGATTAGGTCAGGGCCTCATATCCTAGGGTCAACCACGAGGGTAAATATTCTTCCCGCCGGGGGGGGGGGGGGGGGGGGGGGCGGGGGGGGGGGGCCGGGGGGGGGGGGGGGGGGGGGGGGGGGGGGGGGGGGGGGGGGGGG
>QUSE01000032.1:1916790-1956868 GCA_006508115.1 Apiospora malaysiana
CCCCCCCCCCCCCCCCCCCCCCCCCCCCCCCCCCCCCCCCCCCCCCCCCCCCCCCCCCCCCCCCCCCCCCCCCCCCCCCCCCCATGCCCTTTGGGGAGTGACATCCGGATATTATTAGTACCTAGTGTTTGCAATCGCATCGTGGTACCATGTTGACTCAAGATCGCCTGCAAATCAAAGGCTGCTGACGTAAAATAGAAGCATTGAGGCGTTCCCCAGGTTGGCTTGGCAGCTTGGCGAACATGGAAGACAGGCCAATAGGTTACATGGAAGAGTTCTATCCCCGACAACACAACGGGGCAACGTACAGCGAATATCTCAACTGCCTGCCACTCTGGCTGGCATAATGTTTCAACATCTCGCCTCCAATGTTTCCAGGCTCCTACTCTGTGAACTTTATTAGAGTACACGTACCTGGTGAGTGATATTCGGATTTATACCAGCAGAGGCAGGGCGGTGAGGAATTAGAGAGAAATCGCTCCTCTCTCTCTCTCCCTCTTTCTCGTTCTCGTTCTCTTTCTCTGTTTCTCAGTCGTTCAGACACGCGCACGCACACACACTCTTTCGGTCGTACTCCGACCTCAGCATGCCGAGGAATATGCAGATGTCTCCTCCACCTGCTACCTGCGTCGGCCATTGGACCTGAGCGTCAAGTTTCACGAGATAGGAGAAGTGGGCAAGAGGACGACAGAAGGGGAAACTATGCTAGTGAATTTATGCTTTGCTTGACTGAACTCAACCAGAGAAGTCCCTGTAGCGAATAGCGAATGACATTGGTCATTGAATATGCCGGTCCCCGGATGCTGCAGCTGAGATCAACCTGATGCCGAATGTCCGAAGGCAAGAAAGTGGGTAGAGTCTGGTAAGCTATCCTCAGAGAATTTTTGTGCAGGACTAGCGACTAGATGAGGCATGAGGGGCAAATGCACCCGCTTGCTGCAGCGGCCTTCCCCAGCTAGCCAGCTACGTTAGCCAGTCAGTGCCCAGCCCCAGACGAGATGCCACGTACGACTCAAGATCTATTCCGTAATAACGGTCAACCATACATCAACCACCCTTGGCGCGATGGCAGAGTGGTCTAATGCGATAGACTAGAATTGGATTGACTCTCTTGACTCGATTCTAGGTATCTATTTCCTTCGGGAGCGCAGGTTCGAATCCTGCTCGCGTCGCTTTACTTTTTTGTTTCTGTTTTTTTTCTTGGTTCTCCAATCGGCCTATTTTGTTGTAATGGATTGATTACTGTTATGTCTTCCCCCCCTCATCATCTACTCTGGACTTTTTACATGGCCGCCAATCCCAATAGCTATGTTTGAAATTCATTGGCTTAACAAATTGGCACGTCCTTTTGTTAGCATGTGAACAAGAAATGCCTAAGATATGTGACGTTGACGTATAAGTCGACATCAGTACACCACGCCTGTCATCGGATGCTATATTCAATACCGCAACCCGAATGTCGAAACTTTGTTCATTCACTCGTTGATTAATCATGATGATACCTTCTTCCTCGTGGTCCATGATTATCTGCCATTTACTCTCGTCTCTTCTTTTGGCTACACTATCCAGGAAGAAACTCTTGGGCCAGAACTCCATCACTATTTGCCAAAGCTGCAGTCAACCCAAATTCGATATCTTATTAATTATGCCGACATGTCAACGACAGAAGCCAAGACAACAATGGTGTCACCATCATCGCCTTCGCCGGGCCTTTGCCTCTCCTCACACACGAGTTCGGAGTACTTCGTCTAACTGGGGCGAAATTGGTCCGCCGCCGGACCTGCTTACTTACTACCTGCAGCGCTTGGCGCAACCAATATTTCATGACACTCAGTCGTACGATGCAAAGAGCCCACGAAGTGATGGAATGCTGTAATCGGCTCTCTCTCTCGGGTTGCCCTTCTACATTCGTGCGCATGCATCACGAGCGCATCGCCAAGGTGAAAGGACAAAGAAAACACGGTTTGATTGACATTGACATCAGCTAAACGACATGCTGATACGATAAAAATGATGCAATTCCCAACAATCGCCCAGATCACACGCCACCCGGCTTTCAAGACGGCAGTCTGGAAGCTCAGGCCGCACCAGAGCGGGCTCCTGCCAGTGGGCGCTACGAGAGGCGGCCCCTACAACATCAGTTGGGAGATCCACGGTAACGGTCCGATCAAGGTCATGGTACGTTTTTTTGGTTTGCCTTTTGCCTTTCCCCATTCCCCCTCGCAAACAAGGTTCCGGGGCTCTCATTCCAGTATCACTTCCCGAGGCTATTGTCTTGTCGGTCCCCATCAAATGAATGAGTCAAGCAATGAACCCATCGAGGGTCATCAGGTGAACTTCTGCTGAGAAACATGTGCGATGTTCGCCCATGAATCTAGCTTATAGGGGGCCTGGGCATAACCAGGGCCGATTGGCAGCGCCAGACCTACCACTTCGGCCACCTGCTTGGGGCTCGCTACTCGGTGCTAATGGTCGACAATCGCGGCGTCGGCGCCTCCGACAAGCCGCTCCATCTCCGAGGCTACACGACGTCCGGGCTCGCGCAGGACCTCCTCGAGGTCGCGGACCACGTGGGCTGGATCTCGCCGCGGTCGCTGCACGTCGGCGGCGGCAGTCTGGGCGGCATGATTGCGCAAGAGGTTGCCCGTCAGGCACCGGAGCGCATCGCCCGCCTCGCCCTGTGGTCCACGATGGCCCGCTACGAGCAGACGGGCTCGTGGACGGAGTCTGTAGGCCATGTATGGGGCCTGGCCGTCCCTAAGTCGCTCGAGGCGGGCGTCCGGGGTATCGCACGGGGGTGCTTTCCGGCGGCGTGGCTCGCTGAGCCGCCGGCGGACGACGACATGGTAGAAGAGGAAGGAGGAACTGTTACTTCTGCTACTACATCAGCGGTGAAGGGGGTCGAGCAGGGGGTCCCGGAGCAGAACGGCCGCCCCAGCCGTTCACCAATGCCGAGGTTCGATACCAACTACGAGCGCTGGGCTGCGGGCGAGATCGCGAAGCATCGCGAGGGCCACGTCACGCGGACAGGGCACTGGATGCAGACGCTCGCGGCGGCCCGCCACTCCCTGGGCGCGGAGCAGCTGCGGCGCCTGGGCGACGAGGTGGGCCGGGAGCGGATTATGGTGCTGCATGGCGATGCGGACGGCATGATGCCGGTAGATCTTGGGCGGATCCTGATGGCGGAACTGCGGCCGGCCAGGTCGATCGTGGTCGAGGGGATGGGGCATGCGCCGATATTGGAGCGAACGGCCTGGTTCAATGGCGTGTTGGAGGAGTGGTTTACCGACGAAGAGAGGCCGAATCTGTAAGGAGGGAGGGGACGGAAACGGGAGACGATTCGACACGAACAGCCAGCCATTCGCTAATTGCTGAGCGGAGTCTTTGTGACGCCCGACCCCCTCTGGTAATAACAACATCGTTCCACTCACTCTGCGACGGAGATACCGAACCAATTCCTTTCTGAATGTCCGTGAGAGGCATCCTCGTATGTCTGTAATAACAAACTGAATTTATCTTGACGATCCCGAAACATAGTTTCTATGAACAAGATGTCATGGGTTTCCACTTGTCTTCTATGGGATTCTTGGGGATAGTATCTCAACACCGAAATTTGTCCGTCGGTCTATTGTTAACATGGGGCCTGCAGTGTCTGACTACATACCCGCCATGCATGCGCATGCAATCCATAATTGCAGCTTCTCCGTTATCTATGAAGCCAGAAAGCGCACCATGAAGTTATCGGTGTGTGTACGGGTTTAGCAGCCACGTAGATCCTCGGGGAAACATACCGGGCTTTCTCCCTGCGACCATCCATCATATGTATCCGACTTGTGTATTCGCGACAAGGGAGACCGTCTTTGGCAAAAGAGCAAGAAACGGCACTGCGATACCAGGCTCTCAAGTGCAGCTGTTGATACACTGCGAGCAACTCCAGCTAAATATCTATCCATGACGTGACATACGTGATGTATGCAATCTCGAAATCGATGCGCCCAGCATTCGCAGTCCAGCAACTTACCAGCGCATAGCCACGATAGACCAGGACAGACGAAAACACCATGAAGCCGGCCGTCAGGTTCAGGCTAGAGGACAACGGCAACTTATGCAAATGTCATATAGTTGGTTGAGGTGCGAGATATTGCAATACGAACAGAGCACATGTAGTTTACGCCGCAGAACATGTTTGAACCTGGTCTAGGACCCAACCTTGGGAAATCGAGTAAGATCTTGGTACGAACGTCAACACGAGGTTTCAACAAGTGGCATAAGGTCAAGGAGTCATGTCCTCTAGTGGGAAACCGTTGTGCTATGGAGCGATGCGGTGGATATTAATCTTTAGTACAAGTCAACATATACTCCATTAGAGACCATTTGTCTCCGAAGATCAGCAGCCAACTGCTTGATCCAATCATCCAAGCAGATCGGTCGATTAGTGTAGGGGTTAGCACGTGGGATTTTGACAACATCAAAATCAATTCTTCCCGAGACGCGAGTTCGATTCTCGCATTGACCTGCTTTTTTTTCTCCTTTCTCTGTGGTAATCCTTCCTGTTCGGCAGGAATCCCACCTGGAAATGGAGCTATCCAATCTGTACATCTGCTGATTTTTCTATCCTTTTTTGTCAGGTACCTTTCTCTTTTTTGTGCAAGTGCAGAAATGTAGTGAGTATCGTACTCGGTGAGCAAAGAGAAGAAAATTATATACCTATAACATGTCGATTCTATTGTCTAGGCCAACACTCGTTACCTTACATCAGTTTCCCATAGCCGTACCTACCTAGGCATTGTACATCCAGTCGATTAACCAAGTGTCATCCAACCTTCCCATAACCCTGAACCACCGCTCCTCTAGCATCCACTGGAGCAACCTTGGAATAAGTAATGTCACAGAGAGGGAGAAGTTGTAGCTCGCTGCCTAACCATATCCAACGGCCCTCACTGGAAGCAAGCATTGCACTCACTCACTGGAGCACGCACTTTCCGCGCCGAATACTCACTTGCTACATTAGTATATGAATTGATCACATTCGGGATAATCATGCCAAGCTATCCCCAGCACAGAGCTAGCCTACGGCGTCGCATGGACGAGGGATCAACATGAAGCATTTCCACTATTAAGATTGAACTCAGCCGGGTATTATTATACATAAACAAGATTCACACAAGAAACTGGCAAACGAGACCTGAACGAATTTCAATTGCTCTGCCTCAAGGCACGAGACGGGGAATCATAAACTATCAAAAGACCAATCTGGAACTCATCGAACCATCCTAGGTCGACTTTTTGGGCTTAAGCTTCTGGAAGAAGGTGCTGAGTCGGCTCTTCTTCTTCTTATCCGTAGTGGCGGAGCCATTGGCGCTCTCGGCCGTCTTGTCAGTGCTCTCCGTCGCCTTGTCGGTGGCTGATTCGGTCTTGGTCGGGGTGGTAGTCTCCGTCGAGGCGGCGGCATCAGTCGCGGGCTTGGCCGAAGTGGTAGGGTCGATAGCAGCGGCTGTTTGGGCTTCGGTTCCATTCGTGGTAGCTGCAGCGGCAGTGCTGGCATCAGTCGACTCAGGGGCAACGGGCGCAACGGGCGCAACAGCGGCATTGTTCAGCGCACTGTCGGTGCTCTGTGGGACCTCGGATGTGGTCTCCTTAGGCTCCTCGACAACAGGTACAACGATGGCCGCCTTGTCAGACACCTCTGTCTGCGCAGGCTGAGCTGTCTCAACAGCCTTATCGGCAGCCTCCTCGGTGGGCTTAACCTCCTGCAACAGCTCGGCTTCCATAACCTTCTTCTCTGCGACAGCCAGAGTACTGGCTGCGGCCTCGGGGCTCTCGCCAGACTGGGCAATCGACTGCTTCACTTCAACAGGCACCGAGGGAGAGACCTCCTGGATGGTCTGCTCCTGTGCCTGTGTCTGGTCCTTGGAGGCCTGGCCGATAGCAGACTGGACGGATTCGGGCAGCATTTCCTTAACGGAGTCGGGCAGCTGGGTGGCAGCTCCAGTGGCGCTTGCCTGCGCAGTAGTTGCTGCGGCGGAAGCCTTCTCGGCAGCTACGTCTTTGGCCACAATGGCTCCTGCCAATGCGGCACCACCAAGAGCAGTTGCGGCCGCGGCGACTGAAGCAGCGGCTTCCTCGGCGCTGACGGTGTGCTCCGTCTTCTCGGTGCCCTTTCCAGCAGTGCCCTCGGCTGTCGATGGTGCCTCTTGCACCTTCTGTAGCAACTCTTCCTCGAGCTCGGCCTTCTCCTTGACCTCTGCCGGGTTGGCACTCGCCTCAGGGGCGGCATGAGCCTTTAATTGGCTGTCCTTCACGACGGCAGGCACCTTGTTTACCTCCAAGGGGTTCTCCAGGGGCGCCTCAGCAGCCAGGGCAGCAGTGGTAGAAGCGGGGGCAGCAGAGGACAAGAAAGCGGCGGCGGCAACTATGAGTTGTTAGCACCATCCATGGTCTGTGATGTCAAATTCGTGTAACCTCACCTTCGTCGGGTGTCATGTAAGACTTGGGGTCCAGATCCACGTTGTCGGTAGCAGTGCTTCCGCTGGCCAAGTGGTCTGGGATTTTCTCACCCGGTGCAAGCTGCACGGGGTTCACCGCGCCGGGTACGGCAGGCATGGGGTTGACGCTGAACTCTTTGCTGGCGGACTCGAGAGCAGGCGTCTCAGGGAAAGTCCCCGGGATAGATTCAGAGCTTCCTTGCTTCTTCTCCAACGGCGCGTCAGCGGCGAGAGCCGCGGTTGTCGAATCGGGGGCAGCTGAGCTCATCATGGCAGTGGTTGCTGATGCCTCCTTGATGATATTTTCTGGGAGGAGTACGTTGTTCTCGTTTCCGCTTGCGTCGGTTTCTTTAGGTGCAGTGTGGTCGGTAGTCCACTCGCCGTCAACAACAAACTATTTGGGTGCGTTGCGATGGTTAGTCTAGGTCGATACTGTTTTGATTTTGTTTTGGTGGATAAATTATATAGCAGTAAGACACCCTGAGGAGTCAATTCAAATATGGGTGAGGAAACAAGTATTGCCGAAACAAGATAATGGTGTTGGAGGCGGAGTGCGGTTTGGTTTTGAAGAATGAATAAAGAAACAGGGCCACACCCGGAAATGATTGCGAAAGGGAAATGACACCGCCAACTGCCCACTCTAGTTGGCAAAATGCAATAACAACAAACACGCCGCAGCTAGGCGATGATCTGGAATGACCGGGGAGGGGGGGGCGAGAAGGCAAACGGCGCTTGCTGCTTGGTGGTTGGAAGTTGACATGGGTGTGCACGCAGAAGACAGGACTGCGTCATTTGCGACAGCTGCCCCTCGTGTTCCAATGCCCTATAGAACCAGGACTATCAGGGCCGATAAAATTGGCAGGCTATGACGGTATTTCCGTCATCCTGGTAGGGGTGCGCAGCACTGGTCCCCAAGCCGTGCGCTCACGAAAGGACCAAGGTTCCTTGTCACCTATCGCCGGACTAGTCTCCCAGCCCGTCGATTGATTATTGAGCCTGTCCTGTTTCGCACATGATCCTCGAATCCTTGCTCAAGTTTCTGGGCTACCGTCTCCCCATTGACCTATCAGCAACTCGGCCGCACCAGCAAGTCCCCAAGCTGCGACAGAAAGTACAGAATCGGCTTGCGGTCCATAAGAGCGTTGCACGATCTGCCTAACGTCATGTATCACGCGCAACGTATCCGCCCGCTTGTAAATGAAATCATACACAAAAAGGGAAAACATGCAGCCTACTGAGGCGCAACATCAATGTCCGGAGATGGACATATAACAGAGTAGAAAGACAGAGGGTGAAAGGGTGTATCCTTGCGCAGGCAATTGATACGCAGCACACCATCACCAAACCAGCCGCGTCCGCTTTAGCAGTCGGAACTTGATGGTTCAGCGTCCAGCATCCAGCATTCATCACTGACAGGCCTGACGGCTCGCCTCTGGTTGGCACCTCCGAACTGCTGAGTAAGTGTCAAGTGGGCATATCACTCCGTGACTTTCGGTAACTTTGCGTGACGCAGGTACAAAGGCGGAAGTATGCGGGCAGAGTGTCCGGTGTGACGTTGGTTGGGTCGCGACAGAACATGTGCAGACAAGGCACATAGGAGACTTGGGTATAGCGATATGGATAGAGATGCTGGCTACGAACCTTGTAGTCGATCTTCTGCGAAGCGTCGTCGAGCTTGACCAACTTCGCAAAGTGGTTGCCGACCTTGTCAAGCTTCTCCGTCTTCTTCCACCCATCAAAGGTGCCGGTTACGTAGACTTCAGAAGCAGGATGCTCCCTAAAGAAGGAATGATCTTGTCAGCCTGTGTGCCCAGGGGTATCCTGAGGTGTAGTAGGAAGTAGCGGCTTGGGCTCAGCGTCGACGAGATGCGCGTGCTGGAAGGATGCCAAACTCTCTCGGCCTGGTGTAGGTTCAGGCTTTGGAGAGAAGTCTAATGGCCAGGAGGCGCAAATGCCTTCAGTCACGGCACCTCGGACGGAACACTTTGAGAGATGGTGGGCCATCATGGGTGCTCGCGCGCACTGCAATAGCAAATGGTAGACATTTGCGCTTTCATTGTGCTCCAAGCTTGAGGGGCGGGGAGGGAGATAGGGATGAGTAGATTAGAAGAAAAAAAGATGGGTGCGCGCGCGCGCGCGCGCATGCGGGCTTACCACTTGAAAAGGAAGCTGCCCATATTGACGGTATTTGCGATGTATCGAGCTGGCAACGGAGGAAGGATGAACCCAATGTTCTTTTTTTTTTTGTCAATACCTATTTCTTCGATAGGTTGTAAAGGATGTCGTCGCTCTCGTTGGGGGGGGATGTAGGTCTTGGTCGTTGCGGATCAAATTTATTGATTGAAGGACGATAAGAGAAAAGAAAGCGGGAGTCCGAGCTGGAGCTGGAGCTGGAGCTTCAAATTTGGGAGGCTCTCGCTCTCTAATCTCTCTTCTCCCTTAGTACCGCACCACTAATGAGCTACTGGGCGACCGGGCTACTGTGAGCTGCTGAGCTACTGCTACTGCTGCTGCTATTGTACCTAACCTAACCTCCTTCTCGGCTCACTTGGCGGCTTCAGCGGGCCTAGCAGTTTAGCCTCCTAGGGAGCGACCGGGGTATATGGTTGTAGGATTATAATATTATTACATGTGTACCTACCTACCACTACTTCGTGTAGGCAGTTAGGCACACCGGCGGCGTGACGTATCTGGTAATTTAGGTATACATGTAATTTTACTGACCACCACCCACATGCATTCTTTCTCATTCATACAGTACGGAGTAGACGCTGGATCTCTTCACCACACCCTCTCATATGTACTACGTACGCCTTCCCATATTTCCCTCTCGTCAACCTGGATTGGATTGCATGTCCGGCAAGACCGGCAAAAGATTACAGGAAGATGGAAAGACCGCATGCACACATACACACACGCGGCCGTCTTCAGAAAGAAAGAAAGAAAGAAAGAAAGCCTTCTCAGCGTATAATCCATCATGTTACAGGGCAATTAGGGCACCTTTGCAGATTAGGACACCCTCATCGTCGGTGAAGAACAATCCAGGTGGTAGAGGTGCATGCATACTGGTCGCATGCTGGTGGATATACACATGCTGCCGGCGGCGAGTCGGTGAGCAAGACTGATAGCAAACCAACCATCTCCAGCTTTCAGGAACCGAACGACCTGGGCAGCCAGGAACCGAGAAGTGGCTGGTGGCTGCAGGCGCTGGCTAACGGTAAAACGCCAGAACAGGCAGGCCTATCATTGCTAGGGCGGTGGTAGTGAGGTGCTATCCTTGCTAACTGCCCAGTAACGACTACTCTAGGTGTCAACTAACACCGATTTCAAGTATGCTAATTACTAGTCTATGAGGGTTTTTTCCTTTTCTTTTTCTTCTCATGGTTCTTCAAGCAATCGCATGAAAATGGTCCTCTTCTTCCTGAATATGGTACGGTGAATGGGTAGGTACGTACTGACCTCAAGTATCTGGATATTCAAGTAAATCAATCTGAACTGCGGGGCACACAGCTGCAGCAGCAGTCGGTTGATACATCAATGTACGTCACCCATGGCTTTGTAATTGTTGAAGTCCAACGATGAACAAACACTGCAGCTCAACCGCCAATATTATTTAACAGTGACAAGTAAGAGATAAGATAGCTACTGTAGAGATACGCACCATCCAGACCTACTGACCTGCCTATCCTATCTCGGTTGACGTTGCCTATCCCGACGGCATGCCAGCATTGGTACCGTTGTCGTGATCACGATCGTGATCGTGATTGTGATAGTGCGATAGTGTACCCGCAAGACGAACCGGCTCAGTGCTCACTCCTTACACCGCATGTATGCTTGAGTCACATCGGCCTGTGTCCAGCTCAGCAGCGGATTCATCAGCGAGTGCGCCCTGTAGGGTAGAGAGAGGCCCAGCCGCCCACGCCCTACTCTGCAGTCCCCTACGGAGTATTTCATTGCTGATCATCCGTCTACATAGTCATCCGCTACGTAGTACCTGATGTAGTTCAGACTGAGCATGATAACCTTTTGACGACATTCCTAACCTGAAACCAAAGGTCAGCCGCTGGTCCTAACCACCGTCTGATGGTGTCAATTACCCCAGAGTGATTGCAAGAGTACCTAATCGAATCCCAATTAAGTTTGCCATCAAACGTCATGTCAAAGTCAGAGTATCAAACTCTAGAGTCAGTCTACGGCCTCTCCCACGTGGCTGGCTAACGTTGCGCCCAACTTAAGACGCTTTAGGTGCGTGTGTGAGCCCGCCGTGGTGTGAAATTCACTTTTCGGCCCCCGAGTGGAGAAATTGCAACCGCGGGTATTAATACTCATGTCCAAAAAAAAAGGACTCTTCTCTTGTTTTATTGACTGATATGATAGAAATCAAGGTCTCTATTATCAAAACACACCACCATGTATGCAGACGTCCAGTTCGTTAATCTCCTTGTCGTGAGAACAGCCTCGGTTTCGCCATTCGAAACGAGATGAGGAAAAGACAACAAAATAAGAAATGAGTGAGGGTCTGAAATTGTGAAGAAAGATGAAACACAGACCATCGCCCATCATCAAAAAGTAAGAAATAAATAGGGAAGAAAGAAACCAGCCAACAGAAACGCCGCCGCCAAGGACCTCTCCAGATTCCATGCCGGTCGTGACATAAGCCTTCCCCTGTGGGAAAAAAGACGATAACCAACCACGCGCCGCCGCTAATCGATGCCTCCCTATCTTCGCCGTCCCAAGCCCAATGCAGAAGAATGTAGTACAGGAAATGAAAGAGAATCGTGATGGAAGGAAATATATCATAGATCGTACAGGCCGTGTATCACCAAGTATCCCGTCCACAGAGAAAAGGAAAAATGTAAGAAGAGAAAGAAACAAGAAATGAAAGATATAAAAAAAGACCGCTCGCTCGCTTTCATGCACCATTTTCCTCCAGAAGAGCAATCCCACACGTCTCAGCACCATGCTTCTATATCTAACCAGCCAAGGTATAATGCAGAGAAGAGTTGTTTTTGTTTTCGTTCGCGCACACCGCAGAAAAGGATAAACAAGCTTGAAATCGACTAGGAAATACAGTCCAACAGACTGTCTCAAAACACAAATGAACGACAGGGGATGGTAAGTAGACCGGCTGTAGAAGCACAAGGGTGGGCATCGAATGATGGATGCGTGTTCAGAGCGCAAAGGGGGTGCTCAAGATGGAGCCGACATCGATCCAAGTCAGACCCGAGCAGCAGCAGCCTCTTCGAGTCGGCCGAGAACAGTGCAGCTGTCGACCAGCAATTTGCTCTTGCCGCCGATGACTGCCTCCGCCTGTAGCCTGCGTCGAACCATGGCTACAACTGCGAGGGCGTCGCGTCGTTGGCCTCGGAAGGCGAGTACATCTTCTGCTTGGGGAAGATCTGCGATTGCGCGCAGCCATTTCAATGCTGCCGCTTCGCTTTGTCGAATCTCCTTCGAAGCACGCATAGCACTATCAGAAGCTTGGGTGTTTGGGTTGTTTGCCGTTGTGGGGGCCGACATTGTCGTTTTGTTCGTAGCACGGCTATGCGGATTGCCAAAAGCCCAGCAGATGAGGGCGTTAACATAGAGTGCCCATTGGTCTGAAATATCGTTCTTGTTCCATTCCAGGTATGCATTGGTTGCGACATGGGGGGGCTTGGTGGCAGTATGGTCGGATGTGTATGATGCGGTGTTGCTGTCATCATGGTTGTAATTATCATTGTCGTCATAGTCATTACCATTATCCAGGAAAGCAACAAGTGCCTTCGCGGCAAATTTGGTTGCAGCAGCGGATTGTACGCTCACACTCCAGGCCTTTAGCATGTTTTGGTGTTGTAGATAGTCTCTAGGGCCAGTAATCTTGCGGGCAAATAACCAGGAGTCGCCAGAAACTGCAAGCAGGTCATGTAGTGGGGTGTAGTGAAGAGCCAGGTAGGTGCTGGCGGTGGGGGAGTCGCCGAAAAAATTAGAGATGCGTCCAGTAACCGAGAGGTCGATTGTTGTTGTTGAAACATCGAGACATGTAGGACTTTCTAATCGAGTGAGGCGCAGAGCCTCCGAGGCAAGGTATATGGCGTGATCCATTGGCGGAGCGGAAGCTAGCTTCTCGATGCTCACAGTGTTCTCCGAGAGAACACAGGGTTCATTATTCGGCCAGCCAGCAGCGCCAATCGTTTCCCAAGCCTCGGCAGATCGGGCGGTCCAGAGGTCTTTGCTAGCAGCAGTCAAGGGAATTGGAGGACAAGGCGTGTTGAAGCGATGTACAAGGGGTAGTTGGTGGTACATGGTGGTGTGCACGTCCAAAACAAAACACGCGGCAAGCATCCGGCGGCGAGCTTCCGCTTCGACCCATTCGCCCCAGCGTCCCTCCGAGGTAGTTGCAGGGTCGGGCGAGGCGAACGTAGGGTCTGGGACTTGAGGACTGGCGACCTGCAAGGGAGACGTTGAGTATGGGTGCCATTGCGATACGGGAGAAAGAAGAACAAGACTGAAAAGATGATCCTGAAAAAGAGAGTATGTAACGGAATCGAAGACAGATATAGGAGAAGCCAGGGAACTCACTCTTGAGTACAGGTTCTGGAAGCGCTCCGAAGGTCGAACCATTCCTTTCCTACCTCTGAACCGAGCAAAGAATTCGCATAGGAGGATCGCTTGCATGATCTGAACGTTCCATTGCGGCGCCTGGAAGAGTTGTTTAGGACTTGGGGTCGACGTATTGACACGATGTGGTGGAGCAGCACTTACACGTTTGACCTCTTGAGAGACGATATCATGCAATATATAGCCATGGTTGCGATCCTCCCTGCCGTCAAGAAACTGCGTGGCCACAGCGGCCATGGCACATCGCAGCACATCATTCGGCGCGGCTTCAAAACTCTGTCGGTGCACAAGTGGGAAAAGAATGTCGAAGCGCTTCCAGTATGTGTCGAGGAACGCGGGGATTGCGTTCCGAGTAGGACGGGGCAAGGTAAAGGCCGTCAGGAAGGCCGGGTCATGAATGGTCCCCGAGAACGCCAAGTCCTTGTGGCGACTTACCATTGCCTGCGCGTCTGGAATTGCTGGAGCAAGGGTGACTAAAGATTCAGCCGAATGTACGGGTGACGACACGTTCGGTGGGGTCGGACTACGAACTGAAGTGAAATTTTGGTGGTGGGCTGTGTGGTCGTAGAGACTCTCGTCAGGAAACGAAAGGCTGGGGTCGATCGCTTGACTATAGGAATGACTGTGGGGCGAAGGGAGCCAGGAGCCAAATGTAGGTGCGACGGACATGTCGAAGGTATCTCCAGGAGAAACTGGTGTGTATCCAAAGCTACCTCCCATGGGTATGTCCGAGTTTGGTGAATAGCCTCGATGGTAACGGCCATGGCCGTCAGAGGGGGTGGATATCCCGCTACCAGACCAAGGTGAAGAGTCGAATTGTAGACCTGGTGGCATATCAAAGTTTGGGTGCTGCGATGTCGACGGAAGTCCCTCCGTGACGATGTAGATGGGCGTGCGCGGAGCAGCAGCGAAGTCAGAAAATGGGGATCCCGACGGCATGTGGGAAGCAGAGGAATCGAGTATATAGGTCCGTTCACCTTGTCCATGCGGTCCGCCGGAGGATGGTGGATAGCTCCCACGGTCACCGCTGGAGCCCTGCTGGCTGTTTGTCGTCGTATATGGCGTTGCATATTCACTGGATGGCATACTAGAGCTTGCGTGGCTCGTTGAAAACCCGCCATCCGGTGAGTTCACAGATGGCGCTCGACTGTCTCCTCTTGCTCTGCCACCTGTGCTTGTCGAGGCTCTGTCACCTTCTTGCTCACTAAAAAAGATGTTAGCGAAGGCTGTCTCAGGCAACAGATCGGGCTTCTTCAGCATACTGTCTAGTCTGGTGGCGAGCAAGCAAATCAGCTCGGTGGAAAGCTCGGTCACAGCCAGGGTACTGGCACGGGTGTCCAGGCGTCTGGTGGCTCAGTTGATGGCGTCTAGCAGATGGGATTTAGCAAATCAAGCGTTGTCACGTAAAGGTCACCAAGAAAGTTACCTAAGGTGCTCGGCTCGCGTGAAAGTCTGGTGTTGTTAGCTTGAATAGCCCATGCTGGGAAACGAATAGCGGTACTTACTTTTGGAGGTTTGCAAACATCGCAGACATGGACTGGCACTCCCTTCTTTGCCCTGCTTACACGGCCAGTGATCGGGGTCAACTTGACCGGCGGTTCTGGTTGGGTCGCCATGGGTCGATTTGGTTGACTCGATCCTCCAGCTGCGCCAGAACCCGGACCGCCGTATCCACGATGCATCGGATTCATTTCCTCCACGCCGGAACTACTGGCTTCGGCAACTGATATAAACCGTGAGGTCAAAGCCGGCGATGATGTTGCAGAGGACGCAGTAGTGGCAGGCTGAGGATAGAGACCTGGAGTTGGTGGTTTTCTAGCAGAGTCCGGAAGTTGTCGTTGGTCCTGCTCTTTGGTGTTTGCGTAGGCTGAGGCTGAATATATATCTCGACTCTGGTTTACAGAGGACGGGGAGTCCTTTGTATTAATATGGGAAAGCGGCTCATCGTCACTTGTGTCCATGATATATTTAAGGCTAGCCCTCTCCCGTCTGGCCATAGCTGCAGATTCGATATGGGAGCCGGCTTAAGTTAGTAATCTGCTGACACAGCCTTCTCTGTCTACAACCTCTTCGATAAATTAAGAAGGGGAGATGGAAATAACCGTTGTCAAGAAGGGGTAAGACTGAGAGGTTACAAGGGTACCAACTGGTACAGGAGACTTTGAAAGTATCTCAGCCTTCCAGTCGGATGGTGACAAAGGTATGTTGCAAGTATGGGGTGAGAACGAGTCCGCGTGAGTTGAGATGTACCTGAATTGGACAGTTTTAGGAGTGCTCAGCCGCCAAAATTACTATATTGAGACGCGTCAAAGGGCCAAGTAGGCGCGGGTAACGGGGAAGAAAGTTGAAGTAAGATACAAAAGAGGTAGAAGCAAAAAAGTTGCCATGCTCGACTAGATGTTATCACCCACCTCCTCGATGAGCATGTAGCAGAGTAGAAAATACCCCTGCCAGCTGAACATGGGTGCGAACCTGCAAATAATCCTACCAACACTGTGGCTCATTTCGCAGGTGCTATTTACGGGGTAACAAGTGCATGGTGGTCGTATGTCGTCCCTTTTGGGCAACCTGGGCAGGAAGAAGTCTGTACGCAGACCTTGTTGACTTCTTGATTTGCTGTTCAGTTTAGTTCATCTGTCGAGTACTTTTGGGCCATGAGGGAGGCTTCTCCACAACAGGCAGTAGCAGGGAGCAACCCACTCGAGGTTGAACAGAAGGAAACGTCCAACCCAGCGGACTGGGTTTGGGTTGGGTGCCATTTTTAGACGAAGACACACACGGTATAACAGAAGCACTAGCCCGAAAAGGTATACGATATAGATAATTGGCGCGCGACAGCGCCCTGGCAGCAGGACAGAGACCGAATTCATGGATGTACCCACGTAGGAGGAGGAAAGGGCGAGAGAGGGAAAACGGTCCCGAAATGCAGCCAAATGCCTCGAGGCCTGGTTGCCTTGAGCGCGCCCGTGGTCTGATCGACGACAGAGTATCCGTATGCGAAATGGAGAATCGGCCACCGCTGCAGGCCGTCTTACAGACAGCAGAAGGCGCAGCTAGCGCCTGGGCAAGCATCCAGACCCCCTTGTCAGCCGGGGGTCGCTCAGAGAACGGGTTGCTTATTGCCGTTTACACAGCCAGCAAAAAGACAGATTGGTTGCAGGCTAACGGCCACCTGGGTAAGTTGGTGATCCTTTTTGTCCTCGGCTAGCATGAGCTGCATACGTCTGGAGAGATCTCCCGCAGCAAGATCCGACACGAGGGTAATGAAGAAAAAGTATTGGCGGTGACGGCCTTGCTTGTCGCGACATACGTAACCACCCTCACACAGTAGTCGCGGAGAGAAGGCGGGCTCGAATGCAAGCACAGAACACACATGCTGGAATAAGCCCTTGTATTGTGAGCAAGTAACGAGACAGGAAAAATAGGGTGTGCTTGGCCGAAAAGTCGGGTGAGATTACAGGCAGCGATTCCGGGCAAATCAGACGGTCGAGTAATTGTCGATGACACAAGACTGTGCCGTTTTGAGAAGCCTGCGCTGTCTTGAAAGAGCGGAGAATGTCAGCATAGAGATTGCATCGTGGTCGACCCAACTCTCATTGGGGATCAAGGCAACCAAGGGAAATTGAGCTGATTCGACGCGTCCTACTCTGTAGAGGCCCCGCCCCGCCTCAATGCCAACCTTGTAGGGCAGAAAAGTGACCAACCTGCAACCTGCGGGCAGGCGGCTAGGGGCCAAAGGGACGCTTCTTCCCGTCGCTTTGTGCGTCTGCGTCTGTCGCTTCGAGGCCATGATCCTTTTGTCGCTGTACTGTCGCAGCTCAAGAGACATACACATGATTCGATCCAACCGCCAAGTACGGTCCGCATTACTGGAATACGGCGACAGGGGGGGGGAGGGGCCTGGGAAAGCTCAGGGGTCAGTTCTCTGAAATGGGCAAGGCGGGAGGGTGTTGGAGAACGGATGTGTGTGTGTGTGTGTGTGTGTCCCGGTGTGGTGGATGTGGGTGGGTGGCTCTGGGCGTGGAGGGGCTTAGACTTAGACAGCATTCCGGCAACGTCATTGGATACACAACTGCGACCAAACAACTATTTTTATCCGCGTCCAGATCCAATTGGGAAGGCAGTAAGAAAGTGAGATTGTCGTGGTACACCAGAGATGTGAGAACATCAATCAGGAGGCACTGCAATCGCACTCTGCCGCAATTGACCGAACCTGGATCGAAGATGTCCTGCAGCACGGCATCGATATCGACGACATCCACGATGGAGGATGTAAGGAGTAAGGATCCATCGTGGGCATGGAGTTATCGAGGAAAGCCCAAGCTTCCGGCAAGGAAAACAACTAGGATCCCATGAAAGGAGCCGACCGCGGCACTTAGGCGCTGTTAGCCGCGCTCCCGAGTCTTCTGGTTGTTGGGGGCGGATGAGGCCAGGCATGAGGCATGAGGTATAAGGCATGGGCGTCAACGAATTACATTCATTCCATCCGAGAGAGCTTAGGGTACAGAGTGAGAGGGTATAGGCATAGAAGTTGATCCGATTCGGCACATTCAGCGTTGGAGTAGGTACATACATACTTGATGCGGTACTACAGACCACTATCTGATGCAGCTCTTGACAGCCTTCATTGGGGGCCGGGGAACGAGGATGGGTAGAAACGACGAATACTCTTGGTAGTATCCGACCTTGTTGTCGTACAAGGGGAGGTAAGTCATCAATGTAAGGCATGTACGCCGTGACTAGCTCGCTGCGTGGAACAAATCGAAGGATGGTGTGTATAGTGTACAGAACAAGGTCGACGTCGAACAAGCGATGCGAAGCGCGCTCCCCCCTCCCCCCTCTCTCCCACCCTCTTTCTCTTTCCCCTTTCTTCTTGACTCCCCCGGTCTGCAAAACCCTACGACCACCGGCCATGTTAGATTCCGTTCTATATCCTGTATCCTCACAATAGGAAATCCATAAACAGAGATCCAATGAGCAAGGCCAAATGGAACTCAATTAAACCCCACAAAGAAAAGATTTCTTAATTAAATAACCTATAACCTATAATCTATAGTCTATAGTCTATAATTGTAATAATAATGATGATGATTTGGTGTCCTCGTTACGTCCAGTCCCAACCTTGAAGTATCAAATGGTTTATTTATCGCCGAATGTACCACACGTGCACCTGCATGGCACTGAATTGCTGCACTATCGTTTTCCTGCATCCGGCAGCCTCCATCTTAAGTGCCCCGCCACAACTCTGGCGCTTAGGATTTTATTAATAGTCTTGACCACAACAACCTATCCTCATTATTTGCCTTCTGCCCATGCACACTATCAACGATTCACTTCATTGTTGTCCAGAGACGCTTTTTCCATCGAGGCTTGGAATCGACATCCAAACACAATACCGCAGTCATGAAGTGTCTGACTTGGCTCGATGCTGACAGGTGTTTTGTTTCTGTGCTGCATGTTACCCATTTCCCGTCTCTAGAGTCTGTGCAAGGTACATGCATCAAATGTATCCTGTATTAGTTACATGCATGCAATGCCCGAGCCTGCCTCATAGCAAGCGCGGTAGGCCGTATCTGGGTATGATATTTGGAGATGCGAGTGGCATCAGATTAGGCGCCCGCTGTCTCACACACCACAAGTAGGTAGGTACATATATTGAACACTGCTAAGCCGCAGCCTTGTTCTTTTCGTCTGACATCAGGTACTCCATCCATTCTCGTCTATCCCTCCCTTTACTTCCCATCCACCCGTTCATCCATGAAGCCATGTGGCCTGTCAAGCGGCTCTCGACCATCCCCTCTACGCCACACACACTCCATCTGTTTCCGTGGGCACCGCCGGCTAGCGTCGAACTCATGCCCTACAGGTCCTGGCGTGCCTCTACGGGTCTATGCCCTGCATCATCGCCTTCGCCCCATTCGGAGATCGTGTACTGCCCAGTCCGCCTTGGGGGTTCCCGCCCCAAGTCTCCATTGCGGGCTTGGGCTGTATCTACTACTGTAGACCAGCCTTCCCGTCCGTCCCGTTCTCCAGTGCGGCAGCACCCCTCGTGCGAACTAGGCTGTGGGGACTGGCGATGAACTGTTGGCTCTTGTGCTGACTGCCTGTCTTATGTGCCTGCATCCAAGTACCACATACCGGCCCTGGCTTAGCCCCCCTCCCTCAGGTGAGAGCATACTCTATAATGGGGTCACTTCACACATGGCTATCGGGCCGAATGGAAGTCATGATATGCTGCTGAAGTAAAAGGCGTTGCCATCGGGAATCGAAGCTGGCTATGCTGCCGGCGCTGGAGAGGTCGTCTTTGCATTCTACATGCGTCTCTGAGTCCTCAGAGGGTTTGTTCTGCTGGCTGCAATGGGCGGACTATTTACGGCACTGCAATGTGAGAACCTTGGTTATGGGAAGCCTTCGTGGCGGAGCTCTACCGATAGGGTATCCACGGCTAGCAGCGCTGCTGTGCATCTTTCTCCAAATATCGCATGTCATGGATAGCAGGATCGACGGCCTCACCTAGAGGACCAAGTACTGCCGTCCCGTGTCAAGGGGCAATGCTGCTTGTTATCCAACAGATGCCATTCGTGAGCAAGACCATGACATCTCCAAGTGCCAGGGGTAGCATGATGCCTTCCCAATATCCGTGCTCCATCGAACCCTTATGCAAGCTGACGAGGCCAGACGTGTCATCCTCCGCCGGGACAAAGCAATGGCAGTTATTGCGACGGGAAGATCCTACCTGCCACGTGGGAAGAACTTGCCACGAGCCGTTAGCAGATCCAGAGGGGTGACTAAGCTCTGATACGTCTGCCGGCTAACCAATGCATTTTCGATGACATGGGTGCAATAGCAGTGGCTAGCGCGGCTGGGTGGTCAGCCCAGGGGTTTTGGCACCGAATCTTATCACTCAATTGGGTGAGATCGTTAAGCCTGAAACCCCATTGCTGTAGGAGCGGCCAGACGTGTGGGTGGTGAGCCCCTCGTTCATCGGTTCCGGCCAACGGGGCCGTTGCAGTAGACCGTTGCGACCAGCTCGGTCGATATACCCCTTGAACCACAATCCATCATTCTTTCGTCCCATATCTTCAGGGGTAGTCCCCGTTCGGAGTCCAATATACCAATCATGGTATTGCTTCATTTCCGACAATGTACGCCTAGATGAGAGGCAAGGCCATGATCAGTACCATGTTGCAGCTTACCGACATTGCTGAGCTGTCATGTCGCCTGAGGTGCACGTTATCCTCATCCGGGCGTCTCCTGAAAGTCTCTCGTTAAGAGCGTACTTGTATAAAGATATTTCCCTGGCGGTGGTCAATGATGATATGCAGACACAGGGTCGCAATGTGTGTGTGACCCTGAAGCACGCACTTGCATGATCCTGTCAAGCATCGAGGTAACGATTCCTTGCCTTAGGCAATATTACTGGACAATGCTTAGCCAAGTGGTAGATTAAGGTATTATCTGCTTCATGCCACAGGGATGGACAGCTGCCACAGTAGCTTGGGGTAGTTTCCCCGACCATGTTACATGTTGCAGTTAAATTGCCGCCACAAACGCCGATTACCATCTTTTCATCTCTTCCTCTTTGCCGCGACACGCGTGCGCTTCGTGTCCCATGTCCGGCCATTATGTACAACCAGCTCCTCAAAAGTCACGTCATGCTCAATCCGACCTTCCTGTCAGGGAAGTCATGACCCGACCACTGATCCTTTTTGTGTAAGGTACGCGACTGTTCTGCCAGTCAGAAAACAAGTACCGACGCAATTCGAATATCCGCTTTGATTGCGTGCTTGGGGATATATTACTTTTCGGTAAGTATAGTTTCATAGGCCCGGACGGGCAACCCTGCTAACATGGGATGGATATGTTATATCACGAAGATGCACGCGATGGATTCACACATATGTTTCCCGTAGCGGTGGTGGTGTTACCGAGAGCATGAAGCAGATATGCACTGGGATGAATATCTTCTCAGTAATCGTACCATAGATGAATCATAGATGATAGTAATTCCTAAGGCCTAGACTAAAGCCATTGGGTAGCCTCTTGTGAATGGGACCACCGCGTGAAGCAAGTCCTTAAGGGCCTGCGGTACCGGATCTCTGTTTTACATGTCATTTCCCCGCGGCCTTCCTTCAACGAGATCGTGTATGTAAGCCCGGCGCTCCTTCCAGAACAGGGGATATGCCTTACTTTCCACACGGAACGCACTTGCCAAGCGCAATGCTACTCACACAGCTCTTGGTTCAGCTCGAATACTAACATTCTTCGCGCCCCCCTTCTATCTAGTAGACAGTCGAGATCCGCTGCAACCTGGTCTTGTAGATTTCAACATGAAACCATGTACAAGTGCTCGCATGATATCCGTTGCTCTAGATGCAAAATATTGCAGTCAAGTCAATCTCCGAACTGCTCACTGAACGCCCCTCGTGTGCTTCTTGTGCATACAGTCAAACAGAGACGACAATGCATCTTGACCACATAGTTTTCTCCATTTACAGAGCCCTTCATGACGAATTTCCCAATGGTGCCCATTGTAGACGGGGAAAATATTCCAGACCTTTGGTGGATGAACCGCGGTAGAACTCCGAAGCAAAAGGATCCGTCCCCAGCAGATCCTTCCAGATGCTGCATCCCTCCTGAGCCGCCCGGACGACCTGATGACCCAGGTTCAGATGCAGAAATCCCTTGTAAACTCCTTATGATCTTGATTCCACTTCGTCCGCTTCCCACGATTATCCTGTATGGTACCATGTGTGGGTTGGTATCCCAGAAGTCTTCGGGTTATTGGCCTTTGTGTGTAATATGTTCTCACCTACAGGTGCCTAGAACACTCCAGATGCGATTGACCACTGTTCTTCTTTAGCAATTAAACAAAGGAAGGGCTAGCGTATAGTATGTCAAGTTCGTCGATGGGAAGAGGTAGAAGAAGAAGAACCCATATTCTGCTCAGCCCACATGTACTATCGAGGAGCACTGGGCAAGTTCAACGTTAATACAACCTGTGGTGTGCTGCCGATAGCCGCAATTCTCGATCCGCGGGATGGGTGTTTCAGCAACACACGTGGTTCTATGTGAAGTATGCAAACCCCTAATCCTCCAACCCTCCCTTGCCCTTGAGCCCGAGTAGATTGTAGGCTATGCAGGTCTCCCCTATCTGCCCGGCCCGATGTCGGTATCTGGGGATGGAGGCTCCATATCTGACATAGGCACTCAACCGAGTACGGTGGTCCTTTCCCCCTTGTTCTGTGCCTCTGCCCCTAGACCTATCCTACCACGTGAGTCGCAGTAAGAAGCTAGCCAGCCTATTTTCCTGTAGTATCCCACGAGAAGGGGTGGGCAAGCCGCCGTTTTGCATAATTGGACTTTGCCAACGTCGTCGCCCCAGCAATAACTCAAGAAAGAACAAATCTTCCGCTGTGCCTATGTCAGTGTCATACATGTTTTTGTCGCAGGGTCCTGCACCTGTGTTTTTGGCATGGCGAGAAACAATCTCTCTGAGCCTAAACGTTTCTTTTGCGCATCATGAACAACACGCCACCCAAGGCACCGCCTCCAGAAGTAAACCCCAACACCCAGGGTTTATAAAACGAATTAGCATGGAATTCCCTCGACCGGGCTGGTGTAGTTTAGCGGTAGTATTCTTATGTTTATCATACTTAAAAGCAAGAGGGTTCGATTCCTTCTACGGTCACTTTTTTTCTCCCCCATTTTCGTTTCATCAGGGGCCAATCTGTCCGTCCTGTCCTGTACATCAATTTATAACACAATATATCGTCAACTACAAAAGTCTGGTTACAAGGCTTAAACTTGCTAGATGATCGATCGAGTAGACAGGGCCAAAGGAGGCGCCAGCCCAAGCTCTATACAGCCAACTTTCGACGAGGTTGCCTGGAGTATTTCGTTCTGAGGATCGGATATTGTCCCTTTTTTCAGCACAGCACTGAAGGCAAGCGAGCCCCCTTTTAGTGACCGCCTACTGTGACTGAATGCAGATGAAATGCCACGGAAAGAATCAACAGTGTCGGTCAACTGATCTGTCATTCAGGGGGGGCCGTCCCACAACATCGTGCCCACGACGTAATTGTAATTCAGGGGCAAATACCTCCCAGCAAACTACCACCACTTCTATATAATGTCAGCCACAGGTTGCCACAAACAAACCTCCCTTCGTATACAGCTCAGCAAATTACTACAAAGCCAGATATGGATAAACCCTTTGCAGGTAGTCCTGTATAGAAATCCAATTTGCTAAATGATCAATCTGCTAAACGAAAGCAACAGAACAATGAGATTTGCTGGATACCACATTCTTACATGATGAGTTGAACTAATCAAGATCCTGCCATTCTATTTAGAACTTATTGCTAACGGGCTATCACAGTATTTATCTATAACACATGCCCTGCAGATACGACTCGATTCGAAAATCTCTCACAGTAGCTTGCAGAGCACACTGTCAACAGTCAAATATAAGGAGACCACCAAGATGAACATGGTAGCAGGTTAACTATTACGTTTCTAAGTTAAGTCTCGTGCGCGCATCTGAGAAGCTTCTCTGCGAGGCCCTCATCATTACCTGCGTACCCGATAAAACGCCTTGTCTGTGTCCAGATACTAATCTTCATGTTTTGTTTATCCGTCGCCCCTCTTCCTCGTAGCGATGCTTGTTAGTAGTTGTGTGAAGTATCCTCGTGCTCGCGGCGATCCTTGTCGCCCATCCTCTATGATGTCGACTTGGCGGTAGTGCCTGCTTGTCGACCGCGGTTGGTCGACTTACTGTCGCTCTCCTCGGACTCATCGTCACTTGGCGACCGGCTAGGCGGCCGGCTATTGTCTCTGACATTCCGTCGGTTCTTGGTCATCTACAGGATAATTTTCATTAGTTAAACCATAACGAGTCATACATTGGACATATACGAGAAAACTTACCCAAGATCTAACGCCACCAATCAAGCCCAGAGTGTACCCGCTGATGAACTCGCTGGAGTTTCCACGCTCCCCAGGGGCTCCAGGGGTAGTGGGAGACCTAGCGGCATTGGCCATGGTAGCCGCTTCGCGCAGAGTCATGTCGCCAGCAGGGGCGCCTGGGGTAGTGGGGATTCGGTGGCCCGGAGCTGGACTTTGAGGTCGGCTAGCAGGCCAGAACTGGCGCAGTTCCTTGCTGAGCTCTTGGCCAGTAGTTGTCCAGTTGGTCCGGATGTTATCACGGAGGTCTTGGACGTGGCGCTTCATGTCCAACTCATTCTTTTTAAGCCAGCTAACATTGAGCTCTTGGCGCGAGGTGCCGCGTTTGAATTGACGTGCAATGTACTTTTCGTAATCACGCACGATTCTATCGAAATAGACCCTTGGTCAGCGGCTGCAATACAGGAAGAAGGAAGTGAGTGGGGACTAGAAGCTTGATGATGACTTACTTTGTAATGATACCGGTGGTACTTACACCCTCAGTGCGTTGGGTAACCAAGAACTTTCCTTGTTCTTTGATGGGTTTGTAGATGTCGTCACCCTCGTCCGCGCCGTATGGGAGATCATCGTGTGCGACGTAATCAATCTGGTGCTTCTCGAGAAACTCGGGGGTGACAATCCAGGGGCAGTTCTCAACTACTTCGTCCACCCACTTGCAGTGGCGGACCGTCTCGGCGCGCTCCATGCCCGAAAGCACTGTTAAGCCCTTGCGCTTATGCGTCTCCTCGTCGCCTGTGACACCCACGAGTAGGTATACATCAGGGAACGCCTTCTTGGCCTGCTCCAGCTGGCGCATGTGACCAAGATGGAAAAGATCGAACACGCCATCCGCATAGACTCGTACGGGCCGGCCTGCAGGCGGGTCGTTTGTCTTGTATCCCACAGGGTGCGTCAATTTGCCAATTGGAGGTGGCGCCATGGCACCATCGGGGTTCTCATCCTCGGCACCGTTCAGATGCATGTCCTTGAGCGCAGTGGGCTTCTTGCTCTTTCGGGTAACACGATCGGCAATATCGATGCTGGCCTCGGTGGTGTCACTGGGCTCGCCAGGGTCGACCGGGGCGTGGTCAGCGTTGACAGATGTCGTAGATGATTGCGGGCCCGAGTTTCGGTCCGAGTTGGCGCGCTGTCGCTTGCTGGGAGGGTTTGCGCCGTTGGAAGCAGAATCGGTCTTGCGGTGGGTCAGCCTACCGGACTCCGGGGCAGTGGTGTCGCCTTCCTCGCCGGAGGCATCACGAGATGAGGGCTGGAGAAGTGGGTTCTCGTCCATCATGGCGGTCGAAGCGGCGGTTGTCGGGCGCTTACGCTTACCCCCATGCGAAGAAGCGGATGGAGAAGACATGGTGGGAATGTGAATACAGAAGGGTGGTTGGAAATAATGTAGTCCAACACAAATCAACGTCAGTGCTGGCGTTTTTCGAATGGAAGTGACGCAGTGTCTTAATCCACGTGCTCCCCTGGGTTCCTTGATTTGACGAGGAAGGAACGACAAGTAGATGGCGGAGGTATGACAAGGTGACGGTTGCTCGAGACGTGTCGCCAATCCCTAGAGGTTGCTGAGAGGAAAACAGGAATGGCAGCTAAGTGTGAAAGCTGTAGGTCAATTCGAGGTTGGAAGTGACCAGTGGGCTTCTTCTGTTGTTGGAAGGTGCCGACCGTTAAGAGTTAAGAATGGAGCCGAGGGGAATCGATGGTTTCCTGTTTGTCGTGCAACGTAAGATATCGCTGCAGGGCCGATAAGTAGGTATGACACGGAAAGAAGTCTGGTGTTTGTCTGTTGAGGACAGGTCGAATGGGCTTCTCTTAACCAAGAAGAACCAACCAGGATTGTTCGGGTGTTCAAAGTTCGTGGTGTGGAAACTTTGAGCAAGTGGGACGCTCGCGTAAATGCAGAGTCGAATATAAGAGCGCCGCAACGGGATAGGCCAGAACAGAACAGAAGATGTAATACTCGTTCGTCCTCATCAACACTGGGCTGGACTGGACTGGACTGGACTGGGATAACCTGCTTGCTTCGTACTCGTCGACTTTCTATTCCCGACTTGTTGGTCTCTGCGACTTGCGCTGTAATGACGTGTTGGCCTCTGAGCTCTGAGCACTGAGCACTGAGCACTGGGCAATTGAGCACTGAGCACACTGCCTCTTGGTGCTAATCGGGCCAATCAAGTAAACCCACACCTGTGCTTCTCTTAGTAGTAGGTAGGGTGTAGTTTGAGGTAAGATGTATGCAGGAAGTAGAGTCTCTACTCTTCTCCTCCTCCTCTCTCTCTCTCTTTGATTTGATGGACTGTTCGAAATCGGCTAAGTCACACTCAATCGGATACTGATTTGAATGAGCTGGGGAAAAGAGAAAGACTAACAGGTGGATGTTGGTTAGATATAGACAGATTGATAGAACATTGATAGAAGCACCCATCGATACTTATTATTTAATGCATTTGATATTCAACAGACTGTCTAGCTTTCTCATACCTAGCCATCAATGTAGATCTAAAAGTACCTACTAACCCATCCTTGAAACATGGACCGCATCGTTCAGTTCAGGACAGATTGATAGATAGCATTGAACGGATAACACCTCTTTCCACCGCCACCAATGTACATATGGTAGGTACACAGTCTACAATGCAATCGAACTGTACGGACCTGCATGTCTTTGTTCCCTTTCCCGCTCATCGTATGTTCCCAATGCTCCAAGTCCCATGAAAGAAAGGGGCGGGCCACGCGAAGGGGACATTATTGATTTAAGATTACATGGAGCAATTTCTGCACCGTGAACCTTCCCTCATCCTGGACGGTACCGTTGGTCAACCCAAACCGTCCAGTACAAGTGCTTTCTCGCCAATTCCCCCATCTTCTCAGGTTACAGGCAAGTAGTAGCGCGCAAGCCGTCCGGTTTCATTCTTGGGTTGCTCCAGTCTTTCAGATTGCACAATCCCCAGGAAAAAAAGTTGGACGAGCGCTTTTCCTTCCTAATGCAGAATTGCAGAACTGGGCATCCAAACACAACGATGACGGAGGGGGCAAGGGCGCGAGAGAAATTGTGGCGTCATCCCACAGCGACTTGAGGCGCGCTGCTATACCGATAGACAACCGACCGATACTACCTAGGTACTAGACATTGCACGAACAAAGATTCAGGCCGCCAGGGTCGCGTGCTTGTGCACCCATTCGTCTCCATTCTTGCACGACGCTATCGATAAGACGACCGACCACTTGGTCTTCAGCGAGCAGCCAGCAAAGTGGTAAGATACCTGGACAGCCCGCGGGATGTCCATTTCTAGTGGCTGCGTCAGGTATTCACTTCATGACTTGTGCCGAGAGAAGCAGGCGAAATTTCTATCGAAGTGATGTTCCTTCGTTAGGCAAGTTTGATATAAACGTATCGAATAATTGCTAGTGAGAGGGCGTATGCACACCCCGTGATGGTATCGTTACTCCCGTAGTCCCTGAACCAAAAAGAATATCATATCTCCGTCCGCCGCAGAGTCCAACGCCGAGTGTGTATCCAGCCGCCCAAAACGGGTCAGCCAATGAGCAGCAACCAAATTACAGGTTTCCCCCTCCAATGTTGCTACATATTTCCTTTCCCCTCAGTAGGTAGGGGGGGGTATGTAGGTTTAGGTATCGTATCATTTCATTCCATCATTCTTTCTTCCCTTCTGCCATCTCGCTTCACCTCGCCACGTTGCTCAGTCTCCTGTTCAGCCACCGGACACCGGTATCCTAGACCAGCCTCACGGTGCGCTGCTGCCTTGTGTGGCGACCGCAGCGGTGCGGGTGCCGCGGCGAGCTGCGGTAGCATGTCTTCCTCGCGTTTTCAGGCGCCTTGCGCCCAAATTTCTGCGACACCTCGCAATACTCCATGCCGGCCGGCACCCACTCCTGGATGTGCTTGTGCAGCTCGCAGCGCGAGATGCCACACTTTCGACAGTAAACCTGTCCTCGCGGGAGCAGTGCCGCCAGCGATGATGACGACCCTGCAGAGGCGTTGTTGGCCTCTTTCTCGTTTTGCTGCTGCTGAAACTTGACAGCCATGGCGTGGACCGCGTCGGCCTGGGCCTGGTCCTGGGCCTTGGTAGTTGTGAGCCCCTTCTCCTTGTTCTTCTCGAGGTCCAGGAGCGGGCCCGCCAGCCGCCACGCCCACTCCATGTCATTGGGGCCCTGGCGACGTGCCGACAGCGGCACGGTGCCGTGCATGCGGCGGTGGATGGCATAGAAGTGACGCGATGCCAGACCCAGGCAGGTGCTGTCAATGGGGTCAAGCCAATCGAAGATGGCGAAGTGGATCTCGGCCGGCAGGTGCATGAGCTGGAGCTTCTCGCCCGGGAGCTGGATGAAAGGAATCGGCTCGTAGTCCATCACCGAGTAAGACCGTTGGGGTGACGGCAGCAGCGGGCGCGCCACCGAGGACTGTGCGGGAGCGGCATGCCCCGGTGGTACTGAGGTGGTGGCCACGGGAGCAAGTTGCTGCTGGTGGTGATGAGAATAGTGCTGCTCTCGATGCTGTTGCGGAGTCATAGGGGATCGCGATGTAGGCGTGCGCGATGCAGTAGGGATTTGGAAGTAGGAGTCCTGCTCCGATGGCCGAGAAGATGGCGAAAGACCCTTCTCAAGGTGACCTCGCGGTGTGGAAGGCGCACCGGGCATGCGGTAGTCGCTGGTGGCTGTGAAGGCGCGACGCGGTTGACGCTGCGCCGTCGTTACCTTCTTGAAACCAGGATCCTTCTCATTGGGGGTGTCTTGCTCCAAAACAGCTGTTTCGTCAATCGAAGCCAGCTTTAACTCGGCGATGCGCCCCCCAATGCCCATCACCTCCGAAGGTGAACGCAAAACCTCAACCATTGTGACTTATTGGTGTCTGAACGCAGAAGAGATTTCGGTGTATTCGATTTGATGTCGACTTCCCAATCAGGTATATGGCCACTCAAGAAAGTCGTCTGTGTCGATATATTCCGGTCGGTCACACTGATCGTGTTACCACTGTATGGCCGGACAGTTGTTGGTATGTGTGTATGTGTATGTGTATGTGTATGTGTGTGTGTAGGCGTGTGTTTGTGTTTGATGCTTCGTCGAAAGAGCTGCTGAGCCGAATCTGAGTTTGCAGATGGCTGGCAAGTACTGGGGGAAGCAGTAGCTTATAAGAAGTAAGGCACAGTTTGTGCCGAGAGAGCTCCGTGAAATCGGTGTAGATTCTGATCCCGACACTAGCGACTCACGATGGATCCAGAGGCTAGCAAATCTTATAAGCGGGTATTAATGGCACCAGCGGCGTTGTTCTCGGGAACGATTCAGGGCGTAGGGCCTGAGCGGATGTGGTCACGATGTTTCCTTGTGTGTGCAAGGCTAGATGTTGCGTATAGCAATGATGTCGATTCACTTCTGGGGGCTGGAAAATGGTGGGTTGTATAATGGCGTAGACGTCAGTGTCAAGGAATAGGAGGGGAGCCTAGCATTGTTTATTATATGGACACACGACGCAACAAAGATCACACACTTCTCTCCCCCATGCAAACTGGGCAAACTGGGCCGGGGCGCTCCTAAAAGCGGCAAATCTACGAGCGACGACACGGTGGAGACGGTTTACCCACTTCTTTGCCTGCCATTCTCAGATCCCTCCGGAGAAGAACGAGGAGAATGCTCGTAGACGGTTTTGTTTTGGGCAGCAGGGGTCTTCCGTCGTTGTTCTCGACGGTTTGATAGCGGACGATCGGGAGATGGTGGTGTGACCTAGACCGTCGGCTGTAACCTGGCTTGCTTACATTACTCTATTCAGCCAGACACACGCACACCAACGCCCCCCAAATCTAACAAAGCGGCCGAGGCCGAACGTTGGAAAAGTCCTTCTGACTCTCGTAACCCCATGAAGAAGAAGACTTTGCATCAGCCCTTCCGGGCCTTCCCCCAGATATGACGGATAAGTCTAGCGAAGCTGGTCTGTTGTTGGTTTTACCTGGCTAGTAGCCGTACCCCGTGAAAAACGGTGGACGGCGGCGAGCAACATGGCCCAGCCAGGCCCCTCCCTCCCTCGAGCTGTCAGGGGTGAGATGGGCATGAATGGCTTGGCGCCTTCACGATAGGGTCTTTTCCGACCCAATCTTTTCTTCCTCGTGCCAAAGGCGAGACCGAATGACCCACCAGCTAAGCACCCGGCGGCATTGAGAACAGTGCGCATTGCCTTCTGGGCTTTTTTCAAGAGCCCTTCCTTGCATCGTTACGTCGCTCAGATAAAGAAGACAGCGACCAGTGCGATACGTGGCCGTCTACATACGTAATAATAGAATGATTTGGGATGGCCGTTGATCGCATGGCATCCATCTGGATTCCCCAGCCTGTCTGGGCATTTACGGGGAAATCCCCATCGGAATGACGGGCTCGTGACAAAGCCGGAGTGAGTGAATAGTTACCATCACCTCGGGTCATAACCACATACAGAGTTTAGTTCTAACGGTGCAAGCCTCGCCTGAACACCCTCTTTCGAAACATGCAGGGAAAAAGGTTCGTGCCAAAAGAAGACGGTGCCTCTTCTGCAGGTGGTCTTCGCTCCTCCGTCTTCAACGGCGGCTTGACCTGAGATTCAAGGCTTCGAGGCAAGATTAAAGTTAGTGGTTAGTACTGGTAACTAGCTTCTGGGAATATAGAGTTTCTCGTGGTCTACGAAGCGTGTCATGGAGAATTCTTGCTCTCGAAACGGATGCGCACAGAATGGTAGACCCCCACCCCCAGATATCTGGGCAAAAAGTCGACACTGTGAATGCAATGTATGTAGTAGTACATAGGGGCAGGCAGGCAGCCTAGCCGCCGGGCTCCGGTGCGAATTAGCCGGCTTGGTCTGGGGAGGGGGAGGGGGGCAACGCTTCTTGATGATGTGTGTCGTGGGGTATCGTGAAGCCGCACACAAGCCAATTGAAGGATGGAATTGGCATCTCATTTGGCAAACCCTATGCGCGAGTTGGCAACCGTACATAGCGGTTGCCCAAAAAGAAGACCCCTCCAACCCTCCTAATCCAGGAGCCCCTCAATTACAGTAGAAGCTGCCTTTTGGGCTTCCAAGAACTGACTGACGTCGTTTAGGCGGGCCCCGGTCACGATAAAATTGGGTACGTGTGGGCGGTCGGAAAGGGTTGTCTTCCGCTTGGCTCCTGTCGTTGTTGATCAATGTCGAGAATAGTAGTGACAAACAACACCAATTTGTGCTGGTGTCAGCTGGGACTTGCTGGCCCTCTAGACCGCCAATGTCCATACTGTGTTCAGAACCGTTTGCAAGCCAACCGTTGCCATTTTCATCGAAATCGTCATCGGGGCAGGAGACGGAGTTTTGGATGGAGACAGGCGAGTAGATCTCTCTGTTCCTGCCATCCCCTCCGCTGCCCCGGGTTTTCCCTATAGCACCAGCACCAGCACCAGCCGCGCATGGTGGTGGCAAAAACAATGACTTGGCGGGATGTCAGCAAGTCAGCAACAGCAAGTAACAACTCATAACAGCCAGCTACCAGAAGAAGCAGCTCCATATGCATACAAAGGCAAAATGTGACAGTGACAGTGATAGCTGAGAAGAGATCAAGATTGGTCAGACGCGGGATCGGCTGAAGCTGGGCTAGGTCGCAAGGCAGCGAGCGAGGCTTGCTGGAAGCTGGCTTGCCACTTGTTTTCCTTCGTGTTGGTTATGTCCGTCGTCCCGTGCGTGGATGGAGGCGCATTCCGGGTCTAGCCTCCCGGTCGATCCCTTATTCTCTTTCTGTTGTGCTACATGCCATTCCATTCCTCCTCACTGTCACCCCTCATACTCACCCTCCTCCGTTTGTGGCCCGATGTCAGGCGATGCAGGAACAATTCCCGTTTGTTCGCTTCGGCCAACTGTCACGTTATGTAGTACGTTCAATGGCCCCTCGTGCCTTGCTTATTTTTCTATATTACCTGACAGCCAATGCCATGTTTTCCTTCCACTACCTAGAACTGTGATGGTGGTGTTTGAGGAATTGTGTGATGTGGTGGATCGTTCTTCAGGGTCAGGATTAGCGGCTATGATTACTTGAATCGGTAAACCCTGTTTTCCCTTCTTTTCTTTTTTTCCCGCTTGTCACCGAAGTAGGTTTGCCTTGTCATGTCTCTCGTTGCCGAGACATGACTGTAAACACCATTGGTCTGGGCCAATGGAGGGTCATTACTCGTTTGGACAGTACCGGTTGGATGCTGTCGGAAAACAGTGGGACGGTAAGTACGATATCGTTACGGAAGGCTCCCAAGAAACAGAAAGCAGAAAACAATATACTGCCAACCCAATATCAGAATCTCATCATCAAAGTTGGGCTGTCCCCGGCGGGGTAGAACTCTTCTGAGACTTACCTCGGCTGGCAGCGAGAAAAGTAGACAGAGAGGCCAGCACCTATTTCCGGAGCTCAACATATATCGTTCTTCTACGTACAGGAACCATACATTCTTACATAACCCCACTGCGAAAACGAGAAACTTCTTTGTTCGATAATATCTATGAGAGAGCTACGAGCTAATAATTCGAGTCATGCATATGTACAAGCCAGTGAGCCCCAAACACCATATTTGCTTGCTTAAATGGCGTCATGATACTGCATGCAACATTTCTAAGGAGATGCCGTAGTAGTATCAACTCGGGGTATCCGTCTATCTCCACCTACCCTGCGAACCTGCATTAGTATTATATAGCATTAAATAGAATTTATTGCCTTAATTATAGTTTTATATTATGTAGGCATGTTGCTATACTTATCTGGAGCCCCTTCTCTGTCGGCCTTCGTAGTCGACATCGCAGGGCTCATGGGCTACAGTTGTGCAACAAGCTGTGAAGATAACGCACCTGTGCCACTGGAAACGACGTAACATAGCTTATGCGAAGTGTTTTGAAGTATTGTCATTATGTTGGATGGTGGGCTCGCCATCCCCTACAACTGTTTATACAATAACTTACAAAGGTCGTTCTGATCCTGCCTAGCCAACTCGCGTGCAATACACCCTCGGGAGTACGTGTTGCGTTATCTGGTTAAGACTCAGAAGGCACGCTCCCATCTCCCGGCTCCCGGGTCGCTCTTTCGCGGCATCCGTTGCTCGACTTTTGTCGCTGGTCTCAGAAGGCTTGACGCCTTTGTATTGCTTCCCCCTTTTTTGTTCGCAGGTTGTATCAACCCAATAGTAGGACTCCTATACCGCGATCCAGATGACACTGATCACAACGTCCATACCCTTGCCCTCGCCGCCGTCATACTTGAAGCTCCACATGCCGTCTGTCTTCTCGTTCCAGAAGGCTTGGGTAGCGGAGTGCATCCCACGACGTCCGACGTGCGGCTTGCCGTCAGTGGCGGTAGCGCCACCGCCGTCGCTGGTACTGATGCGTGGCTCTTCTCCCTTGCTGTCGCTGCCGCCTTTGGGCCTGTTAAGAGATGAGGTAGGTACCAGGTGCTGGACGATCGTGCTGTTGACGACGAACTTATGCGCAGGTCCTTGGGAGCCTGACGGGGTGGCTTCGGAGATGAGCGCCTTTAGGATGGAGTTCTAAGGATAGTGTATCGAGGTATTAGTATCAAGCACGTTTCCGATAGAACCGCCGATTATCGGAGTCGCGAAGAAGTGGTGATGGAGGGACAGCAGCACGTACGATAATGGACGAGTTCCAATGCTCAACCTTGGCATGCTCGTAGTATTCGGCAGCACCGATGGCGCTTTGGCAAGCCTAACTCATAGTTGAACCCGTTCAGTCATTGCGGTCTTTGTCAAGATATCTTGGTGCGATGGGGTCGCTCAGCGAACATACATCGGTGGCAATCTGCCGCAAGCGGGTTGCGCCAACGGGCTACACCAGAGATTGAGATTAGCGAATAGCTTTCCGGTAGAGGCGCGCGCAGAGGTCGCATACAATGTTGGTAGGCGTAGCCATTGTGGTATTTGATGGATATGCTGCGGTCGAGGCAGAGAAGTTTGGATGGGAGCGAGCTGGGGCGCGACTTGATGGTGACCGAGAATTGTTCGGCCAAGCCGGATATGGAGGTGAAAATGCTGCTCGAAGCGCTAATGGAAGACGGGCCTAGAAGCAACACAGCCTTGTGTCAATGGAGCAGTCGGTCGGTTCTGTAATGCTGACGATGCGCGGCAGTACAGCAATCGATGAGTTCAAGTTTCTTTGTAAGGGGGGTAGAGGTAAGGACCGTAAGGTAGCAATTAGCAGTACCTAAGGCTGGTTAGATTAGCATCTCCGGGCGACGCCTGTTTCCGCTTTTTCCCTTGGATTCTTTCATTTGCTCAGCTCTATTCGGGGTGCCGGGGTGAGGGAGAATTGGGATTGGGAGATGGATGCGCCTATGCAGTGTGGCCCGCGCACCTGGAGACGCTTGGACCATCTGAGCCATAAAATGTCACTGTGAAGGGGGGAGCTCTCAGAATCGGAAAGCTTCATCTGAGGTCATCTATTCTCTGGACGCGGGGAAAAGATTTAGGTGTTGTAGGAGACACGTGAGAGTGGGAAGCCAATTATGGTGTCTGTCCTTGGTACGCTTCTTACATACATACACGAGCCATGTATCACCTCAACTCTACAGGGTACTGTACTTGTGCAACAGTTGAGAGGTTGTTTGAGGTTCAGCCAATAACCAGTCATGCTTCTTTGAGATACTCGAAAAGGTATGATTCCTGATCGCCATGTCACGATGAGTAGATATATCCAGTATCAATCCTCCAAGACGACTTACTGCACATATCCAAGTCAACTAGGATTGCGCGACCATTAGATACATTCAGCTAGTATATGGGGGTTGCTATTGTGGTTACAGATCTTAACTTCCATCTCCCATCTACCTTTTGCATACTATCAACCGGGTCCAATCGCCCTTGCTGTCTGTCCCCAAGCGTCTTGCCGTAGCAACGAGCAACGACACAAATCACGGTATACCCATTATGACATAATGCAAGGAAGCCCCTTGTCTGTGTATGCACTGGGTCAAACAGGATAGAAGCTTGCTCTAGGAGCCCCAGCGATGACTTTATGTACCTAGCAAAAGGGAGAACGAGGCAGGCAAGCAAGCCACCGACTAGCAATCGGGGCTGACTCTGTCTGTTCACAGTATATACAAAATCAGTCGTGACTATCGTGAAGCGCATACCTGAGTGCTGACCTCGCTTGAGGAATAGGACCGCGGGATTTCTTTGTGTAACGAGGATTCTGCGTCCCCCTTCCCCTGCAAAATGGCGGCCAGTCAGAAAAAGGAATGTGCCCACGTGCTTGCCTTTTGCGTCGCGGATGGGCGAAACGGGCTTTCGCTCAACGGGCAGAGTGGGGGGACTTGGGGGCTCGATGGGTGCAGCCAGTCGTCTAGCAGTGTAGGACCCAGGTACCTAATGTACCAGTATCCTCCAAAACAGCTAAAAACATCAAGTAAGCCGAAGTAAACAGCCCGCTCGGCTGTTCTGTCCAGCCAGTCAGAGGGCAGTCTGAACCTAGATCATGCACCGAAGCGGGTAAGTCTTTCGGTGGCTGCTGTTAGTAGCTTTCACGCCCAAAGCAATTGAAGCTTCTGATTCGATACGCTACTCGTCATTTTCTTCTACATACAATAAACTGATACAGACCTCTCTCTATTATTATTATTTTACTCCAACTCGTCCCAGCTGCCCAGGAATCTTGTTGGCCTCCGTACTATCTTACTTTGCGTCGCTTGAACGCTGTAACAAGACTTGATATTGTTTTGCCCGAAAATTGTAGGTGTTCAAGGTTGTTTCAAGTGTGCCTTCCGTTGCTACCTCGGCGTCCAAGCAACGAGACGTTTTGCCCATTCTCCATCTCGTTGTATCTCCAACTTCCAGACGAACTAAGAACTAACACGATCCCGCGTCCTTCAGCCGTTACCCAATCCCGTTCCGCTGTCGTACAACCTTCAACAAGCAAACTTTTGGTATCATCAATTACCTACCATCGAACGGAACCAAAGACTCTCTAGTCGCCGTCTTGTATACCGCCCAATATGTCGAGCCAACCTCTGCTTCAGACTGCTCCAGGTAAATAAAAACATTCTGTGACAAACTCCTTCTTTCGAAACCGGCCAAGCCCGACTGACGACGACTCTTTTTTTTTGCCTCAAGGCAAGCGCATAGCTCTGCCCACCCGCGTCGAACCCAAGGTCTTCTTCGCCAACGAGCGAACCTTTTTGTCATGGCTCAACTTTACCGTGGTTCTGGGCGCCCTGGCCATCGGCATGCTGAATTTCGGTGACCGACCCGCCTTCATTTCGGCATTCCTTTTCACCGGTGTTGCGATGCTCACCATGATATATGCTCTTGTCACGTACCACTGGCGCGCGAGCTCGATAAGAAGGAGGGGACAGGCCGGATTCGACGATCGATATGGGCCGACTCTTCTGGCCATCGTCTTGCTGCTGGCCGTCATTGTCAACTTTGTCCTCCGCATCGCCTACCGAGAGAAGCGAGTTTAAAAGTTGCACCGATCCAATGTATATACTACCTGAAAAAAACCAGGGCCAAGAGTGGTACGACCTGATGTGCCAGCACCATCTGCCGACCATAAAGGATCTGGCTGGCGATGAGAAGCTGGCGATCTGACAAGCCATGAAGAAGTCTGTCACGTTTGATTGTACAAATCATTATGGAGGGAAGGAGACATTAACATCGCGCCAGGCTATAATCTAGCGCACAGCGAAGAAAAATTGAAGTTTGGTACATAATAGGTTGATCAGCACAAGGAAATGTAACAACGCAATGTAAATAGTATAGCACGATGAGCGGGTATCAAGAATTGTACAGGAGTTATGGGTATCTTAAAATACAGGCCCAAGGCCATATGGAACATTACCGCGAAGCCCGCCTTTTGACCAATTAGACATCAGTTATCGGGGCGCGTGAGCTTTGCGTTCCGTTGCCTATTGAACCGACAGACCAGAGTGAACATCCAGACAAGATCAGACCTGGCAAATATGACCACGTTGGACTTCTCTCTTCGGGAAATACTCGAGGACATACTATCCTCGTAAATAATTCAGCATCATGACCCATGCGCGAAGGCGTGTTGCTTGTATGGAAAGTACATGAGCAATGATCTCCCAAGGTAGCAAGCTGGGCGGTTTTACTTTCCTTATTCTTCCATTCGAACAGGTATGATATAACTGGCGCAGGTGGTCGAAGATTCCCGTGGCCACAGCATAGATGGATGATCTGGTTCCATCACTGCCATGTAATATAATAGACTGTTACGATGAAATATCTTATACTCATGTATCGGCCGGATCATCATTGGTCTGCTCCCCGTAGCGCCTCCGCAGCTCATCGATAGGCGTGGATGACAAGAACAAACTCATCACTGGCACCGCACGAATCTTGGGTGTACCCTCAATGGCACGCTCAAAAGGAGTCTTCATCTGCTCGAAGTCGTCATCTTCGTCGTCATCCTTGGCGTGCTCTTTCTCCTGCTGCGGCAGCTCATCATCATGGTCGTCGTGGGTCAGTTCCGCGGTAGCCGAGCCCTGTCGTCCCAGTATCGTATCCTCAATCACGGTCTTCCCCTCCCCCTGACCACCGTTGCTTTTTGGGACTTGTCGTTCCATATCTTTGCTTTCAGAGCCCAGTGCGATGTACTGATACCAGCGCTTTGCTTCATCATGGCGGTCGCCGCTTTTCAGCATTTCCCGCTTCGCGATCTCGGCGATGCTGATTAGTTTCCCGGCGTCCGAGGCGCGAGCGCGCATCACCGAAATCCGCGACCTCTTTGGCAGCGTGTTCTCGGGCGTTGTTTGCTGGAGATGCCGAAGAACGGAGGTGACTTTCTTTTGAATCTTGGACGAAGAGATCACCGAGTGCGTCTGCACGTCGTACTTGGACTCCACCGCAGCAAGTATCTTGGTATCGCTCGACTCGGTAATGTTCAGTGTTGACGCCAGACGCCGCCGCTTACTGGACGCCGTTGTTGCCGCCGCTGTCGTCGTCGGAGCGGTAGCTCCAGGATCTGGTGTCGGCGGTTCGCTGCGCTTGCGCTTGGTGGATATGGTGTTGGCGTTGCCGCCGCTGGCTGCCTGTGTCGTCGCCATTGTGTTCAACGTCGTCCCTCGTTCTTCCTCCTGCCTGGAGTCGCTATGCTCAAGCTTTCATCAGTGCCTTCGTGCTTCCGTTGTTTCGAATTATCTCAAATGGTTTGGTTTGGTAATTGTGGTTCGAATTCGTGGGGAAGCGGGATTCCTCGAAAATTCGCGGCTACATAAGTGACGCGGCACCTTATCGATAAGACAGACCAGTTGCTAGTTGTAGTTGCTGCGATTCGCATGTGCCCGAGGAAGCCTTATTGGGGCTTCGATCCTGTTTTCTTTTCCTTTGCAGTTGCAACTAACATTTAGCCTATTGTTTGGTATGTCATCTCGAGAGCGGTCATGATTATCTGGTAAAGCTGGCGGCAGCAACACCCATAACCCCAAGACTACATGGCATGCGTCATATATAGTTTCAGTTTCCGTGCAGGTTTCTTCGACCAGGCACTCCTGATTACAAGCGTGCAGCGTCTCGTACTGTTACTGTTAGGTATTGCTCTGTATGCTACGCGGCAAGAGCAATTTGATATAATACGATTCCGAGTTCGCCATGTTGACCGCATCAGCTTGACGAATCTGTAGTACAGAGTACCGGGAGTACTCTGACGCTCAGGCAAATCAGTCTTGAGAGCAACAGCTCCTCGATGGTCTGATTATGGTTGGTTGATCTCCTATCCTTTTATCCTTGCTAGCTTCATGCAGCCATCATTGATCGGGCTCATGCCAAGCTTTCTTCGAGACCCATGATCCTTGCTCGTCTCCCAAGTTCACCTAACTCATCAGCTGCTTCAAGAACAATCATTTTGCTCATACAAAAGCGATAGCTATGATACAGGCTTTCCGAGAGCCAGTCTCGAGACCATCGCTGCAAATTTCAGGGCCGCATGGTGTTTTCTTCTCCTCTTCAAAACGTCGAAACCAACCATCCGTTTGAATAAGAACGCGAATGTGCCGGGTGTTCATATTTCTACCGGGCTGACATATAGGGCAAAAGGTGAAACATGCACCCGGCTAACATCAACGAGCTTGCAATGCGACCGCACATGCAGCGCTGCATAGTATGTTATCCCTGTCACAGCTCAACTGGCCCCAGATGCTGTTTAAGTGTCGCCCAAAGACTAGGTACGCCACGGGGACCAGGGAGACCCGAGACTAATAAGACTCGATCGAGAGGTATTCTGGACAGCTTCAATAAGACGAATGCGCTACATCACATCGCTTTGCGCTGGCTTCATAGCCCATGGCGCTAGTTAGGCAAGTTGTCTTGAAACCGTCTCTTTTGCTTGTCTAGCTGGTCGACGTGTCGTATTACACAGACCCTTCATGCAAGCTACTATCGCAAGATTTATTATCTCGAGTCTCGGGGCCTATCGAGCTCCCAATCCCCCACTTCAGCTCTGGTCTTTTGCATACTCTGTACTTGTAAACGCAAAAGAATGGGTGCAAAGTTACAGCAACGTTGGTCCAGCATAGTTCAATATAACCAACACCCACCAGCTACGTAAGCTTTCCCCTGGGATTTGCATATACCTTATCCGTTTGTATCTGTTTGCCAGTCAACTGCCTTGCACAGACTCCAACTCCGCTTTTGGGCACTACTGTTTACTAGACGTTAGTCGCAGGACTTACACCCCTAGTAGTATGTAGTGTATAGACAAGTCTCTGGACCCTTCTGTCATGATCGGTTGGCTTGACTTGTGAACCCTTGGTTCACAACGAAGAAGATGATGATGATAACATCCGTATAGTCTCTCGTAGAACCTCTGGCACTTGTCATTCCAAAGTCGTAATGGGAGAGGGGGGGGGGGGGGGGGGGGGGTGGGGGCGGGCGGGGGGGGGGGGGGGGGGGCGGGGGGGGGGGGGGGGGGGGGGGGGGGGGGGGGGGGGGGGGGGGCGGGGGGGGGGGGGGGGGGGGGGGGGGGGGGGGGGGGGGGGGGGGGGGGGGGGGGGGGGGGGGGGGGGGGGGGGGGGGGGGGG